>OX578141.1:153181068-153521068 GCA_951213105.1 Amaurobius ferox
AATAACCACTTATTCAAATACAAAAAAATAGAAGATATAATATATGATCTGTGCCTCCTTGTATTGTATTTAAATTGTTTTTAATTGAAATTTAATATTAAAAACAACTCTTTCAATGTGTGTTAAGGATATAAAGATAATTTTATAAATGGGTTTCAGGACTGTTAATTTACATACTATGTATTTTGAGATTTTTTAGAGTAAAACAAAATGAAATATTAATAACATGTATTAAATAATAGAAAGTAAAAAGAAATGAGGAAGGACTGGAAAAGTAGAGCACGGAAAGGCCAGGACAAGGAAAATAAATCAATGAATAGTATATCTGCCAGAAACGTCTTTAGGGGCACATTCTAGACAGATATTCTAAAATCCTTATATATATATTGTGAGGAACCCGTCATTTTTTCGAGCCCATTTTCAGCCACTTTCAGAACAGTTTCAGAGTTCATACACCTTAAGACCGTCTGCATTGCAGTTTTGGAAAACAAGGCTATAAAGCTCTGTCATCACAGTCTGATTTCGGAGAAATGCACCCATTTTGAGCCGTCATCAGAGAAGAGAGAACTAATCCCAGAGGGGAGCATTAGGTGGTCTCTGATATGAAGAGCTTGAAAATAAATATTCCAAAAAGCTTAGTCTGGGTGCTCCTCAAATTTTGGACCAGAATATATACACGAAAGAGACGCTTTTCGGGAGAGACGAGATAATTTTCGTAGAGACAGGTCGCACTTTTGATGCTCCTGATGCACAGGTTCTCGCCTCACCAGAATGTTATTCTGTAACTTTTGATATTCCTTGTCATGCTATAATAAAAGCTTATTTTCTTTATCAACGATGCCTGTTTTATCAAGACTTGGAGAAATTCATTATTTTCATGGTCTTGTCACACTGATTCGAACTCACGAATTTTGAAGGGAACGGCTACTTGCACTTAGGTCGGCACATTTTACTTTATGTGCGCTGACCGGACTAACGCTACTGAATCAGCAATCATACAGAGGTCTGAAAGAGAGCCAGAATGAAGAAACAAATTTATAACATATATATACAGTAGAACCTCGATTATCCGACCCTCGTTTAACCGGAACGCTCCATTAACCGACGTCGGTTTCCTGACTTTTTTTTTCCCCCTGTCCTTCCTTTGTTGGATCAGGGCATTTTGGAGTCTTTAAAGCAGCGTTTCTGAAAGAAATTAATAAGAAAATTACTTTTTGAAGGAGAATCTAAATCTACAGTTTCAATATTAGAGTTTTGGAAATCTGTCGACATTAAAGACTGCATTTATATGATCTGCAAAGCATGGGAATGTATGCCGCAATTGACACTAAGACAAAGTTGGAGAAAACTTTTGCCGAATTTTTCAACTGGCACAGATGAAAATGTTACAGACATTGCGAAAGATGGTGTTACTGAATTTTCAAACATTTTTAGCACGATGCCAGGTTTTGAAAACTGTGGGATCAAAGAAATCACAGATTGGTTGATTTGTGACATGGAAGATGCAGGCTTCCAGTTGCTTAATGATGAGGAAATTATCGCAGAAGTCCGACATTCTCCAAAAGACGAAGAAGAAGATGATGATGAAGGCGAGAATGATTCCCAAGTAAAGATTAGTAACAATGATGCTTTTGTTTGTTTTTCAAAAGACCTTGCTTGATTGGAACAACAAGAACAGTGTGATTCCTCTGAACTAATGCTTTTAAAAAAACTTTGTGACAGAGCTGCACGACAAAGGATGACCAATTTACGCCAGATGAAGCTTCCATTTAAATCGTAAGTTTTTTGTTTCAAAATAAATTTTCATGTACTACTATACTGTCCTGTAAATTGAATTTAGATATTTATTTAGCAGTTTAAATAGTCATAATAGCAGTTTGATGAAGATGTTACATATTAAACTAGATGATTATTGAAATATTCTCTATTATCCGGAAATTTCGATTATCTGATGTAGGTTCGGTCCCAATTAAGTCGGATAATCGAGGTTCTACTGTATATGTGTTATATATTCTCTGTGATTTATAATTAAATAATAAATGACAGAAAAGAGCCAATAAGTCAAAAACATCTATGGCAATAAAGCATACGTGTAACCTACAAATTTTATATTCTATTTGTACTTCCTGCTGTGGAGAATTTTAATTTTTATGATGTTAAAAGTTTAGTAAAATCCTTATTAAACATTATAATAATAGATACAGCTAATTATAATATATAAGAGAAACGAAATTATATTGTAATTTTAATGAAAATTGAATAAATGTTAATGATGAATCTTTAATCCTTTCGCGATGGCGGCATTCCGGAACTGCCGCGGCCCAAAGGACGGAGCGCTTCACTTCCGAACTGTTCCCAAAGGACAGCAAATTTTTTGAGCTAAGCCTAACTCTAAAAAAAAATTCACTAAAAATCACCTATTCAACACAGAAATCTATTTTTTTCAGGAATGAAAGAAATATTTATTTTCTATTTGATGTATATTTTTCATACAAATCTGAATACAAAATACTTGTTAGTTGCTCCCATTCTTTTATCCGAAATAAACGAATAATTTCACTGCATCTAAAACCCAAACAAAAAAAGATACTCTCTTATATTCCTATGATTCACTAACAAAATCATTAAGCTGAAATGAAAACGAGAACCGGAACTCAATTATAAAATAGCTGATGCTACGAGAAGTGCTATTTGTTTATATTACAAAACCATGTTTCACCACTCCAAATTTAGAAATGATTAATTGGATCCTTCCTGTGCCAAGGTCAAGTGTCTGCAAAATACATTGGAATTGTTTGCACGGACATTTAACGCCATCTAGTTGACAAATAAAAATGTTTGACATAAAAATGCACATACGTTGCACCAGTCTTTTAGGGTACAGTTTTCTCCGCCACGAATGCGTGGCGGCCGTCCTTGAATGCAAGTTCGCAGCCGATGCGCGAGCTTGGCAACCGTCGTGAAAGGGTTAAATCAATCCATATGGTGAAATAAGGCAAACAACTGGAATATCTATTGATAGCGTTAGAGCATAAATATAATCCAATGTAGTTAGCCAATCCAGTACAGACAAAACAAAATGAAATTTCATAAAATCGTAAATAAAGAAACCACCTAACTATAAGACATACAACCTAAAAAATAATTTTATTTATACTCTATGGTGCAGTACAGAATCTATTCTCTAGTACAGGATCCGGAATGCTTGGGACTTTAGACATTCTGGATAGGGGTTTTTCTAAAACTTACTTCTGAAACTTATTGGAATGTTCTAAAATGTTGTAATAGAAAATTATAATTCAATTTTAAAAGATAAATGTGTTATATACTTTTATAACCTAAAATTATATTATATATACTTATATGTTTTATATTAACTTATATATACTCTTATACCCTAAAATGATAAAATTACTAGTAAACAAGAAAAACTTAAAAATCTTTGAAAATTTCTCTAGATTCAGTAGTTTTTTCCTAGATCCCTTAAAATGTTTGAATATCTCTATACATAGGGAAATTTTGATACATTTAAGAGCACTGATGTTTGCAAATCTAAATTCTCTACTTTAAACATGATCGCATTGAAACTTAAAAAGAATCGAAATAAAAATTCTGGGTACTCCGGGTGCATTTGTTTGCATCTCCATCACTTCCTGGTGAAAATGCCATGATGTCACTTAACCACCATGAATTGATCAAGATGTCAAATGAACACGTCCATTCGAACATATATACAGGGTGTCCCAAAAACATTGACCTGAGCTTTTATTCCTTAAATATTAGTCTTAGACATATATAATAAATTACAAAGTTGTGTAAGAAAAGGTACAGAATTTTATGAAATCGATAAAAATATTCAGGGGATTAAATTTGAAGAAATACAAAGTTTGAATTTTTATATGGCCCCCCGTACAAAAACATTTCCAATGAGTAAAATGTGCCCCATACACTAATAAGGTGATGTACAAAATTTCAGTATTTTATGATAAAAAACCCCAGAGATATGTTTAAATAAAATTGGTGAGGTATTGATCACAAATTAAAATGTAAATGTTTACAGCAAGAGTACAAATGACTCAATGCAGAAATGCATCATAGGCAAATAATATCTGCCCCTTATCTTTAATGGATCTTTGGTATGGATGGAAAACATTTTGAACAAGCTTTGTAATCTTTGTGTAAAGTTACTATTTCTATACAGTGTAGATACTTTTGCACCAATAAATAGCAAAATTATTATTTATTTATGTAATCATTGTATTCTTTCGTAATTTGTGTATGACCCCTGAAATGCGATCTGCAGACATAATTTTTCCCCTCTGAGAACCCATGTCAATGCATCAAAAAGTGGTTTAAGTCAGCATTTTTATCTTTTCATATCTCTGGGACTTTTATGATAAAATGCTGAAATTTTTTACATCACCTTATTAGTGTATGGGTCACATTTTACTCATTGGAAATGTTTTTGTTCAGGGGCCATATAAAAATTTAAATTTTTTATTTCTTAAAATTTAATTCCCTTGAAAATTTTAATCGATTTCATAAAATCCTGTACCTTTTTTTACACAATTTTGTAATTTATTATATAAGTCTAAGATCAATATTTAAAGAATAAAAGCCGAGGTCAATGTTTTTGCGACGCCCTATATATATATGTATATATATACAGGGTGAGTTTAATTGTTTTTAGAAAAGCAGAGGGGGGATAGTACCCCACCAGATGAGCAATAATTACCATGGAACATAGGGTCGCATTGCACTCACAGAGGCAGAAAAGAGTAAAATTAGAATACGAACCTGCACGTACACCACTGTTGAGAAAGCGAATGAACGATACCAAACGTTGCACAAACAGATTTATTGTGCAGCGACAAACTCACAGCAAGTGCTCAAAGTGGCAACCACGCGTGTCGTTGCACCGTTCACACTGGCGAAGTGTTGGAAACTTGGTTTTGTTTACATCGCGTTTCGCGAGAGTGTGACGTCATTATCCTAAATGATTTTTCCGTTCTCGTGAACGAATCACAATGTGAACAAACTAGGCTTATCATGCAAATCACCTTCTCGCCGCTCACGCATCCTGCTTTGCATATCCAGAGGGCATTGCCGGCAACGATTGTGTTCCGGAACGCACCCATCGTCGGATATAAATGCTGGACACATTTTTGGTTTAAGCAGATTGATATACAGATCGACTTTAAGGAGATCGATGATATGGGCAAACGAATCGATCGACATTCAGACCTTGTAAAGGTTGTTGCCTAATTTAGAGTCTAGTTCGAAGATGTCGAATGTTTCGATAATGTTTATCATAGACGCGGATGTTTGATCCAAGTAATGGTGGATCTTATGTTTTTTATGGTTTTTAGTCAAGGAGACCATGTTGTTCCGTGTTGTGGACTTTATGCAATGTTAATCCGTGAAGTTTAGAGTTTTAGCCGTAGCGTATGACCAGCTATTGGTGGTATCGGGAAATGCACAAAGTTATGTAAATCTAAAAGGCTTTTTGTTCTACTTACCCATGTATTTCAAGGATTGCTTAAACCTAGGATGTGTCTGAGCGTGGAACTATACTGAAATCTTACTCTTAAGCTTGAGAGCTCAAATATTTGTACGTAGTATGCTTGCTTTGAGTTACAATGCCAGAAATATCATGTAAGCAAAGGCTATGGATTCGCTTCTTAATAAAAAGTGATTTGAATTAAATTGGAACTGCTTTTTTCTACACCTCTACAATTAGTTTGTATTAGTTTACAAGTGCCATTGACGTTGTTACTACTGCTACTCTGCTTAAATACCTTCATGGTTACTTAAAATTTTTCATGACCAATCTACAAGTAATGGGCCTAATCAACGTCATGAATATACCAGCAAAGTCGTTCAACTCAAATTTTTAATTTGCTCTCGCAGCTTATTAACTTCAACGAGATACATTCTAATTTGTTTATATTAGAATATTATGTACCTTGTATTTTACCAGCATGAAGGAATGACGGACGCACCCTCTAGAAGATTCCGGGTGTTGTGTTAATGTGGTCTGCGGCAACAATGATACGCGCGAGGAGATCTCCTGCCAAGTCCACAAGCATCTCGTACACTAAAGATTTCATGTGGCCCCAGAAGAAAAAGTCCAGTGGGTTGAGGTCTGGTGAGTGAGGAGGCCACGCCACAGGTCCGCCACGTCCAATCCAGCGTGCGGGATATGTGGCATTCAAGAAGTTCCGGACCATGATGGAAAAGTGTGCTAGGGCTCCATGGTGCATAAACCACATGCCGCTCTGGATGGGGAGCGGAACGGCCTGCAATAAACTAGGCAGCACATGTTCCAAAAAGATACGGTATGTTGTGCCGGACAAATGGTCTGGTAGGATGTACGGGCCGACCAGGTAATCACCAAGGATACCTGTCCAGATGTTCACGGTTAATCGGTACTGGTGTTTGTGTCTGGCATAGAAGATACTACGTAGGCAGGTACACAATGACGTCCGAGGCGCTGACTGCGTCATGCTCGACGCGGTTCGACGTGCCTCTTTTCTGCCTCTCAGAGTGCAGTGTGACCCTATGTTCCATGGTAATTATTGCTCGTCTGGTGGGATACTATCACCCTTCTGCTTTTGTATAAATAATTCCTACTCACCCTGTTTATATACAGGATGCCCCAAAGAAATTGAAACACTCTTTAATTCTTTACCTGTTGGAGATGAATGAGTAATGTAAATTGCAAAAATTTTGAAAGTAAGGTAGGAAATAAGGCTACGTTAATGAACTAGTCCTTGCATTAATTTTCAAAAAGTTACACTTTTTAAATTTTTATACGACCCGCTTAGACAAATTGTGTCAATCAGAAATTTTCTATTTTTAATGCAACAAGATTATTAAAAAAACCCGCATATCTATATCTTTAAAATTGAGTAAGTTATATTTAACTGAAAATTGAACATTGTCAATGGGGACCATATATCAAATTAGAAATGTAAATGTGTGACATATCACAAAAATGATAAAACTGCATGATAATACATAGGAGACATTTTTGCGAATTCCACTTAGGCTCACAATGCAATCACGGATTCTTAAGTACTTTTCATATTGAGACTTGCCATTTTTTATTTGAAACAATTAAAATAAATAAGTAAACAAATGCAAGTATGTATTTGATTTTGAAATTTAACACAATTTTTCAAAACGAAGAATAGAACTCACAGATGATTTTTCTTTTCCTTTAACCCTTTCAGGATGGCAGCGTTCTGAAACTACCATGGCCCGAAGGACGGAGCATTTTGCTTCCGAACTTTTCCCGAAGGATGGCTAATTTGTTGCGCTAAGCCTAACTCTCGAAATAAATTCACTAAAAATCACCTCTTCAACACAGAAATCTACTTTTTTCAGTAATAATAGAAATACTTATTTTCTGTTTAATGTATATTTTTCTTACGAATCGCAATGTAAAATGCTTGTTAGTTGCTTTTACTATGAATTCTACTATTAATCATCAAAAAATATGCTAAAAAATTTAATTTCCTTATCTAAATTAGGCGGCATAATATTGTGATTGATTCCAAGTATGCTAAAAACTCAAAAGAATTAAAATCTTTCAAATCTCCTGTCCAAAACATAATTCGCAGAAACAGCTACTGAAACTGGCGGCGTTGTAATAATAGTACGCTCAGAATCTGAAGAATCATTTGCATTTTCATATTCATCTTCAGAATTACCACAGTTCCATGAATCTTTACTATCTGCATCACTTTCATTACTGCCCGGTTCATTTATCATACGAGTATATTTTTCTACAGAAAAAACCCTCCTAGCCCAGCCATTCTTTGATCCGAAATAACCTAATAATTTCACTGCCTCACATTCTTTTAAAACCCAAACTAAAAAAAAAATTCTCTCTTGCATTCCTATAATTCACCAAAGAAATCATTAAGCTAAAATCAAAACGAGACCCGAAACTCAATTATAAAACTGTAGATGCTGCAAGGAGTGCTCTATTTGTTTATATTAGAAAACTGTGTTTCACTGCTCCAGATAAAAAAATAATTTATTGGATCCACCCCTAACCAAGGTCAAGTATCTGCAAAATACATTGGAGTTGTTTGCGTGGACATTTAACGCCATCTAGTAGACAAATAAATTCAAATGAAAACGTTCCATATGAAAATGCACTCATGTAGCTGTTGTCTTTTAGGGTAAATTTTTCCGAACGCAGATGCGTGACCATCGTACTTGAATGCAAGTTCGCAGCCGACTTGCGAGCGCGTCAACCGTCGCGAAAGGGTTAACTCTAATTTAGCTGTTTCAAATGTTTATAGTAAAATAATTTAAAAACACTTAAGAATGAAATGCAGATAATTTATTTTTTGATTTATGTATTTATTCCCAGTATTATTTCTATTTAATACAACTAAACTTTTTTTTAATATTATACCAAAGTAAAGAAGATTAGAAATCATTCAGTGAAACGTCAGCATGTTTAGTTCTGAATTGACAAATTAAGAACGCGTAACTGGTTGTGCATTATGGTATTTTTAACAAATAACAAGCTTTTCGAATTAACAATAATTTATGCTCTGTGTAATAAAAATATTGCAGAAACTGCTTGCAATTTTGGACGGCAGTATCCAAACTTGCTTGAAATTTCATGTATATTTGTTTAATGGCTGATGAGGAGATTAAGAATTGCCGGTTCCTTTCATCCAAGGCCTGGCCATGGAAGAAATCGTTTGTACACGGAGGACCAAGAAACTGACATCATCGTATATTTTTCTTTCAACCCAAGAACAAGCATTCAAAAAGCAAGCAAAACTTTGGGGCTACCTAGAATGTCAATTGCTAGAACACTTGGAAAATACCATTGGCATCCATTTTGTATACCATTGGTATCCATTTTGTATACCATTGGCATCCATTGAAGTCCATTGGCATCCATTCAAGCATTTCGTCACTACGAATTTGACTGGCGTGTAGCATTCTGCAACTGGTTGTTAATCAAGACATGAATTCGAACTTTGTTAAGAACATTCTGTGGACTGATGAATCTTTGTTTAAAGAAGATGGAGCAATCAATATTCACAATGATCATTATTAGGATAATACAAAACCATTTTTTGTCCGTGAAATACATCACCAGAGAAAGTTTTCTGTTTCTGTATGGTGTGGAATTTGGAATGGAAAACTGATTGTTCCTGTGTTTTATGGACTCTTACAACTGAAAAATACATGCAGCTTATTTTAAACAATACTGTAACGGATTTTATGGAGACGGCAACATTATCGCTTCTGAAAAACATGTATTATCAACAAGATGGCGCACCTGCACACCAGGCTATAATTGTGACAAACTGGCTCAGCAAAAACTTGGATAATGAGTGGATTGGTTTGAAAGGAGCCACCGAATGGCCCCCCTGATCCCCTGATTTAACCCCTCTCGATTTTTACTTATAAGGTCATCTTCAAACACTAGTTTATAATACTCGCCCACTGAACACAATTGACCTTAAACAAATGATAATTGATGCTTACAACAATATTAGAGGTGGAGAACTCCAAAATATTTACTACAGAAGCATTATTAGAAGAGCTCATTTATGTATTGGAGTTAAAGGAAAACATTTTGAGAATGCTTTGTGAATTGCGTTTTTTGTGAATTGTATTTCTAGTATTTGTAACGAAATTTGCCCCTTTATATCAGTGGTCTTCTGTCAATGTATGCATATTTTAATTATGTGCCCCAACAGCATAGTGAGTACCACTGCTTTATATGATCTCTGTCTGCATAATGCTTTATTTAGATGCATTTGTGATAAAAAATGTTGACACATATTAGCATATTTTTGATCTAAACAATTTCCATTGTCAATTTGTTTATGATCCCTATTTTCACTAATGAAACAGCTTTTCACATGGTATGGAAAAGTGGCATAAGTCAGATTTTTTCCTTTATCATAATTCAGTTGATTTTAAAGATACAGATACGCTATTTTTTTTAATGATCTTGTTGCATTAAAAATAAAAATTTTCTGATTGACCAAATTTGTCTAAGGGGGCCGTATAAAAATTAAAAAGTGTAACTTTTTGAAAATTAATGGCAGGACTATTTCATTAACATAGTGTTATTTCCTATCGTACCTTCAACATTTTTGCAGTTTACATTGCCCACTTTATCTGTAACAGGTAAAGAATTAAAGCACGTTGTAGTTTTGCATCTTGATAAGTTTTTGGACAGAGAAACATATATCTGCGTAATCAGAACAATATATTTTTCATAGGACTCAAACTGTTGCTGAAATTTATAAAGCAGAGTTTGCTCTTAGCTTGTAAAATTGTGAGTTGAATTGATTCCTGAAAGTCAAAAGTCTAAGTCAAACTTTTGAATTTGCAAGTCATTTTTTGCTAATTTTTGAAATATATAAATTTTTTTTCCCTTCAAAACTACTCATCTGAATGAAACTAAATTTTGTACGGAAGTAGATATTTACATAAAAGAATGTTACAATTTTTTCAAAATTTTGCTCATTGCATTTATTTTGTATTTTGTACAAAGGTAGTTTATATATAAATTCCTTTATTTAGCAAAAGTTTGTACAAAAATTTTGTACAAAGATAGATTATATGAATGTGAAGACAATGTCATAATTTTTTCAAGATTTTGCACATGTCATTCATTTTATATTTTGTTTCATTTGTAATGCCATTCATTTTGTATTTTTCCTACTTCAGCCATGTTTGCTATTCTATCAGCTGATGCTGATCTTGCTGTGGTGAGTGTAGGTCACAATTGCTAGTCCTGACAAAGAATGCTGTTTTTACCTTCAAAACTAGTTGACTTATATATATAGAGAGAAAGAGGGTGTCCCAAAAAGATTGAAACATGCTTTAATTCTTTACCTGTTAAAGATAAGTGGGCAATGTAAATTGCAAAAATGTTGAAAGTAAGGTAGAAAATAAAACTACATTAATGAAATAGTCCTCCCATTAATTTTCAAAAAGTTACACTTTTTAAATTTTTATACGACCCCCTTAGACAAATTTGATCAATCAGAAAATTTTTATTTTTAATGTAACAAGATCATTAAAAAGACTTGCATATCTGTATCTTTCAAATCAACTGAATTATGATAAAGAAAAAAATCTGACTTATGCCACTTTTCCGTACCATGTGAAAGGCTGTTTCATCAGTGAAAATAGGGATCATAAACAAATTGATGATGGAAATTATATGGATCAATGTCAAAAATATATGTAAAAAAATTTTATTGGCATGTCTCAATGAAAAGTACTTAAGAATTCGTGATTGCATCGTGAGCCTACGCGGAATTCGTAAAAATATCTCCTATGTATTATCATCCAGTTTTATCTTTTTTGTGATATGTCACAAATTTACTTTTCCGTACCATGTGAAAAGCTGTTTCATCAGTGAAGATAGATCAGTGCATTAAAAATAAAAATTTTCTGATTGACCAAATTTGTCAAAGGGGGCCGTATAAAAATTTAAAAAGTGTAATTTTTTGAAAATTAATGGGAGGACTATTTCATTAGCATAGTCTTATTTCCTACTTTACTTTCAACATTTTTGCAATTTACATTCCCCACTTATCACCAAAAGGTAAAGAATTAAAGTGCATTTCAATCTATTTGGGACACCCTGTATATACATATATATATATAAATTCCCAAAAAGGGGACGAGTAGCTATGTACTCGTGCGGATTCTAGCAGTGTGACAGAAGTACCGGCCGGGGGGAGTTGCGACCCCCATCTCTCCGGTTAAAGCTTTTTCCGCCATGGCAAACGCTCCCGGTAACCGATACTCCCTACTCGATTTGCCTCAAGACCCTTTATAAATCCGTAAAAATCGCATTCATATACAATTTCAATAACATGTTAAAAATCTAAAAGTTTACTTTTCTACGCTGCAACTATTCAAGAATCATGCTTTAAAAATATAACAAATAATTTAAAATACTAAATACTCAAGACCAATGAAATCCCGGTCCGAGAGGATATTATAGTTTAAAAATTGGATATAAGACCCATAAACCGCATTATCTCCATATATAAACCTGTGTAAAATTACCTCACATTTAGTCATTTAATTCCTTTTAATCCCTTTCTAGTCAAATCTAATGTTTGAAATACATATCAGAGTGTCTGTATTTTTAAAAATGGACTCAAGACCTATTGGCTAATCCATCGCCATATATAAACTAATGTTTGAAATCATTTCACTCTTTGTTAATTATTACTTAAAAACAAAACTAATGTTTGAAATACTTATCAGTGTGTCTGTATTTTTTAAAAATGGACTCAACACCTATTGTCTAATCCATCGCCATATATAAACTATTGATTGAAATCTTTTCACTCTTAGTTAATTATTACTTAAAAACAAATCTAATGTTTGAAATACATATCAGAGTGTCTGTATTTTTAAAAATGGACTCAAGACCTATTGGCTAATCCATCGCCATATATAAACTAATGTTTGAAATCATTTCACTCTTTGTTAATTACTTAAAAACAAAACTAATGTTTGAAATACATATCTGAGTGTCTGTATTTTTAAAAATGGACTCAAGACCTATTGGCTAATCCATATCCATATATAATCTAATGTTTGAAATCATTTCACTCTTTGTTAATTATTACTTAAAAACAAAACTAATGTTTGAAATACATATCAGAGTGTCTGTATTTTTAAAAATGGACTCAAGACCTATTGGCCAATCCATCGCCATATATAAACCAATGTTTGAAATCATTTCACTCTTATTTAATTATTACTTAATAAAACTATATATTCAAGACTATTGAAATCCATGTTATTATTATGCAAAATCCTTTCTTTGGATACCAAAACCTTTTTGATTCTTTCTCTCCATAAAATCCCAATGTTTGAATTTACTGCACTTGTGATAGTTTAATGCTCAAAACTCGATATATACGAGTCCAATGACATTCCAGTCATAGAGTAATTTTTAAATATTGGACACAAGACATTTTAAAAAACATTAACACCCTATAAATATAAAGACACATAAATACTCCAATAGTCCAAACTCTACGCATTACACCTTCCCATGGAACAACACATAACTTGTTGATTCTTTACCACTTTCACATATGACTTTCACATATTACTAAAGTAAATATTAATAGTTCGTCCGATATTTCAGAAAACCCTCACAATCACGAACTTACAGTCTGGATAACGCTTATAATGTTTCCACATTAAAATA
This sequence comes from Amaurobius ferox, assembly GCA_951213105.1. Lineage (NCBI taxonomy): Eukaryota > Metazoa > Arthropoda > Arachnida > Araneae > Amaurobiidae > Amaurobius > Amaurobius ferox. The sequence goes on from OX578141.1 coordinate 153,194,309, forward strand.
GCCCCAGCTATAAAATTCCGGTGTATAGCCTTATTGAGCTATCTGATTTATGATCCTCAATTTCGCATAAAAACACGTCACCCTCTGCGTATTACAATTCCCGCCATTAGGCGATATCCGAAAAGTCTTATGTTGTTATCATTCCAAAGTATCTCTTCCTGGTTACGGCTGCAGTTAAACCATTATAATTGGAAACCAATCTTATCAGAAAAGCGGGAGGATAACCCTCCTTGATTGCCTCCCCCAGGAAACGGCAATCACACGTGTATCTCTCGTTGTTAGTAAAATTCAACAACTTGTGTCGTTTCAGTTGATTTATTATCAGATTTCTGAATATGTTACGGTGTAGACTAGTTGTCCATGACGTCAAATATTTGATATCAAAACCAAAGGTGCTTCGCTTATCGTAAATACGATAACATTGTATAGTGGCAGGCTTCATTATAGTGAGATCTAAAAAATCCAGACTTTCATCCTCATTGCGAGGTGTTTCTATTAAAGTTAAACATGGAGGATAAAAGTCAAACCTCATTGTATAACCACTATCCTCAAATCCGCATAGGATATCGTCCACGTAACGTAGGAACAACATCTCATTTAAAAGATGTGTTCCCCTTTCATATCTATCTAGGTAAATATCTGCCATAATTGACGAACAGTTACCCCCCATTGGGATACCCTTGATTTGTTTATAAAAGTTTTCTCCATTGTATAAAACTGTCTCGAATAAAACCAACTCCACCAAAGCCTTGTACTTTCCGATTGCTATGTATAGCTGCAAATCACAACTATGGTATGATTCTATACATATATATATTCTATACATATGATTCTATATATATATTGTGATTTGCAGCTATACATAGCAATCGGAAAGTACAAGGCTTTGGTGGAGTTGGTTTTATTCGAGACAGTTTTATACAATGGAGAAAACATTTATAAACAAATCAATGTTATCGTATTTACGATAAGCGAAGCACCTTTGGTTTTGATATCAAATATTTGACGTCATGGACAACTAGTCTACACCGTAACATATTCAGAAATCTGATAATAAATCAACTGAAACGACACAAGTTGTTGAATTTTACTAACAACGAGAGATACACGTGTGATTGCCGTTTCCTGGGGGAGGCAATCAAGGAGGGTTATCCTCCCGCTTTTCTGATAAGATTGGTTTCCAATTATAATGGTTTAACTGCAGCCGTAACCAGGAAGAGATACTTTGGAATGATAACAACATAAGACTTTTCGGATATCGCCTAATGGCGGGAATTGTAATACGCAGAGGGTGACGTGTTTTTATGCGAAATTGAGGATCATAAATCAGATAGCTCAATAAGGCTATACACCGGAATTTTATAGCTGGGGCTATTTTAATGTGGAAACATTATAAGCGTTATCCAGACTGTAAGTTCGTGATTGTGAGGGTTTTCTGAAATATCGGACGAACTATTAATATTTACTTTAGTAATATGTGAAAGTCATATGTGAAAGTGGTAAAGAATCAACAAGTTATGTGTTGTTCCATGGGAAGGTGTAATGCGTAGAGTTTGGACTATTGGAGTATTTATGTGTCTTTATATTTATAGGGTGTTAATGTTTTTTAAAATGTCTTGTGTCCAATATTTAAAAATTACTCTATGACTGGAATGTCATTGGACTCGTATATATCGAGTTTTGAGCATTAAACTATCACAAGTGCAGTAAATTCAAACATTGGGATTTTATGGAGAGAAAGAATCAAAAAGGTTTTGGTATCCAAAGAAAGGATTTTGCATAATAATAACATGGATTTCAATAGTCTTGAATATATAGTTTTATTAAGTAATAATTAAATAAGAGTGAAATGATTTCAAACATTGGTTTATATATGGCGATGGATTGGCCAATAGGTCTTGAGTCCATTTTTAAAAATACAGACACTCTGATATGTATTTCAAACATTAGTTTTGTTTTTAAGTAATAATTAACAAAGAGTGAAATGATTTCAAACATTAGATTATATATGGATATGGATTAGCCAATAGGTCTTGAGTCCATTTTTAAAAATACAGACACTCAGATATGTATTTCAAACATTAGTTTTGTTTTTAAGTAATTAACAAAGAGTGAAATGATTTCAAACATTAGTTTATATATGGCGATGGATTAGCCAATAGGTCTTGAGTCCATTTTTAAAAATACAGACACTCTGATATGTATTTCAAACATTAGATTTGTTTTTAAGTAATAATTAACTAAGAGTGAAAAGATTTCAATCAATAGTTTATATATGGCGATGGATTAGACAATAGGTGTTGAGTCCATTTTTAAAAATACAGACACACTGATAAGTATTTCAAACATTAGTTTTGTTTTTAAGTAATAATTAACAAAGAGTGAAATGATTTCAAACATTAGTTTATATATGGCGATGGATTAGCCAATAGGTCTTGAGTCCATTTTTAAAAATACAGACACTCTGATATGTATTTCAAACATTAGATTTGACTAGAAAGGGATTAAAAGGAATTAAATGACTAAATGTGAGGTAATTTTACACAGGTTTATATATGGAGATAATGCGGTTTATGGGTCTTATATCCAATTTTTAAACTATAATATCCTCTCGGACCGGGATTTCATTGGTCTTGAGTATTTAGTATTTTAAATTATTTGTTATATTTTTAAAGCATGATTCTTGAATAGTTGCAGCGTAGAAAAGTAAACTTTTAGATTTTTAACATGTTATTGAAATTGTATATGAATGCGATTTTTACGGATTTATAAAGGGTCTTGAGGCAAATCGAGTAGGGAGTATCGGTTACCGGGAGCGTTTGCCATGGCGGAAAAAGCTTTAACCGGAGAGATGGGGGTCGCAACTCCCCCCTGCCGGTACTTCTGTCACACTGCTAGAATCCGCACGAGTACATAGCTACTCGTCCCCTTTTTGGGAATTTATATGGGAATACACATGTAAACATTGCAGCATAGCGCTTTACATGTTGTATTAAAAATTATTTTTGCATTTGGCTTTTTAATCTGTTCACTAAAATTGATAATAAAAATTTTTCAAGTTTTAAAATACATATATATATATATATATATATATATATATATAAACTCTATAACAAAAAAATTGACGCACCAAGACTGAGTTGTCTGATTGTGATAAAAATTTGTGGATGTGCAGAACATACATAGAAAAAGAAACGATTAGAATTTCAGAACAATTTAATGATTCAGAGTTTGACCATATACAAAGGGAGGAAGTCAATAAGGCGTTTGTCCACCTCAGGCCTGGATGCAGGATGTCACCCGGCAGTGGCATAGACTGATAAAGTTCACTTATGGTGTTCTGCGGAATGTCTTTCCAAATTGTCTCCAACTGTCGGGCTAAATCGTCAACATTCCGGGATGGTTGCAATCGCCTTCCCATAATGTCCTAAATATGCTCTATGGTAAAGAGATCAGGAGACCTTGCTGGCCAAGGAAGTGTTGGGTAAGGTTGAAGACAATTCATAGCAACACGTGCCATGTGTGGCCGGGCATTATCTTGTTGTAAAGTAAGTCTGGGGTGTCACAAAAGGAACGGTAACGCAACTGGTCATAGAATGTTGTCTACATACCGCTGTGCTATCAGTGTGCCAGAAATGACTACCAAAGGGGTCCGGCTATCAAAGGAGATTGCACCCCAGACCATAACGCCCTGTTGTGGGCATGTGTGGCGTGCGATAGTAAGACGAGGATTTATATGATTATTTACCACTCATTCAAGTTACCAAACATTGGAAAAAGAGAGATTCCTTACATATCTTACTCTTCTGCCTCCACCCATAGATCAGAATTCCGCCATATCAGAGACTCTGCTTTGACAAGTTTGATCGCAGCGGTTAAGTGCTGTGGGGGTGGTGTATGAATATGCAGTTATCGCACTTCATTGTGAGGCTGTTGGTCCTAGTTTATTATTGTTGTGCGATGTATTTAAGCACATATATTAATGAATATAAAGTGAAAAAAAAATTCTTAGGAGGACGGGCAAAAAAATTTCAATAGCCGTCCTCGTCGATAGACTAAATTTTGCTGATTTCCCGAAGCCTGATATATATATATATATATATATATATATATATATATATATATATATATTGTACTTTATACAGTTTAATATGAAGTTTTTATAATTTTTCTAATACATTTCTCATAAATTGTTGATACACTTGTGTTAAATTTTCTCTTTTTATATACTTTTTGGTCAATTTTGCAGGCAAATCTTGTGAGTTGGAGTGATGTTCTTGCTATAGCTGATTCTATTTCAAAAGGATTAATGCATTTGCACGAAGAACTTCCTGCTATGAGGGCTGAAAGCTACAAACCTGCTGTGGCACATAGAGATTTTAAAAGTAAAAATGTTCTCATCAAAAATGATATGACTGCTTGCATTGCAGATTTTGGTTTGGCATTGGTTTTTTACCAAGGATCTCCTCCAGGTGAAGCTCATGGACAGGTAATTCAAAATAATTTTGTTTATTAATGTAACTAATAAGAATATACATGTTTTCTTTTAAACTTTCCTAAATAAGAGAGTATTCACTACCTAAATAATACATTTACAGATAACACAACTCAGTAGTGTCACCAGAAAAACTGCTCTGCTACCATGGAAAGCAAAAAAAAAATAAGTAAATAAAAGAAACATGATGTTACATGCTCAGTCACATATACAAAAATTCACTGTTCCACAACTGTGGAAAGAAAGAAAAATGAAAGAAATAATTCTTTCCGTAGCACCTTGAACATGGGTATGCACAGCCAACCCAACCAGGAAGAAAAATATGATTGAAACTCTTCCGCGAGTGGGATCGAAAATCTCAAATTTTATGCATTTGCTTGAAAATCACAGAAAACAAAATGTATTAATTAAAAAAAAAATTTTTTTTTTGTTATAATGCATATTTGCCAGCATATCAATTATGACTTTCTGTTTGAAAGTTTATTGGGATTATTGATATTTTCAATTTCTTGAGTTTTTTGTTTGGCAAATATTTTTCAAACTCATATATTAAGTTTAGCCAATTGTTGAAACAGAAAAAAAAATGCTATGGGTATATCTTCTAATACCATTTTAGAATATCTTTCATTTTGACATATGTTGATCCAATTTCATAGCAATTTCATTTTGGCAAATATTGATAAAACTTTATATTTTTTGTAAATTTGTTTACAAACAGGATGAGGATGTTATATTCTTCAGATCTGTCTATGAAGATAATTTTGTATAGCGAGAACAGAGATTCTTATACTTCTTTTTAGGAAAATTAAATTGAATATTTTAATAGAATGTTTTGAATATGAATGTCATTAAGAATATTATAAGAATTCGCACATAATTGTAAATTTTAAGTTTCTTTATATGTTCTGTACAAAGAACAGGTGTACTACTAGTGAGTAATACAATTTATAATAATGTAGGGCAAATAAATTTGATTATTAAATAGAAAGACACATGTACATCAAATATAATTTGATTAAAGGCTAGAAAACACCAGAAATGAAGTTTATATTTTCTTTTCAAGACAGAAGGTGAAATATTGCATGCATTATGTAGGATGTATGTAATTTATGTTCAATATGATGATGTAAGGTATTTTCAATATATAAAATTTCAAAATATAATTTAACTAATTGTTTTTTATGCTATATAAAACTACATTTGCTCATAATGATGCTCTAAATGCATAACTTTTTGTTTATCTTGAGAATGCTTTTTTACTACATTTTGAGTCACCATAATTCTAAAACCACACTGAACCATAAAATGAAATTCATATTTCTAGGGTACCAAATAGAGTAGATAACACAAAAAATTTCAAATTTTTATCTTGCCCCCTTTTAAAGATATTTGACCTTGAAATATGCAATGTTTGAATTTTTGGCAAGTTTAGTGTTAATAAAAGGTAGAAAAAGGTTTTAAAAATGGATTTTTTTTCTCGGTGAGCTAAAAGCTGTCTTCCTTTAGTTTGTGAGGAAAAAATATTAGCTCTTGGTATTTAACTTTTCTGGAGTTATAGGCACCTGAAAATGGTAATTTTGCTATTCATATTTGCTGAATTTAAGTCCATTTTGAGCTGGTTAAACTAAAACGTAAATTCAACTTAAATACCTATTCTGAAAGCTTAAATTGCCTACTTTTAGGGTAAAAAAATTGTTTAGTTATCTTAGATAGTTAGAGTTATAGTCATTTCCGCGAAAACTGGAATTTTGCCCTGCCCCGGCAAGTAAAAATAGGCCCAGATCAAAAGTGGCGGCAAATGAAAAAACTAAAAATGGTTTTGGTATGCACACAAATGGATAGCTATCTATGATGGGAATATAAGAAAATAATAATGGTCAAGCAACCCGCTGTGCTCATTTCCCATGGAATGTCTCTATCTGAACTTAAAACTCTCAAGATGTTATAATGAAATGTATGTATGATAGTTGTTGCTCGTACATGCTGTTCTCTTGTCGTGAAATATATGCGATCGTCAATTATCATCTTCCGGGTTTTTGCATGAGTGTTTGAATCATGATGTTTCGCTAAGAAGTAATGGAGCCGATGCTTCATTGTAAAGTAGAGCCTAGTTTTGCAATTAAAAGACAAAACTTTATTAACATCATCTACACATCAGAATTTACCACAATACTCAACTGGTATGAAGCATGTAAGCTTATCCTAGCATCAGCTCACTGTGCGAGCTCTGTCAGTGTGACCTTTCTCTCTCAGGACCGTGGGGCATCTCTCTGGAGCGTGTTCTTTTTTGCCTATATATTCCTATCGTCCCATACCACCATGATTATGGAACCACCCTGGCCTAAGCCCTCTGGAATTTTTCCCAGCATCCAATGATGCACAGACCACCCTCTCGTACACTCGGGGATATACATCCCCTCGCCCTGATGACAGGCAAAATGGCTTTATTTTGCATTTCTCAGCATCTCCCCGGTGGCGACGACAATCTTAAGGAGGAGTCTCACTCATTGACTCCCTATACCATCAATGCAATTTTATAAAAATGAGCAGTAATAACAAAATACTGAATATGAAAGTCTGAAATTTACTTTGCTTGTAAAATACGCTTTTCTGAATCTTCTAATACAATTAGAACACTCTTTATAGTTAGTAAATATATTAAATTTATTTTAAAAAAGGCATCTTTCCTAATTTTGGCTTTTTGTGTGGTGGTGCCATCTAGAAATAAAATCAGTAACTATGTTTTAAAAATCACCAATTGTTTAACTAAGGTACAGCAACCCACTAGACCGCCAAAGCAGTAATACATCGACGAGTTCATTCCATTCGAAGGTAATGGGTATGGTAAGAAGCACAGAGGTGGAAGTTTGCCTAGGAAGAGTCGAGTTATTTTCGCTTTGTTCCATCCCTCCCGCAAAACTGAGTTCTTCAACTTCAGAGAACTTGTGTTTCTGCTTTCTGCAGTACCGGGGGGGGGGGGGGGGGGGCTATATTCTTGCGCTAGCCTACCGTACTGGGAATTGGATCAACATATTCCTTTGGTATATTTTTAGCGATAATAACATAATAGATTTCTTCCCATAGCAAACTTTATACATAAAAGAACATATTTTTACCGATTAAAGAAGTGTTTCTGTAGTCTGAAATTAACATTAATTCGGTAGTTACAGCATAAATAGTTGATTAAATATATCAATCGTTTCAGAAGCAAAAAATACACTCCTTCTTCAGACAAGAAGTTCTTTGCTGCTCAGAAACTGATTGATATATTCAACCAAATGTTTATGCTGTAACTAATAACGAAATATTTTTAATTTCAGATTATTTAAGACAGCAGATTTAGCGAATATATTTTATGTTGCTATACAGTGCTATTTCATCAGTTTTAGCAGTCAATCTCTAAATTTCAACAGTATCAAATAAAATAATATTCAGCATTAAATTTCTTTTGATCGTTTAATAAGTCAAACTAAATAGTTAGTAAGTGAAATCTATATAATAAAAGGCAATGTCTGTCTGTCTTATACACTATACGTTTCGCGACCGCGCGTCGGAGAGCTACGAAATTTGGCAATCGGAGACCCTGGGGGGTGGGAAGGGGACACGTGAAAACCGATTTTTAAAATTTTAATTATTTTTTTTGTTATTTAATGTTTTATGCGATTTCGACCGTTTTTTGCCCTTTTTGCCCTTTTTTCTCCACGATTCAGACATCGTAGAAAAAAACAAATTACACCATCGGAAAGAGCAGAGAATTTCGAGTAAAAATATATCAATTTCAAATCTGAATTTCGATTTCTAATATTTTTTAAAGATTTTAAAACAAAAGTCACTTTTTGCTCAAGAAAACAATTTTTGGTTTTTAAATTCTCGCATCGTGAAAAGTACTCATAATTTCGACTAATAATTTACATTTTCAGAAAGGTCAAACATCTGGCATTCTTACAAGTCCAATCTGGTCCAGAAATAATGAAAATTGCCTTCAGGATGGCAATTTTAAAGACGCCATGATTTTAAATTTGTCGGCTACCGGCTCAGTTCCTCAACTGCATTTTCCCCCCATCCGCATTAGTTTCTTCCCCGTCTCCATGGAGACCGCGCTTTCGGTTTTAACTGAATTACGAGCATAAGTGTTGTATACATCGGGCGAAATTATTATATTTATATGATATTTTAAATGGATATTTTTAAATGGATATTTTAAATAATTTAAATGATTGAATTATGGTGGTTTGAATTGTGGTGATGTATTTGAAATTATTATATTTATGGATTGGTGGAACGATATGGTTGATTTTTTTATTTTAAATGGATATTTTAATTTATGGATATTTTAATTTATAGATATTTTAAATGGATATTTTAATTTTATGGCTATTTTAAATGATGGAACGATGGAACGAGGATGGTGGAATTAAGAGCCTAGCATATGGTCGTTATAAATTTAAATTAGCGCGCGGGAAGTTAGCGCGCGAGAATTGCACTCGGTAGGCCTGGGTTCGATTCCCGCCACTGATGCGGAGTACGATCACCTTAAACATATGGGTCGATAATTCCTTCCGAGAGGTTGGTGGCAGGGAAAGGAGGGTACGGTCTCTGTGGATGCCTCCCCCACTGGGTCCTGGTCCAAATTGGGTGAATAAAAAGAAAGTTATGGAGATTGTCGCGGAGGGCGCGGTAGCCCAGTGGTTAGCGTGCGGGAATTTCACTCGGTAGGCCCGGGTTCGATTCCCTCCACTGACAAAACTGCTGCCGTGTTCACGCGGAGTACGATCACGTTAAACATGTGGGTCCGTAAGTCCTTCCGAGAGGTTGGTGGTAGAGGAAGGAGGGTACGCACCCTGTGGATGACTTTCCCACTGGGTTCCGGTCTAAATTGTTAGAAACTTGGTTTTGTTTACATCGCGATTCTCGTTTCGCGGGAGTGTGACGTCATTATTAAAATGATTATTCCGTTCTCGTGAACGAATCGCGATGTGGACAAAACTTGGCTGATCATGCAAATCACCTTTCTCGCCGCTCACGCATCCTGTTTTGCATATCCAGAGGGCGTTGCCGGCAACGGTTATGTTCCGGAACGCACCCATCTTCGGATATAAAGGCTAGACACTTTTCTGGTTTTAAGTCAGATCGCTTTTAACGGAGATCGCTTTGTCAGTAGATCGCTCTGGTTTTAATGTAGATCGTTTTGATCGACGAATCGATCGCTTGGAAAGCTCGTTGGATAGCTTGCTTATACTGATCGATGGAAGGATCTAGAAGGATCTAGATCGGGCAGACGGATCTTCGTAAAGTCATGTTTCGATGTTATCGAAAGTTACGATAAAGTGTTTATCGGTGAACGCGGATATTTAAACTAAACTTAGTAGTTTTGATGGTTCTCAGTTAAGGAGACCATGTTTCCCGTGTTGTGGACTTTATAGTGCTGATCCGGAAAGTTTAAAGTTTTTGCCATAGCGTGTGCCCAGCTAGTGGTGGCGTCGGAAAGTGCACGTGGTCACGTAAGTGTGAAATGCTTTTTATTCCACTTACTTGTGTAAAAAAATACGTTAACCAGAAACGTGTCTAGGCATGGAACTTACACTGAAAAACCTTCATATGAGCTGTAGTGCTCATGTTTTGTAAATAGTATGCTTTGGTTATTTGGCTTACCTGTTTTCATGATATATACTGTAAGCAAATACAATGGATTCACTCTTCAATAAAAGTGATTTTGATTTAAACTGGAACTGTTCTCATTTAACACTTCTACAGCTACTTGTATTCCTACAACTACTATCTAACGTTTGTTATAGCTGCAACACTCTGTTTTAAATTTTCAACGAAGTTGTGGAACCAGAATTTCGTGGCTCATAGTTATTCTATCACCAGCTTCATCAGAAATTTAATTATACGTTAATTTTCAATATATAACTTACGGATATGATACATATTTCCGTCAAAGGTTACGGGCCTGTGCTCCCCATAACAACGTTAAAAATTTAGAAGTGTTAGAGTTCCAACGAATCCTGTCGACGGGGGCCGCGGACGGCGCCATTTGCATGTCGACGAAAGCGTAAACAAAAGGTCTGTTCAGCTCAGTTCCAAAAGGCCACCTTGCCATGGAGGCAAATAAAATTACTGCATTAACTAGAGACAATTACGTCACTTGGAGGAATGAAGTTTCATTCGCTCTTAAAGGAGAGGGCTGTTTCGGATTTGTAGACCGAACAGCGTTACCGGTGGATGAAAAAACATCACGCCGTGATTATGAAGATCACATGCGAAAAAAGGACCGCGCGTTAGCAATCCTGTTCCAGAATGTTTCATCTGATTACCAAGAGTTAATTGATATTAACGACGATCCGGCAGATGCGTGGGATAAGTTAAAAACGCACTTCGACGCGCCGACTCGCGCCAACCTGGTGCGTTTACTGGATGAGTTCTTCAGCCTACGTCTGGAGCCAGATGAACCGGTGGATATCTTCTGTACGCGTTTGAAGAAGGCGGTCGCCAAATTGAAGGACGTCAAGCACCCGGTGGAAAGCGTCTATGTGGCATTCCAGGCCATAAGATACCTCTCTGATGACTTCCAAGGAATAGTTCAACTAATCTACAGATGGGAGGACAAAGATTTCACTTTGGAGAAAATCCAACATGAATTGTCTGCGGAAGAAGGACGTATCCGGCAACTCCGTAGTGATAGAAACAATGTAAGTCAAAATTCATCTGTATTCTTGTCTCAGAGTAATGTAAATGTAAAGTGTAAAAATAACAAAGTGTTTAAAAGTGTTAAACCAGTTAAAAGGGTCATAGGACCATGTTATTTTTGTAAGAAGGCAGGTCATTTAAAAAATAATTGCCCTATTCTTAAGTCTAGCTCAAATATAATTGAATTGTATTCATCTGCTAGAGTTGAAGCTAATACTGTGCAGGATCACAGCGATAGACTCAGCTGGGTAATTGACACCGCTGCTACGCGGCACTTTTGCAATGATATTAATTTATTCTCAAAATTTAAGGAAAGCAAAGGTGCATCTATGTCGCTGGCAGTGGGTGATATTGAGAGCCCAGTTGAGGCTATCGGTACGGTCAAAATGTATGTTCAGTTTCAGAACATAAGAAGTAATATTGTTTTGTCTGATGTAATGTTTTCGCCTAAGTTAAGACGAAACTTATTAGCCGCATCTGTTCTTGAGGAACAGGGGTATACTTTTAAAGGGGCTAATGGGGTATTGTGGTTTTACACTCCAAAGGGAGAAAAATTCTTCTATGCTAAGCGAAAAGAAGGGTTATATTTTTTAAAACCTCAATACGAAGTTCAGACTGCAAATAACAATATTGAAGACCGTAAAACTAAAGGAAAGGATCAGGGTAGGGATAAAAATTCTAAGAAAGATAGAAAACCCCTAAATAAGAAAAACAGTATTGACAAAATGAAAAATTTGCCTAGAATAAATAAAAGTAAACGTAACTCTGAGGTGAAGTCGAGGTCAAAAGAAAAGGTTAATGAGAAACCAAGTTGTGCGGTTTCTGAGGTTTTGAATAAAACGGAACTCTGGCATAGGAGATATTGCCACATTAACTCTGATTATTTATATCAGACAAGTAAAGTTTCCGCGGCTAATGGACTCCCTAGACTAAAATATGCAAAAATTAACTGTACACACTGTAAGTTAGCAAAGTCTAAGAGAATTTCTTTTAAGCCAATTGGTAGGATAAGGTCCACTAAACCTTTACAATTACTCTATATGGATGTGTGTGGTCCCTTACCTACAGCTTCAATGGGCGGAAACAGATACTTTTTGACAATCACTGACGACTTCAGCCGGAAAGTGTTTGTTTATATAATGAAACAAAAATCAGAGGTGTTTAAGATATTTAAAGAATTCCAAGCTAAGGAAGAAAGGCAGCTAGGCAAAAAGATTTTGTGTATCCGTACGGACAATGGTATGGAGTTCTGTCACAACCAGTTCAAGGCATACTTAAATAAATTGGGGATTAAATCGGAAAGGTCAAATGCATATACACCCGAACAGAACGGGGTTTCTGAAAGATTTAATCTGACTGCACTAGATTGTGTGAAAGCTATGCTTGATCAAAGCAAGGTTGATAACAGAATGTGGGCAGAAGCGATTTTGTGTTTTACACACACCAAGAACAGAATATGTCATAAGTTCAAAACCAAAACTCCACACGAGTTATATTATGGAAGGAAGCCAGCCGTTGCTCACCTCAAAGTTTTCGGGTGCAAAGCCTATGTGGGCACAGCCAAACAAATTAGAAATAAGTTGGATATGAGAGCCCAAATAGGAATAATGGTCGGATATGCCGAAAGCACCAAAGGCTATAGGATTTATATAGCGGGTAAAAAGAAAGTTGAGGAAACTTCTAATGTAAGGTTTGAGGAAGGAGTGGCAGCGGAAGGCGTCCTGGGCCCTAATTACCCTAAAGGAATCACCTTGAGGAAATCGAACGTTACTCAGTCGATTGACTCGGAATCAGAATGCTTAGGAGGAGTGTCAGAGGAAGAAGCAGGTGAGAGCCGTGACACTAGTAAATCTAGTGGGGATGAGGACTCTCCTGCTGATTCTGGTCTGACACCCTGCTCAGATATTGACTGGATACGGAAAGCAGTACCTAGGCCTGATGGGAGTAGGACGGATATTTACTACTCAGTAAAAGGTGACAATAAAAGGCTGAGATCTCATAATGATGTCAGAAAGTTTTGTGGAAAAGCTAACATTCATTATGATCAGCAAATGTTTAATTTTAGAGAGAAAAAGGGGGTAAGTGATATCAAAAGGAAACCAGAAGCAAGCAATGTTGAGATCTTGATACCCAAGAGCTATAAATCGGCAATAGAATCTCCCCAGTCCGATAAATGGCAAGAAGCCATGGATGATGAAATAGCTACAATGCAAGAGAGGGGTGTCTGGGACTTAGTGCCTGCACCCATCTCACAACAAAAAATTATAGGAAGTAGATGGGTTTATACCATTAAGAAGGATGAAAGGGGAAATGTGAAACGATTCAAAGCTCGCCTAGTAGCTCAAGGATATACCCAGATAAAGGGGGACTCATATGATGAAGTGTTTAGCCCTGTGATTAATTTTAGTTTAATCAGAGCTTTCTTCTCCATATTTGTTTGCATGCTTAAATGGAAACATTTTCAACTGGACATTAAGTCCGCATATCTTTATGCAAAGTTGAATGATAAAATTTTCTTGAAACAACAAAATGATATAGACCATACAGTTTCACTTTTGAGTAAAGAATTTGATATCAAAGAATTGGGAAAAGTCAAAAGACTTTTGGGTGTGGAATTTAAGGAACTTAGTTGTAAACGAGTCTTTTAAAATTAACTTTGTTAATACTAAAGATAACGTAGCAGATTACTTCACGAAGCCAATGACTAAAGATAGTTTTAAAATTTAGTAATGATATCTTTAAAATATAAAATTTAACTGTTCAAATAAAAATTTTACTTTAAATTTTTTTTCATATTTTCAAAGTATAAATGGTTAGGGTATTTTATAATTTATTCCTCTCTCATTGATACAAATGAAATGTATCTTGAGTATATATTGTTATGTGACAATGAACTGTTACTTTTCTCACATTACACTTGAAAAAAAATATATATCCATTTTTACTACACGCATAATGCATTTTCGCTTATGTGAATAAAATGTTATCTGAATGTACATTATTGATATAATTCACATGAAACATAAAATTTTTTAATCTGTGTTTATCTCATATGTATATTTACCTTCTGTATCTTTTATTATCATTGCCATTGTATTGGGTATTTAGTGTGTATACTAGTCATGGGCTAAGATAATAAAACTTAAATTTTTAATCTTAAATGTTAAATTTCATAGTTATACATTAAATTTTCTACAAACTTGAATTTGATGTTTAGACTTAAATTTTTAATCTTAAATGTTAAATTTCATAGTTATACATTAAATTTTCTACAAACTTGAATTTGATGTTTAGACTTAAATTTTTAATCTTAAATGTTAAATTTCATAGTTATACATTAAATTTTCTACAAAACTTGAATTTGATGTTTAGACTTAAATTTTTAATCTTAAATTTCATAGTTATACATTAAATTTTCTACAAACTTGAATTTGATGTTTAGACTTAAATTTTTAATCTTAAATGTTAAATTTCATAGTTATACATTAAATTTTCTACAAACTTGAATTTGATGTTTAGACTTAAATTTTTAATCTTAAATGTTAAATTTCATAGTTATACATTAAATTTTCTACAAACTTGAATTTGATGTTTAGATTTAAATTTTTAATCTTAAATGTTAAATTTCATAGTTATACACTAAATTTTCTACAATTTGATTTTGATGTTTAGATTTAAATTTTTAATCTTAAATGTTAAATTTCATAGTTATACACTAAATTTTCTACAACTTGATTTTGATGTTTAGATTTAAATTTTTGATCTTAAATATTAAAGTTGATAACTATACCTAAAATTTTTCTAGAGCTTAAAATTTTTGATATCTTTAGACTTTTAAATTTTAAACTTAATGTTTGTTTATAAATTTTCAAAATAGTAAAGAAATAGCTTTCTTCAGTATGAGCTAGTACTTAAGAAAGGGCAATAGTATGGTTATACTGTTTTCTTTGACTATGTTATCCTTAAACATGTAATTTAAAGAATGCTTATGATCTGCATAATAGATAAGTGTACTCATTTGATTGTTGCCATTTTGAGAAAAGGCTATTCACTTTCTAAATGTTATAAGTGTTATAAATTTCTTTAATGTATAAAATTTTGTGTATGCATACATTATGTTTTTAGGATACTAAGAACTTTGATTCTTAGAATAACCTTTTGTTGGATGAAAGCATGGGCGCCGAGAGTTGGTGTTTTTGCATGAGGGGGCCGATTGTTAGAAACTTGGTTTTGTTTACATCGCGATTCTCGTTTCGCGGGAGCATGACGTCATTATTAAAATGATTATTCCGTTCTCGTGAACGAATCGCGATGTGGACAAAACTTGGCTGATCATGCAAATCACCTTTCTCGCCGCTCACGCATCCTGTTTTGCATATCCAGAGGGCGTTGCCGGCAACGGTTATGTTCCGGAACGCACCCATCTTCGGATATAAAGGCTAGACACTTTTCTGGTTTTAAGTCAGATCGCTTTTAACGGAGATCGCTTTGTCAGTAGATCGCTCTGGTTTTAATGTAGATCGTTTTGATCGACGAATCGATCGCTTGGAAAGCTCGTTGGATAGCTTGCTTATACTGATCGATGGAAGGATCTAGAAGGATCTAGATCGGGCAGACGGATCTTCGTAAAGTCATGTTTCGATGTTATCGAAAGTTACGATAAAGTGTTTATCGGTGAACGCGGATATTTAAACTAAACTTAGTAGTTTTGATGGTTCTCAGTTAAGGAGACCATGTTTCCCGTGTTGTGGACTTTATAGTGCTGATCCGGAAAGTTTAAAGTTTTTGCCATAGCGTGTGCCCAGCTAGTGGTGGCGTCGGAAAGTGCACGTGGTCACGTAAGTGTGAAATGCTTTTTATTCCACTTACTTGTGTAAAAAAATACGTTAACCAGAAACGTGTCTAGGCATGGAACTTACACTGAAAAACCTTCATATGAGCTGTAGTGCTCATGTTTTGTAAATAGTATGTATGCTTTGGTTATTTGGCTTACCTGTTTTCATGATATATACTGTAAGCAAATACAATGGATTCACTCTTCAATAAAAGTGATTTTGATTTAAACTGGAACTGTTCTCATTTAACACTTCTACAGCTACTTGTATTCCTACAACTACTATCTAACGTTTGTTATAGCTGCAACACTCTGTTTTAAATTTTCAACGAAGTTGTGGAACCAGAATTTCGTGGCTCATAGTTATTCTATCACCAGCTTCATCAGAAATTTAATTATACGTTAATTTTCAATATATAACTTACGGATATGATACATATTTCCGTCATAAATTGGGTGAATAAAAAGAAGGTTATGGAGATTGTCGCGGAGGGCGCGGTAGCCCAGTGGTTGGCGCGCGGGAATTGCACTCGGTAGGCTAGGGTTCGATTGCCGCCACTGCCAAAACTGCTGCCATTTTCACGCGGAGTACGATCACGTTAAACATGTGGATCCGTAAGTCCTTCCGAGAGGTTGTTGGTAGAGGAAGGAGGGTACGGACCCTGTGGATGCCTCCCCTACTGGGTTCCGGTCTAAATTGGGTGAATAAAAAGAAGGTTATGGAGATTGTCGCGGAGGGCGCGGTAGCCCAGTGGTTAGCGCGCGGGATTTGCACTAGGTAGGTCCGGGTTCGATTCCCGCCACTGCCAAAACTGCCGCCGTGTTCAGGCGGAGTACGATCACGTTAAACATGCGGGACCGTAAGTCCTTCCGAGAGGTTGGTGGTAGGGGAAGGAGGGTACGGTCCCTGTGGATGCCTCCCCCACTGAGTTCCTGTCTAAATTGGGTGGCACTTCCTGGTAGGTCGTTCCTTCTGGTAGGTCGCGCCAGCGAGTGTGCCACGGTTAGAATTTGCCACGGTCAGAATTTTTAAGGGTAGCGAACAGGCTGGTCGCCAAAGGCGGCTAGTATTAAATAAAATTTTAAAATATATTACTTTTCTTATATACATAGTATAATATATATGAAAAGTATTGTGAAGGGGTCAAAAATTCGACTTCGAGTTTTCGATGGGAGCACGTTTCAAGCATCCCTGAACACGAATCAAACGTTTTTGAGGTGACGTATGTGTGTGTGTGTGTCAATGAGTCTGTGGAGACGATATCTCACGAACGAATGGAGCGATTCGAATGAAATTTAGTACATAAATTACAATCTGAATACTGGAAGCCTATTGTTTTTAAACGCAGTCTAATGTTCAGAACTCCACTAAATTTTCGACTGAAATTTTGAAAAATCAAAACCTTTATTAAAGTGTTATGCAAATAGTTATTTCTTATGTAGTTTTTCATTAGAAAACAATTAACACAAACTTTAGAACACTAGAATAAACCGTTCTCGAGATATTGCACATTTTTCAAATAAATTTATCAAAAAATTATTAAATATTGTGAAATATGTTCATTTTTCATATATAATATCATGTGATAAATTGGCTGATATCATTCTCGTGGATCTAGCTCGTTCCATTCATGAGAAAAGATACTTTGGGTAATACTTTTTTATTTGAAAGCCAATATATAGTCATTTATTTGCTATAAGAATAACTTATTTTTCCATCCGTAATGCTTAGCGAGATTTTGGTAACGAAGTTAGCGGAATATCATCAATTTGACGACTTTTCTATATATTAACAAAAGTTAACGAAAATGTCGCCAAATTGATTAAAATGACGCTAAATCAATGAAAATGACGACTAATTGACGAATATTCAATATCTTGGAAAGAATATAAGAATCTACTATAAGAAAAACCTAATTTTCCGTCCGTAGCTTTTGGCAAAATTTTGGTGAAGTATTTGTCGGAATCTCTCCAACTTGCTGACTTTTTAAATGTTGCCAAATTAACGAAAATATCATCAAAATTGCAAAAATGACGCTAAATTAATGAAAATGACTCCTAATTGATGTATTAGTTAATAAAATATTTTAATATATGGACTCTATCGCTTATGGAGGATGATATCCATATTGATAATTGTTTATACGTATAGAGTTGCATGAAATATAAGTTTATTGGGTACTTTGAAATAGTCTTGCATGTTGTCCTTTCGTAAAATTGCCAAATGAACAATTCAACGTTAAAAACACAGTACCGTGGAACTTATACATTGTTTTTTTTACTGTAAAAAGGGTAAATTCATTGCATTATATAAGGAAAGTCATGTGCTCCTCACATCAGATATTTTTACTTTAATTTTGCATGAGGATATCTGATTTGAATTAAAACTAATTTTAATTGTATATTGTATGATATCGGCAATTTCTTCAAAAATAATCTACTACTTTTTTGGTGGATCTATTACATTGATGACATCGCTCACTACAACGCTTTTGATATAATTTCAGAACTAAGAAAAAATCATTTCAAAAATTATACTCTAGATTGTGGGATAAACATTTTGAGTCTGATTCAAGGATTACCATTCCTAGTTGGCAACATATAAATAGAATCAATCTATTTGGAATAACATATTATATAAAAATAGATGTTCCTTTCATATATTTTCCATACAACACATGATATATGTAAAGGGAGTAAAAAAAAAATAAAGACCATTCAATATTGATGGATCTGTGCATTTTGTGCATCCAAAAATCAACCACTTTTCCAATGATGTCCGTGTATATTGTCTGTCTGTCCGTCTGTAGACACGATATCTGTCGATCAAATTGAAAGAAACTGTCGATATCTGTCGATCAAATTGAAAGAAATGTTTGACAAAATGTAATACATAAGATTTGGCCAACGCCTCCCCCCCCCCTCCCACAATTTTCTTCCTGCCAACGCTACTGAACAATTGCTACACTCAACATGCTCAATAGTTTTTGTGCTATGCTACACATCGTGTACACAGCTTTTTGTACACTGTTACTTATCCGTCAATCAAAATTTGGGTATAAGGTATGGTTTTTCATAGAAATTTCGTATTCGAAATTTTGATGATAAAACACGTTATAACAACTCTTGAACATATAAAGCAGATGGGCTCTAAATGTCTTCGAAATGTGTTCAGAAGTTATAGAAATATACGTATCAGTCTGTCAAGATCTAAGATATAGTTTCGAGATATTTCGTATTTGAGATTTTTTTGAAAAAACACGTTATACGAACTCCTGAACACATTTCAGCTGCAGTCCTATGAAAAGTGATTACGGGCCCTAAGGCTATGGCTCTCCCCCTAATCAGACCGGATTTTAGCCTCTTCTCGTCTGTCCTGTTTGTCTGACCTCATAAGATACCATTGTTCGTAGATAAATAGACATCTGTCTTAAAGTCTTTAAAATGTGTTCAGGAGTTATGGAAATATACTTAATCTAAGTATAAAGTATTGTTTTACTAGATATTTTTATTAAAATATACGTTATACGAACTCCTGAGCACATTTCATCTGCAATCCCATGGAAAGTGACTGCAGACCCTGGGCCCCTTCCTGTGAGCAGAGCCAAAGAGCTAGAATCACGATTACTCATTGATTACACCTTGAAGAACAGAGCTGACTTCAGCCCCCTCTCGTCCTTCCTGTTTGTATGCCTGACCTTTTGCTTATTCGTCTAGCAAAATTTGGGTATGAGGTATAGTTATTCCGAGAAATTTAGTATATAATATTTTGATGATAAGACATGAACAGTTACTAATAGAACTTGTCTTATGATCAAAAATTGTTAATTCTGAGTGAGACCATTTCACTTTCAAAGCACTCAAATTCTAAAAGTCTTTACATTTCAACTGTTTTAATTTTCAGCTAGACAAGAATTTTGATTTCTAACATTCAATTGGGGATGGGGGGGGGGATGTTACATTGTAAATATTATATATATATATATATATATATATATATATATAACAGAGTATGCCTTCGTCATGTGTATGTCTGATTATTGAAAATTTAAAAAAAAATCTAACTGGCCAGGATTGAAATGTTATGTTTTTGTGGCCTTCCATCCGAAAGATTAGTTAGAGGAAAAATAGTTTAGTTATATTTGAGGTTGTTGATCAGCGGAATTTATCGATAGATTTTATTTTCAGCTATGCAAAAATATTTTGAATACTCGATGGGGGGGGGGGGGGGGGGAATCACATTGTAAGAAAGTGTCTCTCTCTCTCTCTCTCTATATATATATATATATATAGATATATATAAATAAAAATTGAAATATTTTAATCGAAAACTATGCATAAACTACAGAAAGTACAAAAATACCCATCTCTAGCATATCTATTACAAATAAGTAACTATAGACCAAGACTAAGGATTAAAATAGAAGGTAACTTATCACTATAATGGAAAGGGGATGAGGGGAAGATGAGTATACAAAAATCATAATTAAAAAGTATATATATATATAAATATATATAAAATAAAAAAGCAAACACGGCAAAAATGAGAAAAGGCAATAATAAATAGCTCAAAATTGAAGATCAAGACATGGAGAACAATCAACTGAAACTACATAAAAACCGGCGGTTAGTTCAAAATTGCATTCTCGCCAGGACAGCCATACAAATTCGAATTAAAACCGATAGAATAGCCAGTTTCTGACAATGGCGATAATTTACCTATGGACACCATTGGAACTGTCTACTGGCTAGTGGAAGGACAAATAATAAAAACAAAGTGAATTATATATATATATATATATGGCCCAGAATGTAGCTGTATCATGGGTCACAATTTAGTGAATAGTAAACTAGCTACAGCTAAAATGTTCAATTTTGCTGGGCTTTATTCTAAGAGGTTAGGGGAAGGAGGGTACGGTCTTTAGTTGCCATCCCCATTTGATTTCGGTCTAAACTGTGTGACACTGTTCTGGTTGCCCAAACAATTTTACCTTATACTTTCTGGTAGATCGGATGGTTTGGGTATGAATAAAAGAAGTTTGTAGCATTAGAAATTTGACAGAAAACGTGCTTATTGGCCAAAGCCTTTATAAAGGTATAAAGTATTTATCCAATAATTTTTGTATTTAAAAAATTAAAGTGTAAAGAAACGTTATAAGGACATCTGACCACTATAGAAGAACATTCTTACATTAGATTCAATATTTTAATATTCGGTTTAAGGGGGGGGGGGCACATTAATAAATTGATTTTTTTCGAGGATGAATTATTTTAATTTTTTTCCAATGTTTGGGGGAGGAGGCTGTTTTACACAATTTTTCAGAATTTCTAAGAGGGAGAGGGTAGAAGGAATCACATTCGATTTAAAGAGGAGGGGAGGTTCGCATTTATGTATATATATGGTCCAAAGTGTATCTGCATCATGTGGTATGTGAATAAAAATTTCAAAAACATCAAACTGGCTATGGCTGAAATGTTCAATTTTCCTGGCCCTCAATCCAAGAGGTTAGGGGAAGGAAGTCTATGGTCTCAATAGCTGCCACCCCCATCTGATTCCTCTGGTTGTCCAAACAATTGCAAGAAGTTCGTACCGAACAAATGGGTTCAGGAGTTCAAAAATCATGCTTCTTCCTCAATCAAGACCGTTGATTTTCAATGGGTATTCGGCTAGTATAGCACTAAATGCAGAAAAAAATCCGATATCTCTAGGACGGCTTTTGATAATTTCTAAATAATTGTGTCCATTCATTTGAGGTTAAAAGTATGTATATGTATTACAAGTATGTAAAAGTATGGTATAGACCCTGTGGTTGCCCCACTCATTAGGTTCCAGTCTAAATTGGGTGGCACTGTTCAGACCGCCCAAACAGTCACTTTACAATTTCTGATTTCTCGGATGGTCTGAGTAGGAAAAAAACAGTTCCTGATCGTAGACATGAATCCAGGAGTTGTGCTTATTCGTCAATCAAAATCTAGGTATAAGGTGTTTATCTGAAAATTTTTGTATTCGCATGTTATAGGGACTCCTGAACACATTTTAAGCACTTCCCTATATTTGACAAATCATAAAATTTGAATTGGAGTTCTACAGAGCACTTGCCATTTGATAAAACATTTGTTAATTTTGATTGGGACCACCATTTCACTTTTAAATTATAGGACCAACATAAATGGAAAAAATACGTTATAAGTACTCCTGAACACTTCCCTGTCAGTCAAAATCGAAGTATAAGGTAATGTTTTCCCGAGATATTTTGTATTTGAGATTTCGGTGAAGAGTATACGTACTCCTGAACACATTTCATATACAAGCTTGTGGAAAGCGATTGAGGTCGCCTTGGGGCTAGGGCCCCTCCATAAATGAACCTGGCTTCCATCTTTTCTCGACCGCCCTGTTTATATGTTTGACCCCATATGATACCGTTCGTAGAATTATCATTGTTTCCCATAGAAAATAACGCTTTAATCGAATTCTTTAAAATTTGTATTATTTATTTGCAAATTATATTAAATTAATATTTTTAATTATTTATGGAAGGAATATTAAAATATATAGAATTGCATATTTCACGCTTTTATTATTTTAATATACATGCATTACTATATTCTTTACTAAGCAACATCGCTCGAAACAACGAGTTCGTACCATAAGCATCCGAAGCCGAACTGCCCAAAGCCTTCACCACTCATGATCCCAAGTTATTTATTCACAAAGGGATCTTCCCTGACCCCCAGGCACAGGGGTGGGGTTGGTAAACTTGTTTCTGAAAATTCCCAGAAAATACGTCACCTCCTCAATAGAGGAAATGGGACTAATCTTTTGGCACGCCTTGACGCTTTGAATGTCGCCAAGAGACAGAGGTAGATAGAATTGACGAATTATCGCTCTTCTGTAATTTTGAACGGATTCATGTCCAAATACGTTGCGCCATCTAGTGATAGCGAATCAAAGCTTAAAACACTGAGGATTCCTCTTAATGACATTCTAGGCCTTGGGTCTATGACACGAATTTGAGCAAAACCATACTCTGAAAAATGTTCGAAAAATTCATCTAGGTTTCTCACATGCCCCTCCCAGAAAAAAAACCAGGGTTACACACCCTGTTTTTATATAATATACAAAAAAAAAGAAGCAACGAAATTTCTAATTTTTCCAAAAACACTTCATTCATTCAATGTTGTCACTTCACATTGGCAAAATGAAAGTTTGAGTTCACAAGAATATCAAAGTCTCTTGTATTCACCTATGGTCCACAAAAATCGGTAGGACAAAAGTTTTAAGCCAATGTTTCTTGCATTCACTTATGATCCCTGAAAATGGGTTTTCACTTTCAGCAGGGACCTCTAGGCAGTGACATTTTACTTGGTTGTTTACATGGGATTTCATAACTTTTATTTGCATAGCAAGCAATATAGTTATCATAAAAATATACAAGTTCCCTAAACCAAAAAAAAAACATTTAAACTCAAAATACTGTAAAAGATCAAAACCAATAAACACTACCAAATTCCACACCATAATAAACAACATAATAAAGATCAATTCAATACTACCCCATTTACAAAAACAAAATTATACAAATATCACTGGATACCGCAACCAATCTTTCTTTGTCAGTATCCCGCTCAAAAAAAAAAAAAAAAAATCAGCTGAGGGGACTGCAGGACTCAGTTTTCAAGTCTGCCAGAGGAGTATATTTTTGACCTACTTTCAAAACACATCTCTCTCCCCCTGTTCTATTCATTTCTAACCCATTCTGCATCTGAAATGGGCAGACCGATCGGAGAATCTTTCAAGATCTCCCTCTCCTCTGCCCTTTTGCTTTCCTCGGCATCTAGCATACTTAAAATTCTCTTTTTCTACATGGCTCATCGTCCCTTCTCATAATCCAAACATTGGATTGTCTTACCCAGATCTCAGTATTCTGCCACGAATCTTGGCTGTGCGTTTTCTCCGCTCCCGCGTGTCTGGCTTTCTCTTTCGAAACCGAAACCTTTGGGGAAGGGGTTTTCAGTTTCATTACTTCAGAAATTACATTTTTCCTCCCCCGACCTCTAACATGTTTGAGAATCTCCTCTCTCTTGCCTTCTGGCACAGCTAACTGTTTGGCATCCTCACTTTGTCTATCGGAGGATCCCATGGCCTCCGACTCTAAACAAAAATTTCCAGTGGTCGCAATTTTGTTCGCCCGTTCACCATTCTTCTATCTTTCGGACTCACTTCTCGACTTGAGATTTGAGATTCAACCCTCCGCTCCTGATGGAGCATCTCTTGCCCCACACTTTCGTGCTTCTGATTACACCCCAGCAATTCTTTTACTTGAGGGGGCAACAGCATCTCCTTTGTGATGCACTAGGCGACTACGCATGATATCTGTTGATGGGGCACATTGCAACCCCCTCCCGTAGCTAATCCTAAAGGAATATTAACTAGTGGGCATTTCACCGACGACCCGAAACCCCCTTTCAGGTATATCTCCGCCATGCCCGGCCCTGGCTCGTCGTGAATTATGCTTCTTCTCACGACCGTAATCTCCACTTCCGCATACACTAAGGCGTACGTTAGCCTACCATTTTCGCTAATTGGTACCCCTTCCAATGTACAGAGCATTCTCTTTTCTGGGGTTTCCGGATATTCCGCTCTTATGGCACCCACCCTGGCTATAACTCTTTGGTCAGTGGCTCATGGCTCATCTTTCCTATCTGCAGCGTCTGTCACCCCATTTTTGGTTTGCATCATTTTGACCACCAACCTCCCCTTCTTCCTCTTGATTGCTCTCTTCCCCTCGATCGCTTTCTTCCTCAGACACCTCTTGTCTGACATGTACCCTATGGACGTGCCCTTCTCTCCAGGACACTTCTTTTGCCAACCCCATTCCTGAAATCAGCCCGTGTTTGGGTCGGATTCCGGATTTCAAATGGCCTTTTCGTCTTCCCATGCTTAACTTGGGGACAATCCCATTTAAGATGTGTTTTTGAGCTGCACCCAAAACACCAGCCTTTCTGACCCATTTTCCCGGATTCCCCATTACTAGGATGTGCCCTTTCGTCCTTGGGTCGAAATTGGCTATGCTCCTTTCTCTTCCTGTCTTTGGGCCTACTATTCTTCGGACCTTGCGTGTCGCATCCATGAGACACCGCATAAGACTTTGCCCTGGCCGTGTAATACATATCACACTCCCTGGCCAGCTCTCTGGGTTTAAACCACCCTTGTCCTTGCCGTATGCCTATATGGGCGTACTTCTCAATGTTCATTCCCTGGATAATTTTATCTGCCACCACTAACTGGTTGACGGTCTCAAAATCTTTTGCCCCCTTTAACTGGCATTAATAATCCCACATGGACATCACTCAAGTCACGAACTGCACGAAATTCTCATCAGTTCCTTGGCTCGTCTTTCGAAACTTTTCGAGACATACCTGGGGTGAAAGCTGGTAATTTTCCAAAACTACCCTTTTAATTTCGTCATACTCCCCATACTGTTCCTCACAGACCTGAGTCAGCAGATTTGCCGCCTTATCCCCCAACAGATTCAAAAGAATCGTTGCCCTGAACTTCAGAGGTACACTCTCAAAGGCGAATGTCCTCTCCAGGCTTGAAAAAAAATAATTCCATTGGTCTGACCGCGTAGGTACCTTAACCATCAATAAGCATATTGTTTTGACCATTTCCTCTACCACCCGGAACCTCATCTGCGCCCCTGCCTTTATGCTCATTATAGGACTCTCTGCGTTGCTGCGTCCCCCGCCCGAATTTTTTCCTATTCCAGCCTTTTTTTAGATTTTAAATTCAATTTAAATTGTTGCTGTTCCATTCTCATTTTATTTTCTACTTGCTCTTTTTCCAATTTTACCTTTCTTTCTGCTTGATCTCTCACAAAATTTAGTTGTTCCTTTTCCAAATTTAATTTGCTCTCCAACTGCTCTTTCTCCAATTTTAATTTGTTTTCTAATTGTTCCTAAATTTTAATTTGTTTTCTAATTGTTCCTTTTCCACACTTTCGGTTATAATGGCCGTGCAAATCCCTTCTACGGTTTCTTCATCAAAATCTGGACTTTTTAGAATGATTTTTCTCAATTCTAGAATCCTTCAGTTTGGAGGTAATTTTCTCCTATTCCAGCCTTTTTTTAGATTCTAAATTCAATTTAAATTGTTGCTGTTCCATTCTCATTTTACTTTCTACTTGCTCTTTTTCCAATTTTACCTTTCTTTCTGCTTGATCTCACAAAATTTAGTTGTTCCTTTTCCAAATTTAATTTGCTCTCCAACTGCCCTTTCTCCAATTTTAATTTGTTTTCTAATTGTTCCTTAATTTTAATTTGTTTTCTAATTGTTCCTTAATTTTAATTTGTTTTCTAATTGTTCCTTAATTTTAATTTGTTTTCTAATTGTTCCTTAATTTTAATTTGTTTTCTAATTGTTCCTTAATTTTAATTTGTTTTCTAATTGTTCCTTTTCCACTCTTTCGGTTATAATGGCCATACGAATCCCTTCTACGGTTCTTCATCAAAATCTGGTCATTTTAGAATGATTTTTCTCAATTCTAGAATCCTTAAGTTTGGAGGTACCGTCTCCACCAATTCGGAAGCTGAAACAGCTAAATCTGCCTTCTGTGCTTTCGCTAAAAATGCCATTATACACCGGGAAAAGCCAATAAATTTTCTATCAAGAGAAGAACAAAATTTACGCGATTGCTCAAAAATTTCCTCGCCGTAGAATTCCCGAACAAACACACAAAAAAAATACTGAATAAAAAATTATTTCACTTTAGACTCAAAATTTAAACATAATCTTAAATTAACTTAATCATTCAATTAAAACTTTAAACGTCAGTGTGAAAATTTAAATTTAATCACTCAATTTTAAATTTTTACACTGACCAAATTTCGTTCCCGGCCATCCACCTTGCTGCTCTAAGTCTTTGGACGAGTCGGCTGGCCTGAGCTTTCGACTGACCAAATTTCGGTCTTAACATTTAAAGATTTCTCAAAAAAATACCAAATAATAAAATATCTCTAAACAATACTGAATTATCAGTATACAAATAAAATCTTAAAATTATACATTAATTACACAAAACAAAATCTCCAAAATTATACTCTGCATTAATTAAAATTACAAAACCTCAAACAAATTTTTCTCTAATTTTCTCTCTCGTTTAAAACAGATCCCATGTCACAACAGGTTAAGTAAAAATTCCACTTACCTCCTCTCACCGTGTGTGAGCTAGGACGTCGGCTGGTGTCTCGAATTTCCTTGGGGCTGGCAGGCGTAGATTTTCTCCTTCGGCATGAAGTGGAATCGGATCAGCAGTGTTCTTTAATTCCTCCTTCCTCAGTTGCCTTTGCAGACTCCTGTAAGGATAGGGGCTATGGACTTTGTGGGTTGGCTCTCTTTGGCAAGTCGATGCAACATCGGTGTTGAACTGTGGGGCGTTGAACTCAGGTCGTCAGGATTGCGATGTTGGGGTCTCTCGCTTCATCGCCGGGTCCATACATCTGTGCTCAGTGAGTTCTCATATTGATGAATCAATGAGGTCCATCGGTCAGAACTGAGCTCCATTAGCACATCACACTTTAGCTGCCACCAGTATAATGAAATGTATGTACGATAGTTGTTGCTTGTACATGCTGTTCTTTTGTCATGAAATATATGCGATCATTGATCATCATCTTCTGGATTTTTGAACCGTGATGTTTTTCTCTAAAAAGTAATGCAACCGACTCTTCATTGTAAAGTACAGCCCAATTTTGCAATTAAAAGACAAAACTTTATTAACATCATCTGCACATCAAAATTTACCACGGTACTCGACTGGTACGAGGCATGTGAGCTTATCCTAGCATCAGCTTGCTGCATGAGCTCTATCAGTGCGACCTTTCTCTCTCAGGATGGTGGGGCATCTTTCTGGAGTGCATTCCTTTTTGCCTATATATTCCTATTGTCCCATACCACCGTGATTATGGGACCACCCTGGCCTAAGCCCTCTGGAAATTTTCCCAGCATCCAACGATGCACAGACCACCCTCTCGTACACTCGGGGATATACATCCCCTCGCCCTGATGACAGACAAAATGGCTTTATTTCGCATTTCCCGGCATCCCCCGGTGGTGACGACACTCTTAACGACTCTGTTTTCGACATTCTAGGCCTCGGGTCTATGACCCGAATCAGAGCAAAACCGTACTCTGAAAAATGTTCGAAAAGTTCGTCTGGGTTTCTCATAGATGTTATCATCAGTTGGCATACCTGGAATCAGAAATAAATTGATAAAATCTTTATTGGTTATTAGTACAGTACACTACCTCTTATCCGGCGTTCTAATATCCGGACTCTCCCAAAACCGGAATGCAGCAAAATAATGCCAAATTCTGCGCCAACACTCAATTATTTGTCAAAAATTGCACCAAATAATGGTTTTTTGTTTAAAATCCTGCCAAATGATTTTTTGTCTTAATTAGCAATATTAATAATACAACCTCGAAAATCCGGACTCGTCCGGACTTTGTCGATTCCGGATTTTAAATTTTTCCGGATTATAGAATTTGAATAAAATTCAGATTGAATATTAACTAAATACACTATAAAGCACTATTTTTAGTAAAAATATTGAAAAATTTATGTTAATCAATTAAAACATATTATTTAATCTAAAAAATAGGGCAAAAGAAATTTCTAAGAAAAAATATACATATTAATAATTTAGAATATGTGAACGAAAAAAAATGATAAAATTACATTTTATCATTTCGCTTAAATATTTGAATTAACATTTGTTATTTCATTAATTTTGGTTTATTGGAAAGCAGTTTTCTTTATCCTGTAGATTGACATTATTTCTGCTCGGTTATAAAGCTTCTTTATTCAAGACCTTTAATTGCATGATTGATTGTTTGCATAAGATTATCAATGGGTATTTTTTCTTCTCCACATTTATCGTTGCTACTTTGATCTTTATTTATTTAATATCATATCTCAAATTTCGCCATCACTCAATTTATTTACTATTGGCACATCATCATCACAGTACAGAACTTCCGTTATATCGGCTTTGTCAAGATTTAATGAAGTGCCGAGATTTAATAAAGATCGAGGATTAGCACTTTTGACTATATATTTAAAGGTGTAAATGTGTTTAAACTATTTTCGCTAATAACGAACGAAGAACAAAAAAAAAAAGAACTTAAGTTTTATTTATTTTCTAGATATAATGTTATGCTTAAAAAGGCTGATGACTCTGAAAAAAGTAAAAACTTTATTAGTAATAGTCAAATATGTAAAAAATATCGTAGTAGATAAAATAAATATCTTTTCCAAAAAAGAAATATCTCTCTTCTCAATGATTTTTCTAAATCACGATGAGTCATTTCTAGGCTGCAGCTGCACCTGGATGTGGTGGGGCAGGCAAAGCGAAGAAAGGAATTGGAATTTGCTTATTTCGTAATCGTAAACGCAGCCGACCCCTTTGAGAAGTCTATGTGTTAATGACCTTCTTACTGGTTCTGTGCGATACGATATTATTTAGTTATTTATTCGCTATTTATAGAATATTTGTAGAATCTATTTATAGAATCTATTGATAGTTTGTTTGTAACCTTTTTAAAACAGTAAAAACAAGTAATGTCACAATTTAGAAGAATGGACATAAAGCTTATTATATAATAAAAACCTTTGCAAATATACTCTATTGTCATATTATTGTATAAAAGTTTGGTTTATGCTCAATTTGAGTGCTCCTGCGTATTGGTACACCCCAAAAATCTAGGCCAAGACAGCAAAATCATCATCCTATCTTAAAAAATACTCAAGTTATCAGCAAAACTACTATATACCTTAAATACGAGATAGAAGGTGCAGTTCCACTCACTATTTTTCTTGACGCCTCCTGAAATCTTAACCAATTAAAAAAAATTATGGGATCCTGACACCTTAACACACAATTTGAGTGGGGGGGGGGGGCAGTTGAATTAGAGAATATCACATATTATAAAACTTTGTGAAATCATTTGACACAAAATCAATTTAAATCATTTCCTATAAGTTATGGTGTTATTACACAAAACAATTCCTTCCAGCAATTTTTCAGCAACACCATACATTTCAATGGGAGGAAATCTTGCCGCCAAATTGCCGCAATTCGTTCGTACTCGGCAATAAAAATTGCTCAATTTCTGAGCGACAACCCAATCAGAGGACAATAAAATTGGACGTCACTACGCTCCACGTTTCCTCTTCTCATTTGCATTCAAGATGGCGATGGCGACTGTAATGCAAATACGTTGAAGCAGCTCTATTACGTTAGAATCTGGAGATGGAAAAAATAATAGAACTTCTACCAAATTGCAGACACCTGTGGGATATAAAATATCCAAATTATATGAAAAAACACACTAAAGAATGCTTCCTGAAATCGGCGGCACTAAACAGGCAGGGCCTGTTAGAAAGGAGGGGCTTACAGTATCATTGCCGGGCGGAATTGCTAAAGTCTGGAGATGTAAAAGTAATAATAGAATTTTTACCAAATTACAGACACCTGTGGCATATAAAAGATCCAAATTGTACGACCCCCCCCCCCCCCCCACTAAATAATGCTTCTTGGAATGAACTCGGCGGTATTAGAAAGGAGGGGCGTTTTAAAAAGGCGGGGCCTAAAGTATCATTGCCGGGAGGAATTTATAAAGTCTGGAGATGGAAAAATAATAATAAAACTAAAGACACCTTTAGGACACCTTTGGAAAATTACAGACACCTTTAGGATATAAGAGATTCCAATTATACGAAAAATACACCAAAAAATGCTTTCTGAAATAAAATCGGCAAGATTAGAGAGAAGGGACCTGTTAAAGAGGAGGAGCCTAAAGTATGATTGACGGGCGGAATTGCCAAAGTTCGACAATAAAAATTGCCCTTGTAATAACACCATTAGGTAGGTATGAACCAATCCAAACTCATGATTCTCAAATTTTCTGTATGATGAAATAAAAAATACAAAAGTTTCAATTATGTAGTAAAAGCCGCCTTTGGCTTCCAGCCTGTTCACTACCCTTGAAAATTCTGACAGTGGCAAACTCGCTGGCGCGACCTACCAGAAAGGTGTTATTGTTGTTGAGACCCAGACCGTCCAACCTATCAGAAAGGTGTAAGGTAACCATTTGGACAGCTGGGAAGTGCCACCTAATTACCAGAAAGGTGTAAGGTAACTGTTTGGACGGCTAGGAAGTTCCACCCAATTTAGACCGGAACCCAGTGGGGGAGGCATTCACAGGGACCGTACCATCCTTCCCCTACCACCAACCTCTCAGAAGGACTTACGGACCCACATGTTTAACGTGATTGTACTCCGCCTGAACACGGCGACAGTTTAGGCAGTGGTGGGAATCAAACCCGTGCCTACCGCGTGCAATTCCTGTGCACTAATTTAAATTCTATAATGACCACATGTAAGCTCTATTAAAATATCCATCGTTCCATCATTTAAAATATCCATAAAATTAAAATATATCCATAAATTAAAATATCCATTTAAAAAATCCATATCGTTCCATCAATCAACCCTATCGTTCCACCAATCCATAAATATAATAATTTCAAATACATCATCACAATTCAATCCACCATAATTCAATCATTTAAATTATTTAAAATATCCATAAATTAAAATATCCATTGAAAATATCATATAAATATAATAATTTCACCCGATGTATATAATACATATGGTAAGCTCTTAATTTAAAACCGGAAGCGCTGTCTCCATGGAAACGGGGAAAACTTCTGCGGGAGGGAAAACGCCGGTGAAGAACTTTTTTCGTGGATTGCCGAGAAATTGAAATTCGGAAAATCTTAAAATCCCGATCCTGCGGGCAATTTTTATTATTTCTTGACGAGATTGGACCTGTACGAATGCCAGATCTTTGAGCTTTCTAAAAATGTAAATTATTAGTCGAAATTCTCGGAACTTTTCCCGATGGAAGGATTTAAAAACAAAAGTTCGTTTTTTTGAACCGAAAGTGACTTGTTTTAAAATCTTTAAAAAATATTAGAATTTATCCCTGAGATGTGAAATTGATATATTTTAACTCGCAATTGTCTGCGCTCTTTCTGGTGGTGTAATTTGTTTTTTTCTACGACGTCTGGATCATGGAGAAAAAAGTGCAAAAAACGGTCGAAATCGCATAAAACATTAAATAACAAAGAAAAAATAATTAAAATTTAAAAAATCGGTTTTCACATCTCCCCCCCCCCCCCCCTCCCGGTCTCTGATTGCCAAATTTCGTAGCTCTCCGACCGGTCGCTGAACCTATAGTGTATAAGACAGACATACAGACATTGCCTTTTATTATTTAAGATAAAGATTATCAAGAATATATCATTTCAAATTTTTGTAAATGATTAAATTAATTCCATGTTATATTGATTTGAGTTTCTTTGATTTTAATATTTCATTATTTCATATTATTACATAACGTTAGTGAAAAACTCATTTTTCTCATATTTTGTTACGTTTT
Source organism: Amaurobius ferox (assembly GCA_951213105.1). NCBI lineage: Eukaryota > Metazoa > Arthropoda > Arachnida > Araneae > Amaurobiidae > Amaurobius > Amaurobius ferox. Next base: position 153,226,838 of record OX578141.1, read on the forward strand.
ATTCACTTTTCTCACTTTTTGCTTTACTCACTTTTCTACTATGTTTAACAAAACACTAAGTGAGAGCTCTGTTAGCATGAACTATATTTGTTTTTTCTAATACTGTAAGAATTTCATTCGCATTAAATAACTAAAATATATTTTTTAATATAATTGATATACAGTCAACTCTCATTATTCAGCAACCCTGTAATCCGCAAATGCTTATTAAATATTATTATGCAATAAAGTTTGGCTGTAAACAGTTAAATTTACAATTAATTTCAATAGTATTAGTGTATTAAATTCTGCAAAAGTTAAGAATGATTTTGATGATAAAGGAGAAAAAGTTACTTTTAAGCAGGGCTTAGTTCTGGGATATAAATACCAGTATAGCTTTATACGGAATTAGCATTTGACAAGATTTTTGGTGTGATCAATTGCATGATGTGGCATTAGCAGAGTTGTAGCTAATTGCACTGCAGCGTAACAGCAGAGAATATGCATGTAAGGCCCCATTACATGACAGTATTTGGGACAACAGAACCGTTCGCAAAACAGCTCAGACAACAAATTTATTCACAACATTTTAAGTTTAACCCTAAAATGTTGTTATTGAGGGAATGGTTGTGCAAAAATCGACCAATCAAAAGTGCGTAAATCTGGACGCCACAGGTGACATGCTTTCGAGTTATTTTATTTCTTACATTAATGGCGACCAAGGTGGCCGATAGACTGCTTTGGAATGCATTAGAATCTCAAGATGGAAAAAATAATAGAACTTCTACTAAATTATAGACACATGCGTGATATAAAAGATCCAAATTATATGAAAAAAAAAAATACTAAAGAATGCTTTCTGAAATTGGCAGCATTAGACAAGAAGGGCATGTTGAAAGGAGGGGCTTAAAGTATCATTGCCGAGCGAAAGTGCTGAAGTCTGGAGATGTAAAAATAATAATAGATTTTTTACCAAATTACAGACACCTGTGGGATATAAAAGATCCAAATTATAGGGAAAAAAACACACTAAAGAATTCTTCTTGAAATGAAGTCAGCAGCATTACAGAGGAGGAGCATGTTAGACAGGTGGGGCCTAAAGTATCCATGCCGGGTGGAATTGCTAAAGTCTGGAGATGGAAAAATAATAATGGAACTTTTACCAAATTACAGACATCTGTGAAATATAAAAGATCCAAATTATATGCAAAAAACACTAAAGAATGCTTCTTGGAATGAAATCAGCGGCATTAAAGAGGAGGGGCGTGTTAGAAAGACGGGGGTCCTAAAGTATCATTTCCTGGCGGAATTGCTAAAGTCTGGAGATGAAAAATAATAATAGAACTTTTACCAAATTATAGACATCTGTGAAATATAAAAGATCCAAATTATACACAAAAAAACACTAAAAAATGCTTCTTGGAAAGAAATCGACGGCATTAAAGATGAGGAGCATGTTAGAAAGGCAGGAGCCTAAAGTATCATTTCCAGTCGGAATTGCTAAAGTCTGGAGATGGAAAAATAATAATAGAATTTTTACCAAATTACAGACATCTGTGAAATATTAAAGATCCAAATTATACGTAAAAAACACTAAAGAATACTTCTTGGAATGAAATTGGTGGCATTATAGAGGAGGGGCGTGTTAGAAAGGCGGGAGCCTAAAGTATCATTGCCGGGCGGAATTGCTGAAGCCTGGAGATGCAGATGGAAAAAAGAAAAGAATTTTTACCAAATTACAGACACTTTTGCAATATAAAAGATTTAAAATATTTGAAAAACACACTGAAGAATGCTTTCTGGAATGAAATCAGCGGCATTAGAGAGAATGGACCTGTTAAAGAGGAGGGGCCTAAAGTGTGATTGTTGGATGGAATTGCCGAAGTTCAGCAATAAAAATTGCCCTGTGTAATAACACTATTATTCAATCCAAACGGAACCTTTGGGATGTTAAAAATGATCTTTACAGTAAGAGACTCTAAAGCGGTATTCCTATGAGGAAATTACGAAGCGAATGCAAGGGGGAAGTTTCCTCATTTGCTGCTTGGAGTGACGTCACTTTTGTTCTGTGCTGCGTGGAGTGATGTCACAAACTTTCCAAAGCTGTTTTGCGAACAGTTTGTTGTCCCAAATTACGTTCGTGTAATAGGGCCTTAAGAGTACGCATTTGGTTTTAATTTGAAACTGTTCATTTCACACACACACACACAATTGCAATGGAGGAAAGTTTGTGCCATTTTCAAAATGTTGTGCCAACCTGCTACAAATAATGAAAATTTTGAACTTTTGTGCCAAAACTGCAAATTTGCTGGAATTCTTGGCTAAATGATATCAACATCAGCTAGAATACAGCCCAGAGATGGATTCTCCGTAGTTTCTACAAGAAACCCCCTTCATACTATGGTGTCAGGATATGCATAGTTTACTGTGTAAAATTACCTTCTATCAAGACCAATGTAAATTTATGGCCGCATGCACGATAATGCCAATAAAATCAACGTGATAACTGGGATTTACGGTCACGTGTAATGTAAACTAAGATTGCTGTTTTCGTGGAAAGTAAATGCTTCTTAAAGAATTGTGAAATTCAGCATGAATCACAAAATAATTAATATATTAATTATTTTCACATAAAATGTACGATTGCACAATTCAGTTTATGTTCTCGTAAATCACCGAGTGGCTATTAGCATCTTTTTTCATCCATCTCTATCTTCTAAATATTGCATATTGGATTGACTAGATTGGTGTATTTTCATATTCTGGTTAATTATTAAGATTAATTTTTTAATTATTTTTGCATAAAATGTATGATTGTGCAATTCAGTTATGTTCTCGTGAAGCGCCACGAGTCCATTAGTATATTTTCCCATCCATCTTCTAAATAGTGCATATTAGATAGACCAAATTAGCTTATTTCAATATTCTGGTTAATTATTAAAGTTAATTTTGCATAAACAGTGTGTTGGATGTTGGAAATTTTTATCCACATCGATATGTTGTTGTTGAGACCCAGACCTTCCGACCTACCAGAAAGGTGTAAGGTAACTGTTTGGACGGCCGGGAAGTGCCACCCAATTTAGACCGGATCCCAGTGGGGGAGGCATCCAGAGGGACCGTACCCTCCTTCCCCTACCACCAACCTCTCGGAAGGACTTACGGACCCACATGTTTAACGTGATCGAACTCCGCGTGAACACTGCAGCAGTTTTGGCAGTGGCTGGAATCAAACCCGGGTCTACTGAGTGTAACTCCAGCACGCTAATCAATGGGCTACCGCACCCGCCCACATCGATATGTGAAAATTTTTATGACGTCATGGATTGCCAGAGTATTTTTGCAGAAGATAATGCACGAAGCGATTCAATTCAAGTAACACTGTGAGTAAAATAAAAATTATATTTATTATACACTAAAACATAACCAGCCACCCAACCTGCTACTCATACCTTACGGTGAGTCGGGTGACCTGGGTCTTCAACACTAAAACATACCTGCCAACTTTTACGCATTATGAGTAAAATTTACGCATTTTAACTGCTCTTTACGCTTTTACGCATATATTGCTATATTTTACGCATTTCCGCATTTATTTGAATTTTTTAACATTACTAGGAAATCAATCTCCGGCAAAATTCTCCGGCTTTTTTTGTTTAAAATTTATCAATTAACCAGAAATGGTATAATTTTTCAGAAACACCGATTTTCCGCTGTTTTAGCACTTATTTCTACCATTCTCGGGATCGTAGCAAATCCATAATAAAATGCAGGGTAATACCAATCAAATTAACGGAGATTTACGGCCGCGTGTAATGTAAATGAAGATCTCGATCGCTTATTTTATGAAAGTAATAAATATACTTCTTCAAAGGTTGTCTAATTCAGCATAAATCGCTAAAATGTTATTTTGTTCATTAATTTCGCATAAACACTGTGATTGCGCTATTCAGTTTGTTCTTATGAATCGCCGAGAGTACAAAAGTATCTTTTTCCATCCATCTCAATCTTCTAAATATTGCATATTTGATTGACTAAACTAGCTTATTTTCATGTTCTAATTAATTATTATGGTTAATTTCTTAATTATTTTCGCATAAACAGTGCGATTGCGCAATTCAGTTACTTCGCGTGAATTGCCGAGAGTACGTTAGTATCTTTCCCCATCCATCTCCATCATTTAAATGTTCCATATTAGATTGACTAAATTAGCTTATTTTCATATTCTGATTAATTATTACGGTTAATTTCTTAATTATTTTCATATAAACAGTGCGATTGCGCAATTTAGTTACTTCGCGTGAATTGCCGTCAGTATTTTTTCCCATCCATCTCCATCATTTAAATATTGCATATTAGATCGACTAAACTAGCTTATTTTCATATTACAATTAAGGTTAATTTTTTAATTACATTTGCATAATACAAGTTTTTCTATTTTGAAAAATGGGTGTGAACCCTGTGAAGGGATATTTTCCAAAAAGTGGTATTAAAGCAATGATTTAGGCAAATAAAAAGGAAACCATTTTGGCAGGAATATAATTCAGTGCTATATATAATTTTTTTTATTATTATTAAAGATCAATATTTGTTACTCTCTTTAGTGAAAACCTGTGTTTTACCAAACATAAATATTTGTTTTCATTATAAAGTAATTTTCACCGGATAAAACCTTTATATATTTTTTGTTTTATAATTTATTGTCCTGAAATTTTATAAAATTGGTGTCTTGAATTTTAATATTCTACCAGTACTATGCCTGATATTTAATGCAGTATTTTTTTAATGCAGGTACTTGTACATAGTTAAATTCATTAGAAATGTCGTTTGCGCTTGTAATTAAAAAAAAAATCATTATAAATGTCATTCACGCAAAATTTTACACATTCCAATTTTCCCAGGTTGGCAGGTATGCTAAAACATAAGATAATCAAAGAATATGAAATTAAATGAGAGACAGGTAGCTCAAAAAGAGCCCAGCACATCGACCAGAGGTCTATTGTACTTCTAATCAAAGAATAAGAGCATGCATCTTTAACTATGATGCAGCTCATGAAAGGTAACATCAGACACAAACATCGCTCTATCAACCGAGCGTAGCCATAACATTTCGTCTTATTTGCAGGATAACATAACATTAGCTATAAATTTAAAGGTTATCACGAGCTTCTATAACAAGCTCTACTATCAAAGACAAAGTCAGAAGTTACATTCTGAACAAACTAGTCACAAGCTACAAACTTTAAGCTTCAACAACAACTTGCAAGCTCTAGCTTCTGCATCTCTACATCAGTGCCATTCCTGGCACCGGGCATTTATACTCTTTATCTGTTGTGATACTTCCGGAGTATGCTGATTTCCAGTGATATGGAAAATTAGCATATTCTGGTCAGCTATTATACAATCTGCAGGAACTCAAATGTAAATGTTTCTTGAACACAAAACAAACGATCCGTAATCCAAACAGTTAACCGACAAAAGCAATACTTTAACTTTTGACCGTATCTTTATCGTGATATGTCATTTGTTTACATTATGGTGTCTAACAAACAGTACGATTACGCAATTCAGTTTATGTTCTCGAGAATCTCCGAAAGGCTATTAGTATCTTTTTCCATCTATCTCCATTTTCTAAATATTGCATATTAGATCGACTAAACTGGCATATTTTCATATTCTGGTTAATTATTAAGGTTAATTTTTTATTTATTTCTGCATAAAATATACGATTGTGCAATTTAGTTATGTTCTTGGGAATCGCCAGGAGTGCATTAGTATATTTTTTCATCTATTTCCATTTTCTAAATATTGCACATTAGATTAATTAAACTAACTTATTTTCATATTCTGGGTAATTATTAAGGTTATTTTAAAAATTATTTTCATGTAAATTGTGCGATTGTGCAATTCACTTTATGTTGTAGTGAAAATCGCTGAAAATGCATTAGTATCTTTTTCCATCCATCTCCATCTTCTAAATATTGCATATTAGATTGATTAAACTAACATATTTTTATATTCTGTTTAATTATTTTTGCATATAGTTTTATTACGTAATTAAGTTTATGTTCTCGTGAATCGTCAAGAGTCCATTAGTCGATTTTCCATCCATTTCCATCTTCTAAATATTGCATAGTAGATTGACTAAACTCGCTTATTTTCATATTCTGATTAATTATTAAGGTTGATTTTTAATTATTTTTGTTTATGTTCCCGTGAATCATCGAGAGTCCATTAGTATTTTTTTCACATATCTCCATCTCCTAAATATTGCATGTTAGATTGATTGCATATTTTCCTATTTTGAAACATGAGTATGAACCCTATAAAGGGATATTTTCCAAATTATGGTATTAAAACAATGATTTGGTCAAATAGAAAAGCAACTATTTTGGCAGGGATGTATTAAAATTGATATATTCACATCTATACATACGTTGCTATATTTTATATTTTTAATAAAAATCAATAGTTGTTATTATCTTTGGTGAAAACTTTATCAAACTAAAATGTTTATTTTTAACAAAGTAATTTTCACTGAATAAAAACGTATATGTAAATATAAATACATGTATTAATGCATAATTACACATGTTTAAATATTTTTATGAATATGCATTTTTATATTATGTGAGAGTATATACATATGCATCTGCACTCAACATAAACACTTTTTTGCAATTATGATTTATTTTTTGTCTTACAAGTGAAGAGACTTGGAATTTGCTTATAGCCCAAAGCAATTTACTACATCACGAAGTTCTTGGGAACATATCAAATCATTCATCAGTTATTTAACTAAATTTAATACGGCTATAAAAAATATTCTCTGAGGCAAATTTAATTAGTGTACTAGTCATTTAGTGCAGATTATCAAAATAAAAAATTTGTAAATATTATGAATTCTATATAAGTTTTGATTTAATTAGATTAAATTTAATGTTTGAGCTGCAAAAATTGTAAGTAAAATCTGATAATGAAACTAAAATTAACGAAATGCTTACATAGTAGGGTTTAAACTGTGTTAATTTTTTTAGCATTTTGCTAACACATTTGTTGCAGTTTTAGCTATGAAATAAATGCTGTTATCAACTTGATATTTTTCACATAATCGAAAGAACAGGGTTTCTGGTGATCTGGAGAAGTGGGGGAATTTTTTTAATGGAATAGTCAGAGAAATTTAAATTTAAAAATGCAATAAATTCCACAATTTTCTGCAAAAATAAATAAAATAAAATATTTTTTTAAGTAATTGAAATTCTTATTATTTTTATAATCCTTTATGGTTTTAACTTCTTTGTCTAATATTATAATAAAAAAATATAGGTATAGTTTATTCAGTTTTCATAGAAACTTATTTAATACTTTATAAAAGTTTGAATTTTATATTATATGCTTTTATTTTGGTAGTGATTGCTTATTGGGAAAGTATAATTCTTAACTTTTAATCTATTTATGATAATATTCTTAGCTTAACTATGCTGATTTGTGAATGCATGACCTACATTTTATCTAAGGGCTTGTCTAGTTAATATATTGTATCTACTATAAGCATATTTTTTTTTCAAAATTGTATTCTGTTTCAAAAGTTTATTTTACCTGCTACAAAACTACATTCTGTTGCTCGAAAAATATATTTCACCTGCTTCAACTATGTATTCTGTTGCTCCGTAAATGGGTTTTACCTGCTCCAAAAACGTATTCTGTTGCTCTAAAAATGGATTTTACCTGCTCTAAAAATGGGTTTTACCTGCTCCAAAAATGAATTCCCAATTTTCCATCACTGCAATTGCATTCTTTGCAGAGTGAAAATTTAAATTTTTTGATTTTCATGTTACACCTGCTCAGCGTACGTAACCTGTGCTCTATGAGCCATGGAACATCTGTTGCACAAACAGCTGTTGCTATATGCGACATCCGACAGCCAGCGGGGACCGGATTCAGGGATGTTTCTTAGTGAGCGTTGGTCCATGTTCGAATTGCTGCAGATCAACTGTTGCACAAACGTCTGTTTCCACATTGCGGCCATCGACAGGGAACGACAATTCCTATGTAAATTTTCTGTTTCTACATTATTTTAGCCATTTTTAAGTGTTGACATGTGCTATCTTTCGTTTTTGTATATTTGCATTTTTTTATATATTTTTCAATTTTACTTATATATTTTTCAATTATTTACACACTGAGCCTAACATGGCATATGTAATAACTTTTCAAACACCATCTTACTTGGCAACATTTTTGCTCGCCAGAAAAATGGCAGATTATGCCAAGATTCCATATACTAAAGCTGTTCCTAAATATCTTGACTTTATACAGAAACAGTGTTTTATTACAGAGCAAGAAATAATTACTATTCATAGACTATAAGAAAGAATATTAAATCAAAAATCCTTAAATGACAATAAATATTAGAAGATCTTAAAACTATATTAGAAGATCTTAAAACATGCAGCGAAATTTATAAAATTAGCTAATTTTGTTTTAAATGTATTGTAGAGTGATTTTTAATTATATAACTCAGGATGTACCTATGTCTCATTTTTACACATTAATTTATGCAGCAATGGCCTATAATCTGCAAAATTCTATAATTCGCACAACCTCTGATCCCAAGCTGTGTGGATTAGAGGGAGCACACTGTATAATTATTTTTAAGCAATTTTTGTTTAAATGTCTATCCTAGGTTGGAACTCGGCGTTATATGGCTCCTGAAGTTCTTGAAGGTGCTATTAATTTCAATCGAGATGCTTTTCTAAGGATAGATATGTATGCTTGTGGATTGGTTCTGTGGGAACTGCTATCAAGATGTTCTGCTCAGGAAGGTATATGAATTTTTCATATTATTTCACAACTTATGTTTTCATATTTTCTCTTTTCTTCAGTCCTATTAAGACATATATAGCTTTGTATGTCAAGTGTTTATATTGCATGAGATAAACTTTTTTTCATAAATCCTAATAAATTAGATAGTTTGGGGGCATTGATTGTTCTGAAACATTCACTGTAGCAAGATACTAAATATGTACCCATTTTTCTAAATCTAAAACGGTATACATGAATTGTTTCATTGTTATCCAATTCATTTAGGATAAATCATTTTTCTTCTCATTTGAATGCTATATACGATTGATGTTTCATTTATGTGTTTCATTTTCATTAGTTGACGATTAAAAAAAAACCATACATAAAATATATTTTTTTCTTTATTTATATTTCTTTAGATGATAGTATAGAATTTCTATGGACATCTTGACATTTTGTTTTAAATCTGCAAAATTTAGCCTGTAAAAAAATTAAGATAGATATTTTTTCAAAAATCACTTATTAAAGCACTTTTTCATGAAAATTAAATGCTGTTTCAAAGATTCGCAATTTGTAACGTTCATTTTAAAAATTGCAAATTAAAGTTCAAATAGCAGAGATGCCAACCATTATGGATTTTCTGTAATTTAAGGATTTCTGAACAAAATTACAGACTACGGAAAATACCTGTAAAATTATTTAAATGCCTAAGACCTGTAAAATTATTGAAATGCCTATTTTCTTTCCATCCATCTATATCATGTAATTTTATTTACACAATAAATTGGCAAAACTTTCTTATTTCTATATGTTGGTTTATTATTCGTGTAACTGTTTTAATTATTTTGACACATTTAGTACCTAATTCAGAGAGTTCTTGTGTATCCTGGGCGCCCACAAGTATCCTTTTCCATCCATCCCCATCCTCTAAATATTAGTCATTGGATGGACAGAGCTAGCTTATTTTCACATTTTGGTTAATTGTTAAGGCTAATTTTTTAATTATTTTCCTACAAATAGTGGGATTGCATAATTCAGTTAGTATTGCACGTGCATTGCCAAGCTTTGATTAGTATCTTTTTCCATCCATCTCTATCCTGTAATTATTGCACATTAAATCAACAAAACTTGCTTATCTTTATATTTTGATTTATTATTCATGTTAATTTTTTAATTATTTTGACACTTTCAGTACAATTGCACAATTCAGGGAATTCTCGTGTAATTCTGTGAATCCACAAGCAGGGCCTAATTTAAGGATTTATTCGAACTGTACATATGCACTCAGTGACATAATTTTGGGGGTCCCTCTCCCCCTAGGAAAAAAATTAACAATAGCCATATGGGAGTCATGTAAAAAGTTAGTTCTAGAAAACCACCCGTTTGGCGCAACCCCCCACCCCTTCTAGATTTTTACGCATAATGAACAAAGGCCAATCACCTTCTGTTGTTACTTTAATCTATATATATAAAGTTGATTTACATAGAGTACAGGACATTCTTACTTATTATAATGATACCTCTTCTGGCAACTGAAAATCTTGTTTTAATCCTCGTGCTCTATTGTTTTTGGGAGGACATGAGTAAACTACTCTTGCTGCGTCGCCTTTACTGCAGTACACTTACAATGAGCTTTTCTTTAATCCAATAATTGGTAGCAAGAAACGAGTCGAATTCCGAAAGATTGAGCATATTGAAGCGAACATATAGATAGTTCTTCATAGTTTCTGCTTCCAAAGATGAATGATCAGATGTTTTCACCATATTGTAAAAAGATATAAGCCTCTCCACATCGGCACTTGACAGTTTTGCAGCCATGACTCTGGCTACTGCAATATATAAACTCTTCCACAATTTGATAGATACAAGCAATGGCAAACATTCGGAACACTTCTTGTCACGAAACTTCTCATCCACAGATACTTATCAATAACAGGCCGCGAAGTTGACCAAGGGAAAGTTGGGACATATTTTTTGGTGAGCCAAACGAAGCTGCGAATCAGTAACATCTATGTCAAATCGCTCAAGAGGCATTAAATCAGCAAATTCAGATGCATCCAGGTATTCTTCTACAAAGTTGATGATGGCATGCAGCGTGTCATTGCGAGTGGCTGTAAAAAAAGCACTTGTCCATCACAAACTTATTGTGTGTGCTGGCATGATGAGGAGAAGGCATGAAAATTGTTGGAAATCCAAAAAATTTGTGGTCGAATTTACGGGATGTGAAATTTGAAACATCATAGTGCTTGCAGAGTAGCTGATGCATAAAAGTGAATAAAGTCACAGTACAAAATGAGTTAAAGAAATAATAATATTTATTTCTCACAAATACAAGAGTATAAGCAAAACATAAGAGCCTGCATCTTTAACTGCGATGCAGCTCATGAGAAAAAGTTGACATCAGAAAAAACACTACTCTATATACCGAGCATAGCCATAACCGGCAATTCATAACAAGTTACTTAGAAAAACATTGCTCTACAATTTGAGCATAGCCACAACCGGCTATCAATAAATGTTTACAGCCACTTACCACGAATCTGCGAACTAGCTTACCTGCTCTATCTCACTCGCTGACTGCTGTCTGTTTTCCATATGAACTGGCATTCCCCAAAACTGGTATTTATACAAGTTTAATTTCACGATGCTTCCCGAGTATGCTAATTTTACGGTAATGAGGAAAATCAGAATATTCCAGTTGAGTCACAGTACAATCTGCAGGATTTCAAATGAAAACGGATCTGACACAAAGCAAATGATCCGGATTTTAAGCAGTTAACCATGACCAAACTATAATTTAACCTTTAACCGTATCTGTATGATGATACTTGTTTTGTTTACTTAACATTGTCCAACATTCAGCCCCCTCTTGCAGATTGTGTCATCAAACGACACAGAAAAGTATTCAACTTTAAAAGTTTTTATAAATGCCAGCTAATCGTTCAAAGATATTGTATATCGTGCTAAATTCTTAGTGTATAAACATACGTTGCAAACAATATTAAATCTGATGTATAAACACATGCATGAAACACTTACATGACTAAAATTAAGAACTATATACAAAAATATCTCTATGCATATAGCAGGAGATTCTTACAAATTCAATTTTATTTCCTCACCACACAGTTGAAATCAACAGTAACTAATCTACTTGTTGAGGTATTTCAAAAATTTGTATTTAGCATATTGAAATCTTTAAACTTGATACATCGCCACACAATTGAAATCAACAGTAACTAATCTACATGTTGAGGTATTTCAAAAATTTGTATTTAGTATATTGAAATTTTTAAACTTGATTCTTCGCCACACAGTTGAAACTCATTTGAAACTAAACTACACAATGAGGGTTTTGAAAAATTTGTATTTTACTCAATTCTGGCTATGATTTTAAACAATCTATATTTATTTCAATTTACACTTTAAAAATTTCTTGAATTTTTATCTTTTAAAGATTTTTTCACAAAATTTAAAAATCATTTCTTTAGTAATAGGTTTAGTAAAACCATCAGCTCTATTATTTTTACTATTAATGAATTTAACCTCAAATAGTTTCTTTTCCACTAAATTTCTAAGAAAATGATACTTGACATCTATATGTTTAGTCCTATGATTCTCTATGAGTGAATTAGGAAAGTTAATTGCAGCATGATTATTACATTATACAATACTTCTATTTAATTTAATTCCAAGCTTTTTACATTCTCCCAAGATATTTTGCACCCATAGCATTTCTTTTGCAGATTCACTCAATGAAATATACTCTGCCTCCATGATAGATACACTAACACATTTATGTTTAAAGGTCTTCCATGAAATTGGAACATTATCTATCAAAAAGATCATGCTCCCTAATGGCACTGTGTCATCGCAGTTGGCTGCAAAATCTGAACCAGAAAAACAATTAAGATTTATAATTTTAATATCAGATAAATTTAATTTAAAATCCTTAGTTTGATCCACATACCCTAACAATTTAAGCAAAACATTCCAGTGTTTAATTCCTGGGTTTTCTTGAAATTGGGAAAGAATATTTACAGCATAGCGTATGTCTGGTCTAGTTCTACTTGTAAGAAAAGAAAGCATTTCTAACAGATTTTGTTCAGCTTCAAAGTGATTAGACGGACAGTCTGCTTTGCTAAGTACAATCCCTTTTGCTATTGGTAAACTAGAGATAGGATATTTAAATCTTGAAAATTTATTACATATTTTTTTAATATATTGATTTTGATGAATGAGATATTCACTTTGATTTTCCTCAATACCTAATAACATTTTAAAAGTGAAACAAATTGAGATTTTAATAGTGAAACAACATATTGTAGATCCTTTTGATGTTTGACAAACACAATTATGTCATCAGCATATACAACGAGTAAAACATTATCATTAAATGCATAAGCACAATTACACTATTTAAATTTTACAAAACTCATTTCTCTGAGCACATTGTTCAGTTCTAAATACCATTCTCGACCACTTCGATGTAAGACATAAATCGCTTTCCTTAATAGACAAACATTATTCCTTTTGCCATCATCAATAAAGCCCGGAGGTTGATTCATGTATATTCTATCATTTAATTTTGAATACAAATATGTACATTTAATGTCAAGTTTCAAATGTAACCATCCTAACATACAAACACAATGAAAAACAGTCTGATAATAGTAAAATTTATGACCGGACTAAAACTTCTTCATAAGTTTGCCCTTTTTCTTGATTAAACTCTTGGGCAACAAGCCGTGCTTTAAATCTGCCAATTTCACCCTTTTCATTCCTTTTGAGTGTATACATCCAACGGCAGCCAATTACTTTGTCAGAAACAGGTGCAGGCACTAAGTCCCAGACACCTCTTTCTTTCATGACACCTAATTCATCTGCCATTGCAGTTTTCCACTCTTTGGATTGAGGTGAATTAACAGCTTCCCTGAAGGTTTTGGGAATACTAACTTCCACATTATTTGCTTCCGGTTGGTTACCCTAAGTGCCTTGATCTCCTTTAAATTTAAATAAAATGTCTTCCAATTTTAATTTATTTTTCTCACAAAAAGTTTTAACATTATTTAGGGATCTAAGTCTAGGGGGTTTTTCCCTGATAATGGTAGTAGATATCTATTCTAGATTCTGTTTTTCTTGGAACTACTTTTCTGACCCAAGGAGCACCCAAATAGGAAACCAGGCAGTGATCAACAGAAGACTCTCATTTTCTCACTGCTTTTATCAGCATCTTCATCTTCCTCTGTTGATTCACCTGCCTCCCTATTCATATCCTCCTTGTCAGTTGAGTCTAAGTATTCCAATCTTTGAAGTAAATGTTACTTTATCAAATTTAACTTTATGTTTGTTTTCTACTTCTTTGGGTCCCAGACTGCCTTCCTCTGCGTTATTATTTTCTTTAAATTTAACATTATTGGTTTTGATTACTTCTATCATCTAATAACCAAATTCTATATTCTCTTGTTTTAAGTGCATACCCCACCATTATCCCTTTCTGAGCTCTCATGTCTAGCTTGCCCCTTAGCTGTTTTGGTTTCCCAACAAAAGCTTGGCTTTCAAAGACCTTTAAGTGAGGGGTTTCTACCATGAGGGTTTTCTACCATTATACAACTCAAGAGGTATTTTGTTTCTAAATTTGTGCCAGATTCTATTCTTTACATAAGTAAAACAGAGAAGGACATCTGCCCTAAAATCATGGACTAAATTACTATCATTTAACATTGCTTTAACACAATCTGGGGCAGTTAAGTTGAAACATTCAGAAATGCCATTTTGTTCATGTGTGTAACTGTTTGTCATTTCAGCTTTTATTCCTTGACTTTCTAACATTTTGTTAAATTCGTTATGGCAAAATTCCATTCCGTTATCAGTACGGACACTAACAATTTTATGATTTAGAAACCTTTCTGCTCTATTCTGAAATTGTTTAAATTTGTCAAAGACTTCTGATTTTTGTTTCATTGGAAAAACGGTTACCTTCCTAGAGTAATCATCTGTTATACTCAAAAAATAATTTGCCACACCACGAGATGATTTTGACATTGGACTACTACATACATCCATATGGATCAATTCTAAAGGTTTCTGTGACCTTATTCTACCTATTGGTTTAAATGAAACACGTTTAGATTTTGCAAGTTTACAGCTTTTACAATCCAACTTTCTATCGTTTATCCTTGATAAACTATTTACAGCAGACACCTTACAAGTATGGTACAAATATTCAAAATTAATGTGACAAAATCTTTTATGCCAGAGTCTAGTATTTCCCCCTACCTCAGTAGTGGATCTAACTTGCCTTTTACTTTTAAAAATATCAAATTTACAAGACTTTAAAAATCTTACTGGCACTAACATTTTTAAAATTACTGTTACCTTTAAAAATTTTGTTATTTGAAATATTTATTTTTCCATTAAGCTTTGCAGATTTACTTTTAAAATCATTAGGCTCATTAATTTTAAAATTACTTGCATGGTTTACAGTTTTACTTTTAAAAACTTTTGAACCTTTAATTTTGAAATCATTATCATGTTTTACAGTTTTACGTTTAAAAGCATTACCTTTAGCATCATTTATATTACAATTACTACTACAACTAATCTCTTTAGATTTTTCAATCTTAGGTTTAGTACTTTTGCTTTTAACTTTCTCAATGTTATTATACTTGTAACTAGGATCATACTGAGGTCTGAGGAAATATAGACCCTCATTTCTTTTAGCATAAAACCACTCATTTCCATCTGATGTGTAAAACCAAAGTGTACCATTTGTACCAATAAAACTGCATTTGTTTTCTTCTAGAACTGATGTGGCAATTAAGTTCTGCCTTAGTTTCGGTGAAAACATTATATTTGTTAAAACAATTTGATTCTTTTTTCCATTGAAATTTACATACATTTTTACTGTGCCGATCCCTTCAATTGGGTTTTCGTAGTCTCCAGCAGCTAAGGCTAATGGCGTCCCTTCTAATCTTTTAATTTTTGAAAACAAGTCAATGCTGTTACAAAAGTGCCTAGTTGCTGCTGTGTTTACTACCCAGCTGAATTTGTCGATAGATTCTGTATTGTTATTTTCTAATGAATAATTAATTTCTACAATTTTACTAATACTGGCATGGTACTTTTTGCAATTCTTTTTCAAATGGCCAAACTTTTTACAAATAAAACATGGTCCTATTTTCTTATCGTTTGATTTAAGATTTTTATACAAATTTGAGGCTAAGCCTAAAGTTTGGCTAAGCCTAAAGTTAAAATGACACAAATAGGACCTTGCTATCTATGTAAAAAGGTAGGTCATTTGAAAGTAAATTGTCCTAAACTTAAATTAAAGAATGTGACTAGTGTTGTAGAATTATATGTAAAACCAAATATTGAAACCAGTTTTGCTATAGATCCTATTGATAAATTCAATTGGGTCTTAGATACTGCTGCCACGCATCATTTCTGCAACAACAAATCATTGTTTTTAAATTATAAAGAAATAAAGGATACTTCTATGTTACTGGCAGTAGGTAATGTCAAAAGCCCAACTGAAATTATCGGGACAGTCAAAATGTATGTTGTCATAAATGGCCAAAGAAATGATATCATTTTGAACGAAGTTATGTACTCCCCTAAATTACGATGTAATCTTCTAGCAGCTTCAGTACCAGAAGAAAGTAATTGCTGTTTCCATGGGGAAAAGGGGATACTTTGGTTTTATACACCAAATGGGTAGAAGTATTTTTATGTTAAACGAAAAGTAGAGTTATACTTTTTAAAACCCCAGTATGATTTAGACAGTTTGAATGATTTTAAGGATAAAAAAAATAAAAATAACAAAGACAGAACAAAAGAAATGTAAAAAAATTAAAGGATAAAGAATCTAATTTAAGTACTAAAAAGACTTCAAGAGGTAAAAAGTTAAGATCTAATTTTGAAAATTCTAAGGGAGTTAAGAAACACATCAATGAAAAATCTAACATTTACAAAAGTAAACCTAATAGCTCTTTTAATCTCCTAATAGCTCTTAATGTTAATACCAAACTTTGGCATAAGAGATATTATCATCTTAACATTGATTATATGTTTCAAACAAGTAAAGTTTCAGTAGTAAATGGAGTTCCCAAATTTGAGTTCCAAAAATTGAACTGCAAACATTGCAAATTAGTTAAAATGAAGCGGGTATCTTACAAACCTATAAGTAGAATAAGATCCACTAAACCCTTAGAACTGCTACACATGGATGTGTGTGGACCCATGCCTGTACAGTCATTAGGCTGTAATAGATATTTTTTATTGATCACTGACGATTACAGAAGAAAAGTTTTCGTGTATTTTCTAAAAAATAATCTGATGTATTTAATGTTTTTAATGAATTTCAAATCATAGAAGAAAGACAGTTAAACAGAAAAATTCTAAAAATGTATTGCAGCACGGAATTTTGTCGTAATAAATTTAAAGCTTACTTAAGCGAACACAGGATTAAAGCTGAAAGGACTTATGTATATACTCCTCAGCAAAATGGAGTTTCAGAAAGATTTTATCTCACTGCTTTAGATTGCATAAAAGCAATTTTTAATGATAGTAAGGTAAACGAAAAATTATGGGCAGAATAAATGTCTTTTACTTATGTTAAAAATAGAATTTGCCACAAGTTTAAGACTAAAACACCGCTAGAATTTTATAATGGTGTAAGACCCTCAGTAGATCACTTCAAGATTTTTGGTAGCAAAGTACATGTCGGAAAACCCAAACAAACAAGAAAAAGCTGGATATGCAAGCTCAAGAAGGAATAATGGTGGGTTATGCCACGGGTACAAGAGGCTACTGGGCACTATTAAAAGGGGATTCGAAAGTTATTGAACCTAGTAACCTCAAGTTCGAGGAAAGTATAGATGCAGGGGAAAGCATCCTGGACCCAATGGGGATATTAGAAACCCCCTACTCTCACCTTTCGGGTAACCCCAGATCGCTATTCTATAGGCTTTGATGATGAATGTTTTGATAGGAAATCAGGCAAAAAGGCAGGCAAGAGTGAAGACACTGACAACGGTTTATCCAAAGACAGTGATGAAACGGACTCTCCTGCTGATTCCAACCTAATTCCCTGTTCGGACATCCCTTGGGATTGTGAAACCATCCCAAGAGTTGATGATAGTAGAATAGATGTATATTATTACGTTAAGGGGGACAGTAGGAAAAGGCTTAGATCCCATAATGGTGTGAGAAAATATTGTAAAAAGAATAGTATACAATATAACTAAAATCTCTTTAACTTTAGGAAAAAGGAAAGCAAAATAGGATCAAAACGGATTAATAAACCTGAAGCTAGTAATGTAGAAATTAACATTCCCCAAAACTACAACAACCCCAAAACGCCCTCAAATCACCCCAAGTCAAAGAATGAAATAATACTATGACTGAAGAAATTAAGGTTATGAAAGAAAGAGATGTCTAAGAGTTAGTTCCTGCACCTCCTTCTGAAAAAATAATAGTCAGTCGATGGGTTTATACTATTATAAAAAAGAAACAAAAAAGTGGAAATACAACGATTTAAGGCGAGGCTTGTGGCTCAAAGAGTATACCCAAGAAAAGGGTGACACATATGATGAAGCTTTCAGTCCAGTCGTTAATTTCAGTCTGATTAGGTTATTTTTATACAATCTTTGTCAGTATGCTGGGATGGATGCACTTTCAATTAGACATAAAACGTGCGTACTTATATGCTAAGTTAAAGTATAAAATCTACATGAAACAGCTGGAAGGGTTTACTAATACTAAGTGCAACTATTACATATGTTTATTAAATAACTAGCCGCCTATGGCGACCTACCTTCGTACGATTGATATTTTACCAAAGTTGTGGGCAGGTGACTCTGGGTGCCTAATGGGATGCTGCTTGTTTAAAAACTATCTCTCAGCATGATAATAGAAGTGGTTGGGCCCTGCAGGTCAACCAGGTGGCTGATAGGGGAAGAATCGATAGCTGTACCAGACGATGGTTGGTCGGCATAGTTAGGCTAAATAGGTGCACTCAAATAAAAAAAAAAACATCAAAAATCTTTGATAAACATAACGTAATTGGGCAAGAAATAAAATATGGAAAGAATAATGTAATTAAACATTTATATTATGTGTTTAAATCTTGTAATTGGGATCACATGTTTTGAAGTGTAAAAATAAAGAAAATGCTACTCCTTTGTACTCATTTCCACATCCATCCACCTTTTTTGAGGTAGAGTACATGGATGCCTTGCCCATTTTGTTACACACCACTAAATGAGGCGGATTCTGCTATAGGCATAGTTCCTCATTCAGTGTTTTTTTCCCCAAAAAATTACATACTTCTTTGCAGCCAAAATTTATAAATTATATCAAGTATAATATGGTTCTTTTCGACATAATATTTGTGGAAATAGCTAAATTAAAGTTAGAAAGCATGTAAAAAATGTATGTACAGTAAGAGAAGAGTAACTTCTGTAAAATATCAAATAAATTGTTAAAACTCATTTATGTTAAGTATCATTTATGTTATCATTTAATATCCCGTAATTAATATTAATATTGAAGAGTTTCTGGATACACAATATTAGCTGTTCTACCATTTTGAGCTAAGATATGAAGATTACCCTTACTTCCAACCCATGAAGACGCAACGTAATTAAATCAATTCTGTTTGTCTTTATCTTTATATATAAGAATATCAAAAAATGTTACTGTAAAGAATGGTTACTGTTAAAGAATCGTTACTGTTAAAGAAACGTTACCAAATAAATAATTAAAAAACTGTTTAAAAATGAAATTACAAACTATAGTTGCCAATTTCCAAATCAAACATTTCCTAAGCTCATATCGTTTTCAGTATTGAGTATTTTATTTTTGACGAAAATATTTAAATATATGAAAATAAATTATATTTAAATATATGAAAATAAATATACATTATAATTAAATCAATTCTGTTTGTCTCTATCTTAATATATAAGAATATAAAAAGACGTTATTGTAAAGAATCTCCAATTAACACTGTGAATGAATCACGGCAAAATAATCACATCCAGGGTTTGTTTACAATCTCTCTCAGCTCTGGTAGGGCAATTATCTGCAAGGATGAACTTGAAAAAAAATGAAAGCTACTTCAATTGCTTCAAAGAGCATTACAAATCAAAAAAAGCCTTTTTTCAGAATATTATTGAGGCAGTTTCTAATCGATTCAACTTGCGAGGACTTTAGAACAAATCAAATAGAGGCTTTTTTGAGAATATTATTGAGGCAGTTTCTAATCGATTCAACTTGCAAGAACTTTAGTTATATTTTCAGCCGATAGATGGCGAGAAATGTAAAACGTTTCTGTTTCCTCTCGTCTGAGTTTATGGAGTGGATTGTCCCGGAAGCGTTCCCGAGTGAATTGCCCTGGAAGTGTTCCCCGTCAAACACACACTCTGTTTTATTATAAGTAGAGAAGGCAATTTACGGACTTTACCAAAGTGGTAGGGATTGGTTTATGGAACTAGTTTCCATGTTTAAAAAGTTGAAATTTATGAAACTCTTAAGTGGTGTAATTACTGTTATATTTTTAATAACAAAGTACTTATATTGGTTTATGTGGATAATATTATTTTATTTTCTAAATATCAAAAGGATATCGACTTAGTAGTTTCAATGTTAAAAGAAAAATTTGATATAAAAATTCTAGGTAAAATCTAAAAATTACTATGTATAGAATTTGAAGAAACAGATCGTAAATTTCATATACACCAAAAACAGTATATTGAAAAAGTCTGTGAAAAATTTAACCAGTTTAAATATCCAATTGTTTCATTACCAATAGCAAAAGATTGTATTTTGAGTAAAATAGATTGTCCTGGCACTAGTGAAGAAATGGATCAAATAAAAAATATTCCGTACAGAAATTTAATAGGATGTTTAAATTTCATTTCTAGTGGGACACGACCTGATTTGTACTATGCAGTAAATTTACTGTCTCAGATTCAAGAGAACCCCGGTATAATAGATTCAAGAGAACCCCGGGATAAAAGATTGGGATGCCCTATTAATGTTATTGGGTTATTTAGACAAAACAAAAATTACACTTTAAATTTGTCCAACATTAGCGAGCTAAATTTGAATTGCTATTCAGACTTTGATTTTGCAGCCAACAGAGATGATCAGGTATCTTTAGGTGATATAATATTTTACGTTGATAAAGTATCTGTATTGTGGCATACCTTCAAACATAAATGCTTGAGCTTATCCACTATGGAAGCCGAATACGTATCGTTAACAGAAGCCGCAAAAAAAAAAATGATTTGGATGCAAAATGTAATTGAGAAATGCTACCAAATAGGGTTAAAACTGTCCTGCAGATGCCCAACAACAAATCAAAAGTATACAAAATAACTAAGACATAAAATCTTAGTTTAAAACGTGTATTAAAACTAATCAGTAATACTGTCATTTATTGTTTAATTCTGTGATTTTAACAAAGATATTGCTTTTTAGCTATTTTGACAGAAATAACAGTAAATAAAATCTGAAACTTCTATGTATTAATATAAACTTATTTTTTTAGGAATTTACAAAATTACTAATTCTGTAATATTCATGAAATTAGCACAAAATGAATATATATTTTTATATGTTTCATTAGCAAAACTAATTGTGATTGAAGGATATTGAATTATTTTGTGATTGGGATTTGTAAACTTAAATATATATGTACATCTTTTAATTGAAATATTTAAAACTCCTGTGTATCAACAAATTATATGCTAAACTATCTCCAAAAATTATATTCTGATGAGCACTACATAAGATCGTGCTTAAAAATTTCCAACATTTTAGAAACAGGTAAAAATCCAGCATTTTATTTATTCTACAGATACGTTTATAACATAAGAACACGATAGTACAGAGTACGTGAGATACGATTAGAAAACTCCGCAAAACATTGCTGCTGAAATCGTCGTAGGAGTTCCTGAACTTTCATTCGTGGAAAATTTTCTGACGTCATTTGGCACTCTGTTCTTTTATCCGCTCGTGTAATGGGTAGCTATCAGATGCGCAACTTCCTTAGAAGGCCATGATCACTTACTTAAGGTGCCTTTCTTGGCATCATTGTATACGGTAAACATTAATGCAGAGATATTTTGTATCAGCTCGGCATTCTGAGCAGAAAAAAGGGCTATTCATGGGCGCTACACGGTCCACTTCAACTTCTAAGAGCTGTCATAGGCGATCCGCCTTGAGGCATTCTTGATGCATGAGGGACTTCACGTGATTTACTAATAATTCAGAACATGACGTAGTACCAGCCTCCATGCACAGAGCTGGGAGGTGTCCTTTTCGTGGCGCATGTAACAATGCTGTTGCTGAATTAGTGAAACAAATCTCACAGCGGACTTTCTTGCGACCTTGGAAGTTGACTTTTTTAAAACAAGTTTCTGTTTGCCCCATGGAGTTTTCAGTGTAAGCCTTTTTTGGTGCAGGCTCGTAACTATGTCTGACGAAGCACCGAAAGCAACACTGGAAGATGTGTATGGTTGAGCCGCTGATGGTAAGGGTGTAAATGGTGAAGGCTTCACTGCTTTGGCAGCATTGTTGCCACGAATTTACCACTTGTCCTTAAGTACACGTGAAAAATTCGCTCACTTAAGTTTTAGTAGATAAGTCACAAAATCTAAAAAAAAAATGTGGCAGCGAATTAATAAATATTCAAAAATTTATTTTTTTACTAAATTATTTCTTAAATTAAATTAATCAATTATTCATAAACTGTATGGTATAAAAAAATTCTGGTGGGTGGGGCCATATTCAGCATATATAGCAGAATTGGGCATTATTTGAATAAATTTTCATGTAGATAATTATTCGAATAAATAAATTATTTGTGAATAAATTATTCCTTGAATAATTCATTTATTACACATTTAAAATACATTGTGTCCCTCCCTCTGCCCCCCCTAGAATTGGAAACATTGGGGAAAATTTGTCGTAGTTGTCCCCCCCCCCCCCCCCCCCCCCCCCCCGCCCACGTATTTTAATGTAGACAGAAAGAGTAGAAGAACCTGTATTATATTATTATTCCCTGACTTACATACAGAACTTGGGGAAATAATTGACACCAGAGAAATAAATGTATGTCACTGTAAGAGGCGTCAAGTAACTTGTTCAAAGAGCTGTAGATTCAAATTAATAAAGATATTTAATCATAAATGATTTTTAAGTGAAGCATTTTTTACAAAATGTTCAGATTCAAAGTGGAGAAATTTGGACTGTGTAATTTTTTTTCTTGAATAAAAATTATTCCTTTGAATTGTTATATTTAATACTTTTAGATAGCGAACCATAACTTGGGTCTGTCTGTATAGCAGTTATACATTGGGTTATATTGCTGGATAACCGGGCAAGTGGGAGGGGGAAGAGTAGTCAGTAGTGGGCAACAGCTACTTCATAGCCATGTAGCAGATATACAACTTTCTGAAAACATCTCAGAGAAAGCAACAAAGCTGACTTTCGATAGCAGCTAGTACATTATATGTAGTATTCCAAAGTGCATGCAGTATTGAAGAATTAAAATTAACTAAATTAAATAAAGTTTTAATTTTAGCAGTCCCATGTAATTAGTATTTACCTGGCCTTTTTTCATATATCTGCATATATATAGCACTTGTATGTTTCTAAATATTTCAACCTTTCTGGTATTTCTGGTGATAAAATAATTTTTTCAGGCTGGATATTTTTATTGGTTTAAATTGTAAAATATTTTTATATGGCTTACCTTTTATCTTTGAAGGTCCTGTCGATCAGTATATGCTGCCATTTGAAGACATTGTTGGTCAACATCCAACATTAGAAGATATGCAAGAGGTTGTTTCACAGAAAAAAATGAGACCTAAATTTAAAGAACTTTGGAGGAAGCATGCAGTTAGTATTGCTTTTATTAATTTGAATAGTTTGTATGTACTGTTTTTGATAAATCTGTGTTTCACAATGTTAAACGATAGCTAAAATGTTGTCATCAAACTGCTTAAGTTATAACTATTAAGCTCAATGTGGTTCTACAAACATTCGGCATCTTATTGTATATACACAATTTATCAACTTTTTGTCCTATTACATATCTACAAACTTTTATGCATTATGCGTAAAATTTACGCATTTTAACTGCTCTTTATGCTTTTATGCATATATTGCTATATTTTACGCATTTCTCCATTTATTTGAATTTTTTAACATTACTAGGAAATCAATCAAACAGATGGTGCCACTAATCGTTGGAATGTTAATTCGACAAGGGGAATTTCCCTTCTCAAAAGTGGGAAACAGTGTTGCCAACACTAGCGGTTTCCTTATCTCACCCCTTATCTTATGAGTTTAGTTGGCTAAGTAAACTTCTGTTGGCATACAAGTGCAAGCAGTTGCCATTTTTTCAACTATTTGTCAAGTTAATCGTCACCTCGCTTGCTTGCCTTACCTCGGAAAGTTTTTCTCACATGGTTGTGCATGTTTCGTATCATTTTTTGCCTGTGTAAAGTTTTTTTCATAAAACTCTTATTTGGGATGGCTCTTAGTAAAGGTAAAACATATTTTCAATCATTCAAGGAGAGTTATTCTGAAGATTTTTCTTTCATAAAGGCGTCAAGAAAAGGCAAAAAATTTGCCTTTTGTGAATTATGTCGGTGTGACTTTATGATTTCACATGCTGGAAAGTATGACATTTCTCACTATGTAAAATCGGAAAAACATTTAAACTCTGTTAAATGTAGTAGCAACGTCAAACTTGATAATTTTTTCAAAAATGACATTCAGTCTAGCATTATTTGAGCAGAATTGCTCTTTACTGCTTTTCTAGTGGAA
The DNA here is from genome assembly GCA_951213105.1 of Amaurobius ferox. Taxonomy (NCBI): domain Eukaryota; kingdom Metazoa; phylum Arthropoda; class Arachnida; order Araneae; family Amaurobiidae; genus Amaurobius; species Amaurobius ferox. Next base: position 153,251,462 of record OX578141.1, read on the forward strand.
CATAACATGCCTCTTGCTGCTGCCTATCATGCCGGTCCACTATTCTGGAAAATATTTCCCAAGTGTGATATATATATATATATATTGCCAAGCAGTATGGATCTGCAAGAACAAAGACGACTGCCTTAGTCAAAGAAATGGCATCAAATCAAATTGAAGGTCTAATAAAGCAGATGCAACTTTGGCCCATTTTCTGCAGCCTGTGATGGCAGCAATAATACGGACAATAAGTTATATCCTATTGTTGTAAGTTTTTTAACCCAGTTGAAGGTTTAATTCAAAATAATCCTCTCAATATCGAATTTAAAAGGAGATGCAACTGGGAAAAAATACCGAATATAAATTTTCAAGACATTGTTGTTACTGCATTTGCAAATACCATATCAAGATAAATGATACATGTAGTGTTTATGTTATCCGTTATATTGCTTTCGTGAAAATAAATTTAGTTATTTTTCACGTTTGGTCTCTTCAATGATACTACTAGATAAACCACTGCCACTTCTGCTGAATCTTCATGGCGACGTGCAATATCGTATCTTTTTAAACTGTTTTTAAATTTTTAAATTTTTGTGCATGCCAACAAGTGGTTATGGACCAGGAAACGCTATTTTTCTAATCATTTTTGAAATTCGAATGAGCTCCGAGATGGGGGTCGTAGCTGCATGAAGAAAAATATGGTAACGTCCGAAATGGAGAAGTTGAATAGAGACAATTTTTCAACATGGATAGTAGACCTCAAATTTGCACTGATGAATGATGGCCTTTATGGATTTATTACTGAAACAGAGGAAAAACCGGGTGAGGAAGCTACCAGAAAGGAGAAATGGGAGTACCAGAGAAGGAAGGAAAAGACATTGTCAACACTGTACTACAGTCTGGAAATAGAATACTGTGACTTGATTTCTGCGGTAGTGGAACCATTAACAGCATGGGGAATTTTAAAAGAATATTTTGAACCTAAGTCCAGAGCTGGTCTAATGAGACTTTTTGATAACTTTTTTAATGAAAGACCAATCCCAGGTGAACCAATTGGACTCTTTATATCAAGGATTAAAAGGTTAGTGTCCAAACTGAAGGATGCCGGCCACCCAATGGCCGAGGTCTTAATCTCTTTTCAGACAATGCGACATTTAAGTGATGAATTCAGAGGGATAGTACAGACTTTATATAGACTACCAGATGACCAATTTACCTTAAAGCACATCGAAGCTGAGTTGCTTGCAGAGGAAGACCGGATTGCCCAGCAGACACATGATGAGCAATAAAATGGAAGTAAGACTTTTGCTTACAGTGTATATAAATCTAAACAATCTAAAAATGCAAAAGTATATAATTTTAAAAATGTAATTTCTAAAAATGTAAATTTAAATAAATGGGTAGGCCCTTGCCATGTATGCAAGACATATGGTCATCTAAAGGCAGACTGCAAACTAAACCATGCAAAATAGTGAAATTCAGTCTAGCATTGAAAATTGTGATACTGAATCGACCGACAAATTCGGTTGGTTTGTTGACACGGTAGCAACTAAGCATTTTTGCAATAATTTGGAATTGTTTAACAAATTTAAAGAGCTTAAAGGGACAACAATGTCCTTAGCTGCCTTTGATCAAGAAAACCCAATCGAAGGTGTTGATCTATCAGCATGTATGTTAAAATGAATAATGTTAAGAATTTAATTCATTTAACTGAAGTAATGTATTCACCTAAATTGAGGAGAAACTTAATTTCTGCTTTAATTCTAGAAGAGCAAAATTGTAATTTCACATTTACAAATGGTACAATTACTTTTTACAGACCAGATGATAGTAAATGGTTTTATGCCAAAAGGCAAAATGGCTTGTATTTCCTCAGGCCTCAATATGAGATTAAAGCCAAGAATTTTAATGTTGAAATGTCAACAGGCAGTAATATTAAGCCTAAAACTAAAAATGTGCTTCTGTCTGTAATTTCTAGTGATTTTAAAAGTAAAAGTAATTTTAAAGTTAATGATTCATGTACTTGTAAAACTAAAAATGTTAATAATGATTTTAAAAATTCTTGCACTTCTTTTAAAAATCTAAATGTAAGTAGTAATTTTAAGACTTGTAAACCTGTAAAAAGTAATGACAATTGCAGTAATACCAGTAAAGTTTTTAAAAGTGAAGTTGCAAATTCTAGTGTTAGTGTTTTTAAACCTAATAAGCCTTGTAAATATGATGTATTTAAAAGTTCTAAATCACCCATTGAAGCTGGGAGAAATACAAGGCTATGGCATAAAAGATACTGTCACATTGACTTTGACTATTTACATCATACATGTAAAGTATCTGCTGTTAAAGAATTGCCAAACATCAGCGTTAGAAAAATCAATTGCAAATGCTGTAAATTAGCGAAAACAAGAAGAATTTCTTTTAAACCCATAGGAAGAATTAGATCTGATAAACCATTGGAACTAATTCATATGGATGTTTATGGACCTATGCCAAAACCATTGCGTAGAGGATCTAGGTATTTCCTTAGCATAACCGATGATTTTTCACGTAAAGTAACAGTTTATCCTATGAAAAGAAAATCAGAAGTTTTTGATAGATTTAAACAATTTCAGCATAGAGCGGAAAGATTTTTAAATACCAAATTCTAAGTGTCAGGACTGACAATGGTATGGAATATGGAATTTTGCCACACTGAATTTCAAAAGTTTTTAGAAACACAAGGCATTAAAGCAGAAAGGACAAACACATACACACCCAAACAAAAGGGAGTTTCAGAGAGGTTCAATCTAACAGCTTTGGATTGTGTTTGGGCTATGTTAAATGACAGGAATTTAAAAGATGATTTTGGGGCAGAAGCTTTACTCTGTTTTGCATACATTAAAAATCGGATCCGCCACAAATTCAAGAATCTAACGCCGATCGAGTTATACAGCAGCAGGAAACCACCAGTTGCCCACCTCAGAGCATTTGGATGTCAAGCTTTTGTAGGCAAGCCTAAACAACTTAGGGAGAAATTTGACGTGAGGGCACAAGAGGACATTATGGTAGGGTATGCTTTAAAACTCGGGGATATAGGATATGGCTCTTGAATGAAGGGAAGATAATCGAGACTAACAATGTAAAATTTAATGAAGAGTGCAATGCAGAGGAAGGCAGTCTAGGACCCAATGTTAATGAGAAACCTAAACCTGTAGAAAAATTTACTTTTCATCTCACAAGCCTATCTAAACTCATCTGATGAGGAGCATATGGAGAGGGAAAAAGACGATTCATCAGAGGAAGATCAAGACATTGCAGAAAGCTGTGAAGAAACTGGGTCCTCTGGTGATAATCGTCAAATTCCTGATCCAGATACTACGTGGATCAGAGAAGTTATTCCAAGAATGACAGGATCTAGAAAGGATGTATATTACTTTTACAAAAGAAAGGGACCAAGGTTAAGGTTATTAAAAGACGTAAATATTTTTGTGAGATAAAGAAAATAAAATTTAATGAACTTTTCAATTTCAAGGGGGATCAAGGGAGATCAGGGAATCAGCCAGAAGCAAACATTGTAGAGATCCAAATCCCTAGGAACTACAAGGAAGCGGCTGATTCACCCTAATCCAAAGAATGGAATAGAGCCATGGCAGACGATTCATCAGAGGAAGATCAAGACATTGCAGAAAGCAGTGAGGAAACTGGGTCCTCTGGTGATAATTGTCAAATTCCTGATCCAGATACTACTTGGATCAGAAAAGTTATTCCAAGAATGACAGGATCTAGAAAGGATGTATATTACTTTTACAAAGGAAAAGGACCAAGGTTAAGGTTATTAAAAGACGTAAATATTTTTGTGAGATAAAGAAAATAAAATTTAATGAACAACTTTTCAATTTCAAGGGGGATCAAGGGAGATCAGGGAATCAGCCAGAAGCAAACATTGTAGAGATCCAAATCCCTAGGAACTACAAGGAAGCGGCTAATTCACCCCAATCCAAAGAATGGAATAGAGCCATGGCAGACGAATTAGGTGTCATGAAGGAAAGAGGTGTCTGGGACTTAGTGCCTGCACCTATTTCTGACAAAGTAATAAGAAGTGTTTAGCCCTGTGATTAACTTTACAATTGTGAAAATGTTTTTTACTATTTTTGTATGTTTATTAGAGTGGTTCCATATACAACTTGATATTAAATGTGCATATTTATATGCCAATCTCAGTGAAAAAATATTCATGAGACAACCCCCGGGATTTTTCGACAAAAACAAAAGTAAATATGTATGTCAGTTAAATAAAGCAATCTATGGCCTGCACCAAAGCGGCAGAGAATAGTATCTTGAGTTAGACCAGGTTAGCAGGAAACTTAATTTCATAAAGTTTAAGTGGTGCAATTGTGCATATAATTTTAACAATAAAGCTTTGTTAATTGTTTATGTAGATGACATAATATTATTTGCCAAAAATTAAAATGATCTAAATTCTATAACTTCTCTAAAGTCTAAATTTGATATTAAAATGTTAGGTAAAACAAAAATGTTACTAGGTATTGAATTTGAGGGAAAACATGATAAACATTTTATGCATCAAAATCAATACATTACTAAAATTTGTGATAAATTCTCAAAATTTAAATATCCTGTTTCAAGTTTACCCATAGCAAAGGGTGTAGTTTTAAGCAAAGCAGATTGCCCAGCAAATCATTCTGAAATTAAACAGATGAAAAATATATCTTACAGAAACTTATTAGGTTGTTTATCATTTCTTGCCAGCAGAACTAGACCCGATATAAGCTATGCTGTAAATATCTTATTCCAATTTCAGGAAAATCCAGGCATTAAACACTGGGATGTTCTACTTTAACTTCTAGGGTATGTAGATAAAACAAGGGATTTCAAATTAAACTTATCCAATATTCAATCTGTAAATTTAAATTGTTATACTGATTCTGACTTTGCAGCTAATAGGGATGATAGTGTATCAATGGGAGACATGATATTTTTTGTAGATAGGGTACCTATTTCATGGAGGACATTTAAACATAAATATGTGAGTTTATCTACAATGGAAGCAGAATATATCTCATTGACTGAATCTGCAAAAGAAATGGTGTGGGTACAAAACATATTACTTGAATGTAATAAGCTTGGCATTCAGTTAGGCAACAGTATAATATTCTGTGACAACCATGCAGCCATAAACTTTTCTAATTCACACATTGAGAATCATAGAACAACACATTGATGTTAAATATCATTTTTTGAAGAATCTAGTTGAAAAGAAATATCAAGCTGATGATTTTACAAAACCAATTACCAAAGAAGCAATTTTTAAATTCTGTGAAATCTTTAAAACTTCTTAAATGTTTAAATTGTAATATGAAATCAAAATTTAACTTGTCTAAATTGTATAGTTGTATTTTCAAATTAACTTCAACACTTTTTTCGAAACCCACATTGTGTAGTTTAGTTACCAATGTGTTTATACTGTGTGGCAAAGATTTTTAGGGTTTTTGATATATACTAAAAATAACTTATACATTTTTTCCATCTCTCATGTAGTAGTTTAGATACTAATGAGTTTAAACTGTGTGGTGAAGGTTTAAGAGTTTAAAATTTTTCAATGTAATATACAAACTTTTTCACATTCCCTCAACATGTAGTTTATGTACTGTGCGTTTATACTGCGTGGTGCTGATTTAAGAGTTTTTGAATTTAAAATTGTATCTCCTGTTTTTAACACAGAGATATTTTAACTTTGTGTTCTCATGTAAATTGTATCATGATGTGTTTCTACTTTTTTAAAACATTGTCTTGAAATGTAATTATACACTAAATTTTTTTTATACATGATATTTTGAAACTCTATAAAGCAGTATATATTCGACATAAATTTGAAATTTGATTATAACTTGTATTTTTGTGGTTAAGCAACTCAATCTGCAGGAGGGGGCCGATTGTTAGAAAACTTCAGTGTAAACAAGCAACACATACATCGGTTAAAGTACGGTCAAAATCCAAAAGTTACTGTGTGCTGATTGGCTAATCACTTCAGGACAGGTTGTCACTAAGTTTTAACCCCATGTTCTGTATTCCTGCAAATTGAGATGTCAACATCCGAAATATGCTAATTTCTACTTCAACCAATTAGAGATTAGCATACTATGGAAAAACATTAACTTCTACTTCGATGATGCAGCTCTATTTAAATTTGTGGATGTGTCAGTAGAAGTGCTGTGTCTTGTCTGTTCTTTTCTCATCTTCTCACTATCTGTTGGTCGGTACGCTGATATCTGTTGTCTGATATCGTGATGTTACTGTTCAAACCTTTTCTTGTTTCTGGAATGTTCTTATGTTATGAACGATGTATGAGTTTTCAAACGTGATTGTCAGTAAATTGGTAAAGTATGTGGCCGGTTCTGTTAGGCCTAATTTTCTGTCCGCTATAAATTTTCAAGATGTTGTTACTACTTTTTTAAATACCGTATCAAAGTAAATGATACACGTAGTATTTATGTTATCCGTTATATTGCTTTCGTGAAAATAAATTTAGTTATTTTTCACGTATGGTCTCTTCAATGATGCTACTATATAAACCACTGCCACTTCTGCTATATCTTCATGGCGACGTGCAATATCATATCTTTTTAAACTGTTTTTTAATTTTTACATTTTCGTGCATGCCAACTAAAGATTCGCAAAAGAGAAGTCTGCTAATCTTTATTTTGGCTAGTCGTTGAATTCATTTGTAGGAGTTAATCTAAACATCCTTTTTCAAGCTGGCGCCAATAACGATATTAATTAATGGGATGTTTACATCTATGGTGGTCTAAAAAGTATAGTTTCTGCTATAAATTTCACTTTCATATTGGAATTATATAAAGATACTGTTAGGTAGATGGCTCCTTCCTGTCTATGTAAAGAAAAGAGACAAGAAGTTACATTCCTTGTGAAAACAGAAACATAGTCAATTCGAGCGCTGCTGTGCATTTTTCTTTCTTTTAAGTAAATTGAAAAGATGTAATGCTGTTATGGTGTTAATTATTACAAACACATGAGGAAAGATGGAAGATACTTTTATTCGTGATGAAAATGTATCAAGAGAATTAATGGATTATGGTGTGCATTGTGTACAGTATTAGATAGAAAATGTTAGGTTTTTGGACAGGATGTGGTTTTTACCGTTACATGTGGTTTTTACCGTCCAAAAGCATACTAAAGTGTCTAAAACCTAAAGCTGTCAAAATATGAAAAATTTCACATGAAAACCAGTAGATTTTTTTAGCATTATACTAACAGGCTAAAACAAACAAACAAAAAAAATAATAGACTAAAAATTTTTTTTTTTAGAACTTTCAATTTAAAATTCTAAAAAGTTTATAAATAAAATAAGTACCATATATACTCGCGTATAAGTCGAAAAATTTGTGACAAAAAAAGTTTCAAAGTGGGAGGGTCGACTTATACGTGGAGTCTTAAAAAAAAAAAAAAATGAAATAAAAAAATCACAATTCTAAAAGTTATTTTTTTCCCGCGAGGCAATCCCTCTTAAAACCATGCTGTAGTAATTATGCAATCATGCATTCCTAATTTCTCTGCACTTCAAAATTCTGTGAGTGACTGTCCTCTCGATGTTCCAGACTACCAGTGTATCGCGTCATCAAAAAATATGCATACATTTTCATTCAATGTTTATCTCTCGCTTCTCGGATTACGGCCGATCGTTTTTAATAAAATGTGGGTCTTTTCAGAAATAATTCTGTAACACGGATGATTTAAAACTATAATGCAGGATTTTAAGTTGAAAGTGTTTTTTTTTTTATTGAAGAGCGTATCTAATAACAACTGTGTTGGAAGGTAAAAGAAAAAATCAACTCAAATAACGGGCGGAAGCCAGATATTGTTTTGATTGCGGGGTAGGTCAAGGACGCTTGGAAGACAGGGATGGGCGGCTTCCTATCCATTTTGAGGAGCTGCATGCTGGGAGTAAAAGAATGCCTGGAGCTTGTCACACAAGAACGAGTATCCCCAAAACATACGGGAGACAACGCTCATATGTCATAGGCCTACTTGTTTGAAATCGGACTTTAAAGGGTTTCGATGAAGTTTTTATTATGGAATTTAAGTTTTATTATTATATATCTATATATATATATATATATATATATATATATATATGTGTGTATTTTTTTTCCCCAAGTGTTTTTGAGTATTTTATTTAAATTTTTTTTTCTCTTTTTGGAGGCACGACTTATGCACGCATTTTGGATTTTTTCCAATTTTTTTTCTCTGAAAGTAGGAGGGTCGACTTATATGCAAAATTGACTTTATGCGAGTATATACGGTAGGTAATAATCAATAAAGATACATCTACTTAAAAATATAGAATATGAAGCTGAAGCTGTGCCATTTCCTCCTACCTACTTCACTGCATCTGGAAGAAGTATTAGTCCTGTCACATGATGGACAGCAGTAGGAAAAACACTAGAAATAGAAGGATTTTCGAAAACTGCCTACAACATATTGCTTTCCTACTTTCATGCCCTGCAAGTTTTGCATTGATTGAAAGAATATTTTTTAACTTTGGAGTAATATATTCAAAACTCAGAAATTGTCTCGGCACAAACACAGCAGCTAAATTGGTTATGTGTTATTGGATGTTATGAGAACGGATTGTGTCAGATTATTAATGTTTCTTTTGTATTTCATACTTATTTGTTTCTTAAGTGTTTGCAATTTTTTCATTTTCATGTATCAGTTTCATATTACATTTCACTTTTTGTAGTACAAATGTTCATTTATTTTTAAATTAAAACCAATACAAATTCCTAAATCTAATGCAAATTATATTTCTTTAAATGTAACATAGAGTGTCTGCCATCAATGACTGTATATATGTATTTGTATGAAAAGTCAAACAAAAACATGATACATTTTGCATTAATGTGTTGGACTATACTTGGTAGTCTAAAATCAATTAATATAACTGTGTGTATATATATATATTGTTTATTTTTATATATTTTAATATAAGGAGGTTTGTGTGGGACAGTTTTGGACATAAGGGTTTTGGACAGTACAGTAAAAACCATGGTAAATACCATGGATTTTGCCATAGTGCCTAAAACCCTGCTAACCCTTGTATGATATATATCAATTGATGATAATTGAAAAGTTTAGGTGGAATGCTAATTATTCAACCCAAAATGTGCAGTTATAAATGGGACTTTTGAAGACACAACAAATTTTAAAATACATCTTCTGGTAAGATTTTAGTTTTATGCAGCAGTACCTCAATTTAATGACTATTTTTGCCAGATCCTTGGCATTTGCGCTATATTATATAATAAATTTTATTGGTGGCAGATATTTGCCTACTATTGTTTTTCGAAAAAATGCTTCCTTGAAACATCTGTTTCTTGGGATCTACTATGGATAGAGCTCAGATGATGACTGATTTGGAAATAGCATCATATTCCAGAGGAGGTTGGAGATTCCCTGATGATTTCCACTTCCAGTTCTTTTTTTTCTTTTTTTTTTTTTCCAATTCAAAAGTTTTCATTTTACGTGAAATGTCTATATCGCAAAATTGGCTCAAAATAGAGCTTAGATGATAATTGGTAAGGATTCTGCTTCAAATTCTGGTGGAGGTTGAGTGGTTCACTAAGAATTTTCACTTCTGGTTTCTTTTCCCCTTCTGGTTCAAAAATTTTCCTTGAAACATCTATTTCTCAGAATTGGCTATAGATGGAGATAATGATTGATATGGATTCAGCATTAAATTGTGGACAAGGATAAGAGACTCGCTGAGGATTTACACTTTTGGTTCTGGTAATGTCACTTTGGATTCAAAAATTTACATTTTACTTGAAACATCTATTTTACGAAATCTAGTATAAATATAGCTTTGATGATGACTCATGGATTCAGCATCAAATTTTGAAGTGGGTGGGACGTTCAATAAGAATTTCTACTGAATTGGATATAGAGTTGAGATGATGACTGATATGAATTCATCATTAAATGTGGGAAGAGGTTCAGGGTTCCCTTAAGATTTCCACTTCTGTTGAATATCTATTTGTTTGAAATATCTATTTCTAAGGATTGGTTATAGATAGAGCTTAGACATTGTAATGGATTCAACATTAAATTTTAGAGGGGGTAAGGGGGATCAGTAAGAATTTCCATTTCTGGTTTTGGAGAAGTCAGTTCCGTTTTTTTTTAAATTCTTATGACTGTACGAAATATGTATGCAAAAGAGAATCAAAATGCTTAATAGTTCCATCAAAACTAAAGTGTACAAACCATTTGTCACCATATGAAGGTGTCGTCATAAATTTCTTGTTTTTTATATAAAATCTGTTCTCTCATAGATTCATTTATTTTCTGTATTTAATTTTTCTTTATTACCTTGGAAATTTAAAATTTCAAACTAAGATTTAAAATTCCAAATTAGATTTCAAATTTTTCTTTTAAATCATACTCTTTCAACGTGTTCTTATCCTTTTAAAATGTCAATGTTAATATTTAACAAATATACAAGTATAAAGTTTGTTTATTTCCAATAAAATGCATAGACAAATTCATTGAAAATTCAATCCAGTCCAATATACAGCAAAGTTTAATTTTTTAAAGTGCATTTTGAAGGTATTTTGAATATACATGTATTTTGTATTTAGAATTTTTTTAACTTAAAAATTATTTTGTATTTTTTATTTTATACCCTAAAACCTTTGTATTTTGTATCGAAAATACATTTTCAATGTATTTTGCCCAACTCTGTTGTGTGTACAGAGGTCAAGAGTCAACTGCTGCTCATTAAATATTCTGCAAAGAAATAATTTCTTTAAGGACACATCTCTTTTTTAGGGTATGAGTTCTTTGTGTGATACCATTGAAGAATGTTGGGATCAAGATGCAGAAGCTAGATTATCAGCTAGCTGTGTGCAAGAAAGGTTAACATTTTTGTACAGAACTCAGCCTCCTTACCAAGGAACTCATATGAGCATGTTAAAAGGTAAGTATCTTCATCTGTATATTATTTCTTTTCTATGCTTATAACAAAATGTAAGAAACCTTGAAATTTTTTTATTAAAGCCGGACATTAATATAAAAAGAGCAAAAGTAGAGGAATATTTGATTTTTTTTTCTTATTTTCCATAATTAGGTATTTCTGTCTTTATTATAAATTAGAAACTGTACCCTGTGCATTCTCTAGGATTTAAAGCTGGGATTAATTGAATTCATTCATTAAGTTTTTTAAAAGGCCTTTTCACCTACTGTGTTCACCTACTAAGTTGTTTTAAAGGCTTATTCACCTACTACATGCTTAAATTACAAAACACATGTGAGCACATGCTCATCCTAAATAAGCACCTAATTGTAACCTAAGCACCTTTTGTGTACATAATAAGTAAAGCATGGATTTTGATAACCTAAAACTTCACTAAAAATGCCCTTAAAATTTTACATTATTATGAACTTAAAATAATTTACTTAAAGAAAAACATGAAAAATAAATTTAGTTAATTCATGATACAAATTTGGAAAGTTTTAGCTAAATACAAATAATCTAAATTGCTGTAATAAAAAAAATTATTTGTATAAATACCTGACTTAAAACTTTTATTGTCCTGAACTGTGACAATTTAATTTCCCATGATTACATCGGAATTACATTGAATTATTAAGTGTTTCTTAATGTTCTCAAATGTTAAATATCTCCTATGGTTGGAATATAAGTTTTTATACCACAAAAAGCTTCTTTCAACATTTACGGATGTGATAGGTGCATATTTGAAAAAAACTGATTTGCTTATATCCAATTCTTCCTCAATGTCAAAAGTTTCATCTTCACCAGTTAGGATGAGAGAAATTTTCTTCAAAGTTTTGAAGCCCTGGTTTTTACCCAAAACATCATTTTATTTTGCAATTATACAATGTCTCTCAACCTTACCTTCAGCTTTCTGAATGACCTTACTAACATTGTCAATGTAACCTATTGCATCAACCAGTTGCACATTTTGTTTTTCTAGGCATTTAATGGTCAAGGATAAAATGCTGAAATTGGATTTTATGTATGCTAACTTTCCTTCTACATTGTTTGTTGATAGCATGTTTTGTGCAATTTGAATTGAAGCAGCATCATTGGCATCAAAGGCATTTACAATGGATTTCATGGTTCTGAAATTCTCGCAATAATACATGCAAGCATTCAGCCATGTTCCCCAATGTGTTATCACAGGTTTCGGAGGCAAGACGTGACTAGGAGCTTCTGATTTAAAAAACTTGATTCGATATGGTGCTTTTAAGAAAATTTTCTTAACTTTGGATACTAATCTATCTACTTCAGGATAATTTACACATATTTCTTCAGCAATGTGATATAATGCATGTGCAAGGCAGGTAACATGCACTACCTTAAGATAAAATTCTTTAACTTCCCAGCTTTAACCATAAACGGGGCTGCATGAAATAAAAGAAAGAAGCACATCGTTGTATTGAATATCATTTGGCCATAAATGCAAAGATTTATCAAATAACTGATAAATTGTAGAATGATTTGTTTTTTCCAGAAGATCACTGTCCAGTAAAAATATTTTTCCAGAACAGTTTGGCTCATGTTCCTATTATCACGTTCGCAATGAAACGACCATCAGCATCACTTGTTTCGTCAATTAGCACAAATATATTTTTCCCTTTTACATTTTCTCTTATTTTATCCAATGTTTCCTTGTAGCACCCGTCTACGTAGTTTTTGTGCAAAGTCGATTCGTCGGGTATAACTTGACCAGTGTGTTTCTCTAAAAAGAGGCAAAACTTCGGGTCATTCAGTTTTCTTAAAAGAATATTCTCAGATACGAAAGCTTCACGCAACTCTTTGTAAAATGAAGACTTGTTAGATGTCGATGAAGTACTTTGCAAAAGTAAAAATTGGGACAATTGTGTTTTTTGCTCTGTAAGTTTAGCAGCTCGTATATGCTTTTCTCATCCAATATGCTGTATGATGGTGAATTTTTTTTTTCAGCTGCAACTTTTGTTTCGTACAGTTTGCAAAATGAAATTACGCCATCCATAGAAATATGTTTTCACCAAACTCAAAAACGAACTTGGTCAAATGGCAAGATTTCGAAGGTTTGCATTTAGGCATATATGAAGCAATGCTTCCTTTACAAATTGGAAATAATGACTAAAATTTCTCTGCAGCCGTCCTTCGCCTTGCCAGAAAATTTGAAATCCAGTTTAAACTGGTTAATGCCACTTCTGATTGGTAGCCATAGTCATGTGAAGAGGAGTGGTTCCCTTTCCCCATTGTCTTTCTCAAAATCCTGTCTTGAAAGGAGTTGATTTACGACCAGGGTGAGGAAGACTAACTCTATTGTAAAATACCTGTTTGCACCACAAAGCGAGAGGAAGTGTTGCAGCCCCGGGGGTTGTCTGTAAAGATGCTAAGATGGGAATTAGAAAAAACACTCATTGCAGCAGAAAGTATAGAGAATTAAAAATGAAAATAATTCCCTAAATATAGGAAATCTTATAAAAATGCTAAATATTACCTCAAAAATGCTAAATATGTCTTCAAGAATGCTAAAAAAGTGCTCAAAAATGACCTTAAAAGGGAAAAATTTGAAAAAAAATGCAAAGAAATGCAGATGTCATCAAAATCCATGCCTTAATAATAAGCCTTGGTCTTGGTGCTGAGCACATTAAATGCTACATCCTAGGTATATTAAATTTTACATCCTAACATGACTGCATTTTGCCCTAAATAGCCTTTTGTAGCCTATATGGATGTAGAAGCTCTTTTCATACATTCTAAATAACTTCTTTAGCTCTTTAAATAACTTCTTATAACACTCTAAATAACTTCTTATAACGCTCTAAATAACTTCTTATAACACTCTAAATAACTTCTTATACACCCAAAATAAGGTTTTTTGATATGTCCTAATAAGAACAGCTTTTGATACACCTTAAATGAGCTCCTTTGTTTGCCCCAAATACGTCTTTCACTCTCTGCGTGAGCATAATATGCTTTAAATATACTCTTTTGATACATCCTATATAAGCTCCTTCGATTGACTATATAGACTACATAAGCTCCTTCGATTGACTATATAGGCTACATAAGCTCCTTCAATTAAAGTTTTGTAAATGAAAATTCTTGAAAACTTTGATAATATTTTCGATTCTGGTACCAACTCACACTCTAAATAAGTCCCTAATCAGATAGCTTCTGGCTCAATGATTGATGACTTCGAATTGAAATACCAGCCCTTGACACTGCCCTAAGGTGCATTCAAGGGGTGGGATCTGTTTTATCACTCGTTCTGTGTGCTGAATTGAATCTCCATTCAACATGTGATATGGTTTGAATAAGTTCATTTAAAAAATTAAAAATTAAAATTGGCTTTGAAATCAAATATGTTTTGTTAGAATGCTGATGTAGAAATATATAGAACATATATAGAATTGTGCTAATCTTAGTTTTTTGGATGTGATGATATATACACTCTGTTGCAATAAAATATATGCATCCATAAAACATTAAATTACAGCCATGAAACAGCATATTGTGCAACATTTAAAATGGCTGGTGTCCTCACTCATTCGCAATTGAAACTGGATTTTCTGCTTAGATACTGGAAGTTGTGTACAAAAATACGTTTGAGATGTACTCGACGGCACTATGAACAATTGTCAAATTTAGAAAGAGGTCTCATCGTAGGCCTAAGGGAAGCTGGTTGGTCCAACAGACGTATCAGTCGCCATCTTGGTCAGAGTGATATGGTAGTTGCTTGTGTTGGCAACAGTGGATCAGAGAAGGCAGGTGTCACCATGGCAGAGGCTCAGGATGCCCCAACAGACAATTGCTTGAGAGAATCATGTAGTCAAGAGAGGAGCCACATTCACACCAATAGTGTCACTACAGTGTCTAGAACTAATAGTGTGCCGACCGCGTATACCTCCCAATGCTGGGAGATGTTCCTGAAATGCTGCCTCCGCCAGACGGCGTTGGTCTTGAATATGCGGTCTAAAGCGGAGGAGTTAACATTGAAACTAATGGGAATTTATTGCAAATAAAATGACCGATATCTTTCGAAATAAATGAAAAATTTGTGTGAAATTTGGTGTGATTATAGTAAGTGGTATACACAAAAAGTCATTTGATTTTCAGAGAGATATATTCGTATTTTTAAAATTTTATTTAACTTGATCTGGTGTTCGTTCAAACCTTTGAGGTCCAAAATAATCAGGTTCATTTATCATAGTAAGGTGAAATTCATTCTGACGTTTCCTCTTGTGGTACATTTCAATTCTTTCGATTTTGAATCTTATCGGGCTAGCCCGTCCTGGGTCTGCCATAGGACTTTACCTGGTTTTAGAAAATAACTCGAAAATCAGAGAACGTTGGAAATCTAAATTTAATATATCGTTTTCTTTTGGGGTGTATTTTAATTCTTTCAATTTTGAACCGTACCGGGTTAGCCCGTCTTAGGCCCGCCTTAGAAACTCACCCGTTTTCGCAGTATAACTCAAGAGCAGGTGTATCTAAAACTTTGAAGTTTAGAATATCCTTGCCATTTGCTGTATATTTTAACTCTTTGGATAAAAAATCTTATCGGACTAGCCCGTCCTGAGCCCAACAAAAGGAATATATCGTTTTTTGAGAATAACTAAAAATTCGGAGCATCTACAATGTATAAATTTAATATGTCATTGTCCTTTGGGGTATATTACATTTCATCGCATTTCGAACCGTATTGGATTAGCCCGTCTTGGGCCCGTCATAGAAATTTACTCACTTTTAAAAAATAACTCGATCAATCGGAGTAGCTAAAAAATGTAAATTTAGTATATCATTTCCGTTTGGACGGATTTTAATTTAAATTTTGAACCTCGTCAGGCTAGCCCGTCTTGGATCCGCTGAAGAATGCATTCGTTTTTGAAAAAATAACTCGAGAACCGAAGTAGCTAAAAATTCCAAATTTAACATGTCGTTGGCTTTTGGGGTATATCTAAGTTTCTTCGCATTTGAACTTTATCGGGGTAGTCCGTCCTGGACCCGACATAGGAATGGGCCCGTTTTTTAGAATACCTGGAAAATCGGGGAAACTAGAAAATATAAATTTAGTACATCCTTATCTTTTGTGAATTATTTGAATTCCTTTGTTTTTGAACTGTATCGGGCCAACCCGTTTTGGGCCCGCCTTAAAAATTCACTTTTTTGGTGGAATAGCTCTAAAGCCGGAGTATCAAAAAATTTCAAGTTTTGAATGTCGTTGTCATTTGCGGTATGTCTAAGCTCATTGGATTTAAAACCTGATCGGGCTAGCCCATCCCGGTCCCAACAAAAAGAATGTACTCGTTTTTTAAAAATAACCCCAAAACTGTAGCAGCTAGAATATCTAAATTTAGTATATCATTGTTTTTTAGGGTAAATTTTATTTCTTTGGATTTCGAACCTTATCAGACTCGCCCATCTTGGGCCCGACATAGTGATAATGTACTCATTTTTCGAGAATAACTCGTAAATCGGAGCAGCTAAAAAATCTAAATTTAGTATATCAATTTCTTTTGGGATTTATCATAATTTATAATTTGAAGCTCATCGGGCTAGCCCGTCTTGAGTCCGTCTTAGGAATGCGATCGTGTTTGATGAATAACTCGAGAACCGGAGTAGCTAAAAATTCCAAGTTTAGCATGTTATTGTCTTTTGTGATATATTTTATTTTTTCGACTTTAAACTTCATTCAGCTAGCTCGTGCTGGGCCTGCCATAGGAATATACTCATTTTCTTAGAATAACCCGAAAACTAGAGCAGATAGAAGAAAATCCAAATTTAGTATATTAATTCCTTTTCGGGTAGAATTTAATATTTTTGGCATATATATAATTATAATTAGTGGCTTAGGCATGGGAGATAGGATGTGTGGTAAAAAACCTCATTTGCCGAACAATTACATTAGTTTTCAAACTTGTCCATATTTAAAAAAAAAAAATGAATTTTGTACTATAAGCTCCATTCGATCTTCGACCCCCTTTTTTCCTAGATACATAGTTACAATATTATGACTCTTGGCTAAACCACTGGATATGTCAGTTTTCACAGAGTTTTAAATATATAAACTATGTGCAGTTTTTAAATTTTAAAGCAATGTTCATATGGATCATAAATAATAAATCAATACATACCATTTTTATGTCATGATACTGCTTTTACACCATTTAGAGGCTTTACTTTGCTTTTTTCTCTCTACTAATTGTTGCATGAAAGTCTTATTTAAGTGTTTAATGCGAATGAATGTTCTGGTTCTTGAAAACAAAGTTATGGCTTTTAGTGATATAGAAGGTGAAATGTTTGCTAACTTTGACAGCAAGTTCTTAATGACGCATTTCTCTTTTGATATACATGCGCCATGCATTTCTAAGAAAGCATTCTCCTACTTTTTTATTTCTTCTGAAAAATGTGCCGTTGGTTTTAGTTTTATTGTAAATAAATTTTTTATGCATTATATTTCAACTTTGATGATTTTAGTTTTGTATTCTAAGTTTTTTACATATCAAAACGAAATGTCCCATAATTTGAGATGATGTGAATATAATGTCAATATTATGATTGGTAAAGAATTGCGTTTTATGATTATGTGTATATTAATAATAAAATAAAATGCTTAAGGCATTTAAAATTAACTTTACATACATTTTGCAATAAACTAAACTGTGTAAATTAGCTTACAAAATGATAATATCTTCTCCCTCCCCCCCCCTCCTCCAAAAAAGAAAGAAAACTCCATAATTGCTAGTATCAGAAATATAAATTATTTTTATGTATTTTAGATACTGCATATGAAGTCGATTTTATTTTATTAATTTTGTTTTTTGGATTACTTATAGGACCACCTATTTTACATATCAATGAAACATGTCATTCATAAGTATTTTTATACTGCTATATTAAAAACATTATTTTTAACTGCGGTATTAATGGTATGTGAGATTTTTGTGCCGTTGGTTCCTTGTTTTAATCGTTTAACCGGCTTCAAATTCAAAAATTTAGCCCGAAAATATTCTTAAATCTTCATCAGAAAAGTGACTCGAACAGACAGTTGCGTTAACAATGGTTTTTTTTATCCTCTCTTTTGCACTTCACGATCCATAATTTTTGGAGTGTAGGATCTTTTGGAAATCTATGGAAACTGATAGATCCCATTGACTTCTTATAATAATTTGAACCCAAAGCAACCGTGCAGCAACAGGGCATTTTTGCGCTCACAAAACACAATTTCTATACAAAAATTAATCAAAATTATACTTTATATACGAGAAAATACTAATATATATACATCTATAATGCACAAATTTAAACTTAAACCTCACTTTTACGATAGACTTACAAATTATATTAAAACGACCGACACAGTCTATGTTTTCCCATGAAACTGAATACTACTCAGAGAAACTGGCACTTCTCCTTCTAAACCAGTGACGTCACGAACGGCGATAACGTCCACCTTCTGGAATACCGTCAACAGCGGCATTCTGGTCTTTTGATCTCTGACCCTCCCTGGGAGCTGCCTGCAAGTGCTGTCTCTTTGTACGGTGAAAGATAGCGCTGATAAGAATTTTGATTGAGAGTGGACATGTAATCGACCGCTATTTTATTTTAACAGGCGCGTCTCCTTTACATACATTTCCGCAAATTGCCACATCTCTTACATGAACAATGCTCAAAAGATCCGCAAATCAGCGGGGGCTCTGGAAATGGGTAGAACACCAGGAAAGGACATTTTGTACTGCCTTCAGGGTGGCCTCTAGATACAATAGGAAGTATCTCATTAGCACATTGGTCATCTAAGATCGAATCTGTTTTTACTAAGACCCGTCACATGTACACTATTCTTTTTCATTCTAAGATTGGACACGATGGACCCACTCAGAAGGAAATATTTTTTGAAACTATAAGCAGCAAGCTTTCACTCATTTGATGTTTGACGTTGTAATTGACGTGGAAAATCTATATTTTTATTTCTATATTTGGATTAAAAAGGGCTGTTTTTATAGCCATATTATATCAGTTTTCTAATAGATCTATCAACATATTTAATAGTTTTTATAGTCGATGAAGCATGTCCTCAAATGCTAAAAAGAAAGTGAATGACAGACTGCTTCGTACCTGAATGTAAAACAGGTTACAAAAATTTCAGAGGCAAATATTCTCTATAGAAAGCTCCTGACAGCAATGAACCGAGAGCTAAATGGACAAAGTTAATTCCTCGTGCAGATAAAGTTCTAAACAAAAACTCTGTGGTTTGTGAGTTGCATTTTGCTGATGACAGGTTTTGCATTATTTAATTCTCTTGCATATAAGCGTAGTCAAGATCTAGGATAAAGGAGGTCGACGATCGAATGTGGGTTTACACAGACCGGGCTAGCCCGTTAAGGTTTTAAATCCAATGAACTAAGATATACCGCAAATGACAATGACATTCTAAACTTGGAACATTTAGATACTCCGATTATAGAGTTATTCCCCCCAAAAAGTGAATTTCTAAGGCGGACCCAAAACGGGTTCGCCCGATATGGTTCAAAATCGAAGGAATTGAAATATTCCCCAAAAGATAAGGATGTACTAAATTTATATTTTCTAGCTGTCCCGATTTTTCAGTTATTCTAAAAAAACGGATCCATTCCTATGTCAGGCCCATGACGGGCTACCCCGATAAAGTTCAAAATCGGAGGAATTAAAATATTCCCCAAAAGATAAGGATGTACTAAATTTATATTTTCTAGTTGTCCCGATTTTTAAGTTATTCTATAAAAACGGGTCCATTCCTATGTCGGGCCCAGGACGGGCTACCTCCGATAAAGTTCAAATCCGAAAAAACTTAAATATACCACAAAAGCCAACGACATGTTAAACTGGAATTTTTAGCGGAAAACTGGAATTGCGGTTCTTGAGTTATTCTTAAAAAACGAATGCATTCTTCAGCGGACCCGAAACGGGCTAACCCGATGGGGTTCAAAATCTAAGTTAAAATCCATCCAAAGGGAAATGATATACTAAATTTACATTTTTTAGTTACTCCGTTTATTGAGTTATTCTTGAAAAGTGAGTAAATTTCTATGGTGGGCCAAGACGGGCTAGCCCGAAAAGGTTCGAAATGCGATGAAATATAATATACCACAAAGGACAATGATATATTAAATTTAAACATTCTAGATGCTCCGAATTTTAAGTTATTCTCAAAAAACGATATATCCCTCTTGGTGGGCTCAGGACGGGCTACACAGAGGGGGTTCAAAATCTAAATTAAAATCCATCCAAAAGGAAATGATATACTAAATTTACATTTTTTAGCTACTCCGTTTGATCGAGTTATTCAAAAAGCGAGTAAATTTCTATGGCGGACCAAGACGGGCTAGCCCGATAAGGTTCGAAAAGCGATGAAATATAATATACCACAAAGGACAATGATATATTAAATTTAGGTATTCTAGATGCTCCGAATTTTGAATTATTCTCGAAAAAACGATATATTTCTCTTGTTGGGCTCAGGACGGGCTAAATCGATAAGATTTTTAATCCAAAGAGTTAAAATATACAGCAAATGACAAGGATATGCTAAACTTTGAATTTTTAGATACACCTGTTCTCGAGTTATACCAAAAACAAGTAAGGTCCTATGGCTTGCCCAGGACGGGCTAGCCCGATAAGCTTCAAAATCGAAAGAACTGAAATGTACCACAAGAGAAAACGTCATACCGAATTTCACACTACTGTGATGAATGAGCTTGATTATTTTGGATCTCAAATGTTTGAACGACCACAGATAAAGTTAAATAAAACTTAAAAATACGAATATATACCTAGCTCAATCTCTCTGAAAATCAAATGACTTTTTGTGTATACCACTTGCAATAATTACTCTAAATTTCACACAAATTCATCAATTATTTTCAAAGATATCGGTCATTTCATTTGCATTAAATTCCTATTAGTTTCAATGTTAACTCCTCCACTTTAGACCACTTATTCGAGATAAACGCCGTCTGGCGGAGGCGGTTTTTAGGGAACCTGTTTTTCGCCCAGGTCGGCACACTATTCCTTCTAGACACTGTAGTGTCACTTTCAGCCATTCGAAGGCGTTTGCCATCCCCCATGCCTCCTGTATCAAGGGATACTATTTGGAGATGACTGGCAGAAGGTGGGATTATGTGTTGATATCCATTAAGGCATCTACCACTGACCCCCTCAACATAGGCAGAGCCATCAGGATTGGTGCCGAACTCCAGTCACATTGGGCAGTGTCTGATAGAAGATGGATTTGTGTAGATAGAAGTGGGATTTGTCTTTAGAGACAAATCCCATTTCTTTCTCAGTCATGATGACTGCCACATATGTGCTTGGAGAAGGACTAGCCAGCATTCCGATCCTACATATTTGATCAAGTGGCACATGGCCATTACACGTAGTGCAACAGTCTATGGAACCATCTCGTAGGACAACCAATCCTGTCTAGTTATGTTGCAATCCCATCTGATGGCTCACTTATACGTTGATGATATTCTGTAGCTGATTGTTCTGCCTATGTTGTCAAGCTGCCCAGGTTCTGTTTGCCAGGAAGACAATGCCCAACCACATACTGCAACACTTTCTCAACAATGTCTTCAAGGATTTAATACCCTCCAATAGCTATCCAGGTCCCCAAATCTATCACCAATAGAACACATTTGGGACATGCTTGGATGGCAATTGTAACCTTCTTAGAATACCACTGAATTAGCTGACTATTTGCAACATCTATGACAGAATCTTTCACTGAGGGACATAAGCAACTTATTGACTTTATTTCACACCAAATATCAGCATGTATATCTACTAGGGGAGGATTCACCACTTACTAAAAAGTCATATTCTTGACTAGCCACCTACGGTGACCAGCCTTCGTCTGGTACAGCTACCAGAAAATGTGCAAATATCGATATTTTAGCAAAGTTGTGGGCAAGCCCTGGGTGCCTAATGGGATGCTGCTCATTTAAGAACTATCTCTCAGTATAAGTGATTGGACCCTGCAGGTCAACCAGGTAGCTGTTAGGGTGAGAATCAATAGCTGTACCAGACAATGGTTGATCGGCGTAGTTAGGAAAAATGGGCACAGTCAAATAAAGAAAACATCAAAAATCTTTGATGAATATAAGAACATAATTGGGCAAGAAATAAAATATGAAAAAGAAAAATGCAATTGAACATTTATATCATGTGTTTAAATCTTGTAATTGTGATCACATGTTTTGAAGTGTAAAAATAAAGAAAATGCTACTCCATTTCCACATCTACCTTTTTTGAGTTAGAGTACATGGATGCATTACCCCTTTTGTTACACACCGCTAAATGGGTCCTCCTATAGGCATATTTCCTCATTCAGTGGTTTTTCCCCAAAAAAATTACATAGTTCTTTGCAGCCAAAATTTATAAATTATATCAAGTATAATATGGGACTTTTCGATATAATATTTATGGACACACAACGTAAAACTGTCCATGTGAAAAGCATGATTCTCGTAGATCCACTTCTTCAACTTTAAGCGTCTGTCCTTGCGCCTTATTAATTGTGATGGCAAAACTCAACCGAACTGGGAATTGTAAACGTTTAAAATTGAAAGTAAGATATGATGGAGAGATTGATATTCTGGGAACGAAGATATTTGTTCCTGCTGACAGTCCAATCATTATTGTAGCTTCAATAACATTGTTCATTAGTGTTTTTACACACAATCTTGTTCCATTGCATAGTTGAGGAGGATCCAAATTTCGTAGTAACATGATAGGTGCACCTTCCTTCAAGTTCAAAGTATGGAATGGTATTCCTGAAATTTCTAGTGAATTCAAGAATTCTGTTGGGTAGTTGACTGCTTCTTCGGTCTCGCATACTGTATCAATAGACTTATAAGTATGAATTGGTCTGGGTAAAAAATGTAATATTGCATAATTATACATAATAACATTTTCATTTAAAGGACACAGAATGGCTCTTTCACACAGGCAGTCATGATCATTGTAATTATCTGTAAAGTGTAGAAAAACATTGTTTATAAGTTCGTCCTTTGTATGAACTTCATTGACAATTCCTTCCAATGCAATTAATTCATCATTACTGTCAGATTTAAGTATACTGCTTCCAATTTCCAGAAGTTTGTGTGAGAAATATTGTGTATGTATATCACCTGTCAAATGTACCCTCATATTGGTTTGAAGTTTGAGTCATCGTACATGATTTCACAGGTGAGAAGATCTCTTTCTTGCGATGTGATTTCCTTCCCTCTCCATGTTAGATAATCTTCCATAAATACACTTTTATACCAAAACACACAGTTTAAAACGATTTTCAATTACCTCTAAAAAAAATGAAAATATTCTATAACAAATAATCTTTGATACTAAATATCCACTGTTAAATACACAGTTGAAACCGACAAAATAATAAAAAACTGTTTAAAACGAAAATACAAACTATAAACAACGACTATGAAAAACAGAATGTCAAAGTGTCAAAACCTTATGTCAAATCACATACCTATATTTAGGTTATTTTAAAACGAAAATTGTGAAATTACAGTTAAATTTCACTTATCTTATAAGTAAAGATATTCCAGAAAGAAAATACAGCCATAGATATGACAAATTTGGCTCTCATTGCCAATTGCTAACAGCAAAATCAAACATTTCCTAAACTTATATCATTTTGAGTATTGAGTATTTTATTTTTGACAAAAATATTTAAATGTACGAAAATAAATTATATTTAAATATAATATCAAAAAACGTTACTGTAAATAATCTCCAAATCACTAATATATAAGAATATCAAAAATCGTTACTGTAAAGAAGCTCCCATTAACACTGGTGAATGAATTATGGCAAAAGAATCATGTCCAGGGTTTGTTTATAATCTCTCTCTGCTCTCGTATGGCAATTATCTGCAAGGATGAACTTGGAAAAAAAATGAAAGCTACTTCAATTGCTTCAAAGAGCATCACAAATCAAAATGAAGCTTTTTTGAGAATATTATTGAGGCAGTTTCTAATTGATCTGGAGGAGGCATTCATTTCTATTTTTACCACTTGTATTGCAAATGTGTCAAATTCAACTTGCGAGAACTTTAGTTATATTTTCAACCGATGACGGCAAATGTAAAATGTTGCTGTAAAGATTCTCCCATAGATCCATGTCTGGATTTGTTTACAATTCTATGCTACATTTTACTGTAGATTAGATAAAATTATCAGTTGGTTTGGTTTGTCTATCCCTTTGAAGAGTGGATTGTCCCGTAAGCGTTTCTGAATGGATCGTCCCATAAGCATTCCCTATCAAACATACACTTGTCTTATTATAAGTAGAACTAAACTGTAAGTGCCCTAGTATGGGTCAAAAAGAATTATTCACGCTCAATAGAACTGGCATCAAAAGGGTTGTTGGGCTCCTTACTGGGCACTGCACCCTTAAAAGACACCTAAATATTATGGGTGTCATTAAGGATTCGCTATGTAGGGGCTGCAATTACAGCAAAGAAACCGCCACACACGTACTCAGTGAGTGTGAGGTGTTCTCCACCCATAGGTTGAACACTTGGGTCGACATGTGATCAAGCCCTGGGAGTTGCAAAACATTCCTGTCAAGTGCCTGCTGATTTTTGCTTCGGCTACTGGTCTCTTTTCTTAGGGACTTTTTCATTTAAGGGTATAGTACAATAGACCTCTGGTTGCTGTGCTAGGCTCTCCTGGAGCTACCCACCTTCAAGTCATTCATTCATTCATATTATAAGTAGAGATGCCACTATTTCTTAATTAAACGTTTCTTTGTTTTCAAATTCTAATCCTTTGCATATCTGCTCAAATATGTTGAATTTTGTAGCTGTCGCTCAATTTTTTATTGGTGCATATATTTTTTTGCAGCAGTGTATATCAGATCACTGAAAAAATGTGCAAATTTTGAAGTATTTAAAAGAATAAATAAATGTGAAGGAAATGTCCCATGGATGCCTTTCAAATATTGTTGGAAAGAATGTTCTTTGATCTTTCTGATGGTGTCAAGATGGAAACTCTGATAATATTTTAGGTTATTAAGGAATCAATTTGTGTAAATATCAGCCTAAATTGAGGAAAAAATTAAGTAACTAAAAAACTAATTCTAAATTGATAAAAAATAATGCCAAGGTGCACCTATGTACAGCGAGAAGTACCTGTGTACCCAATTTCATGATCGTTCAATGTTTAGATTTCACACTACAGACTGCACACGCACACAGACATCTTCTTTATTAAGTAAGATGTTTCATTACTTTAATTTCATTTTAGCTCTAAACAAATTAATATTAATATTTACTTATTTATAAGATTTTAAAATGTAATATACTTTAATTTATTTTTAACAATGATGAATGAACCCCTGTTGAATAGAATTTAATTTTCCATATTGCAAATGAAAAAAAAAATGGAATTTAATAATAGTTCATATATTGATTTTCTGATATTGTGTTAGAGGATGCATATAAAAAATAAAGTGAATTGAAGTGGTTTCTGTACTAAAATCTTAGTTGCTGAACACCTCTAGGTGAATTCAAGAAAATCTAGCTATGTGGTTATCAAAGTTTCATTTCAGTTCAAAATAATACATGAATAATAATAATTGCAGACGAAGCAAATTGTCCACTGAGATAAAAGGAATAGTGAGGTATTACTTCTGAGGTATTTTTAGTGAGGTTAACCTTACTTCTGTGATTTTTTTATATGAATCTTTTGAGGATGAAAGATAATTGTAGTCTTACAGCAGTCTACTTTACAAACAGAAGACTTTCATAAGTAGGTATTTTGTTTTAGTTGAGTGATGCTTTCAAAGTTTAATTATGTATTTTTATCCATATTTTCAGCTTTTGTATAAATGTTTTGCACACATATTTTACATTTAGAATTAATAAATATTAAAAATTATAGTATTTCGACTCATTGATTCTAGAATCTTTAAAAGTGGGATAACCTGAAAACAAAACAAATAAAAAACATTAGCACCATCCCATGGGGTTCTTAGGAATCCACATGATAGTAAATCACTGTCTGAAAGGTTAATCGCTGCAGAAAAAGATCCATTAGAATTCAAAATTCACGTACTTGACTCATTGATTCTAGAATCTTTAAAAGTGGGATAACCTGAAAACAAAACAAATAAAAAACATTAGCACCATCCCATGGGGTTCTTAGGAATCCACATGATAGTAAATCACTGTCTGAAAGATTAATCGCTGCAGAAAAAGATCCATTAGAATTCAAAATTCACGTACTTACATTTCTTTTTACATTAATCAAACAATGTGTCAGTCTGGTAACTGGGATATTAATTCTTTCTTTTCATAAACAAAGTGCATTTGCAAAATTGGAGTTTACACAGTGACATTAGCTCCTGGAGTCCAAAGTCGCTCTTTCCCTCTTACATAATTACCCTTCCCATCTCTAACATAAATAACTGCCATTGCTAGAATTATTTTCTTTTTCTCTGTTATAAAACAAGGCTTTAATAATCATACTGACTATATACTGCTGATGTTTACTTGATTAGACTTCACAGAGTTGCAATTCAGATTCATCATGTGGGTGTCAGACGAAGGAGGAAGAGGATTAGGCATCAATAATATTACTTCTGCTTTATGCTGTAAAAAATTGTGTTTGGATTTACAAGTGTTGCAAACAAATTGAGATCGGCAGACTGCCACTTTATAGTATCCAAAACATACATACATAATTTATTTTTTGCATTCTCATATCTTTTTGGGGTAAAGCTTTAGAAAAACATTTCACATCTATTATAGTAAATAAGAATTTTCACACAAAATACATGCTAGGATTTTGTTACTACTAGATTTCACCATCAAATTTCTGCATTTGTTTCCTTGATCATAATCAATTTTAGGTTTGTTTAAAATGTTACGATTTATACTATCTAAAACTTGGTATCTTTTTTCGAGAAAATCTATAAATTCTTCGAAAACAGGGACTTCATTAGTTTTCAAAGTAGGTTTAAATTGTTTCCGATTTTCACTATCCAATTTCTGAAGAATTATATTCATAACTGAAACGTTCGAAAGTATATCCAAGTCAAATTTTAACTTCTTCAATATTCTCAAATTCTTATTAATACAGTCTAGTAAATTGCTCAAATCTGTAGCTGATTCTTGTGTCAATTTTTCGTGATTAATTATACCTTTAATATGCGTATCTGTGATCACTCTTTTATTTTCATATCTGTTTTCAAGTGCCTGAAAAAGAGAACTGTATGTATCATCGACATTCTCTATTTGTTTTGCTTCACCCTTTAACCCTTTCGCGATGATCGGCACGCCCACATGCCAGCTGCGAACTTGCATTCAAGGATGAACGGCACTCACTCAGGCCAGAGGAAATTTTACCGCAAGCGGATAGTGGCACCTATAAGTGCCAACACGCGGAACATTTTAATTTGTGTACTAGATGGCGTTACTTGTCCATGGAACTAACTTCAATGTATTTTGCAGAGGCATGACCTTGACAGAAGAGGATCGAATGAATTATTTCTCCATTTGGAGCGGTGAAAATCATTTTGTAATATAAACAAACAGAGCAATTCTCGTAGCATCAACAATTTTATAATTGAGTTTCGGTTTTTATTTTTATTTCAGCGTTATGATTTCATTGGTGAATCATAGGAATATAAGAGAGTATTTTTTTTTTATTTGGGTTTTAGAGGCAGTGAAATTATTCGTTTATTTCGGATAAGAGAATGGGAGCAACTAACGAGTTTTTTGTATTCAGATTTGTATGAAAATTATACATCAAATAGAACATAAATATTTCTTTTATTCCTGAAAAAAGTAGATTTCTGTGTTGAATAGGTGATTTTTAGTGAATTTTTTTTTTAGAGTTAGGCTTAGCGCAAAAAATACGCCGTCCTTTTCGACCAGTTCGGAAGCGAAGCGCTTCGTCTTCTTTTGAGCCGCGACAGCTCTGGAATGCCGCCGTCCCGAAAGGGTTAAAGATGCAAGCAAATAATAATTTTTTTATTGTTAGTTAATTTTGGATTACCTTTAATTAAGCTTTTAAATTGGGATTTGAAGCAACTCCACTCTTCATATTTGCCAGAAAATACCGGCAGTGGTATTTCTGGTAATTTTTTGGATATAGTTCCAGCAAGATCATTACTAATGGGAATATATGAAACAAAAGGTCTACTCACTACCTTAAACTGATGTAAGAAAGTGTTTAGACTCACCTCCAAATACTGCAGTTGCTCATCCAATTCTGAATGTTTGCCTTCAAATGCTCTAAATTATACCTTTTGAACATTTGAGTAATATTCCAAATTTAAAGATTTGCATTTATTTTGCAACTGTTCCAACACTTCTAAAAAGGGCATCTCAGCTTCATTCTTTTCATTAGAAAATATAGAAGCTGCAAACCTTGTAATTTGCTCTTTGATGATTCCATGTTTTTAATTTAAAATTGTTATTTCCGACATCTATAAATATCAGCTACTATTCTCAAATGAATATTAATCCAAAACTATGAAGAACACCAACGTGCATAGACAGTTGTATAATTTCAATTCAATGGAAAGTGCTACAGTTTCACAGGTCACTCCGTAAGTTGACCAGAAATAAAGATTAAGTTAACTCGAATCAAATTGAGTCCTTCTATAAAAGTAGTGGACTGTGTCTAAATAAGAACTGCTAACACTTATTCAAACCTTTAATGCAAGGCAATCAAAGAACAATGAGAGCAACAAGTCAATTTACTCTTGTCTCCTATCACTAAGTTTTATTCCCATCTAAAAACAATTTAATTTTTAAACTGGCAATCCAGCCGCTTGGTGCTCACCAAACATGGGTACTTGGTGTCTTTCACACATACTTCTCTGCTTCAACAAGCCCCTCCTTCCATTTTCTTTTTGAGTCCAGTGATTGTTATGGGCCAAAACAAAAATTTACAACTTGCCATCGACTCGATATCCCTGCTTTGTGGGATTTTGCACACTAATTGTATTAAACCTATTGAGGAGCAATTAGAGCTTGTGGAAGTTGCTTATTCAAATCTAGGCTCTCTGCTAAGAGTGACATAAACTATATCATGTGCGCATTCTTGTTTTATGCTGCAGCGAAGAATCAGTTCTTTGCTGCCACTTGTCTGTGTATGTTGAAAAACAAATGCACTTTGGAATAAAGGTTGTTCAATAAGGATTGCATAGCCTAGGGATTACTTGGACGAAATCACTACAAATGGTGACCTGGGGATGATGCAAATGCATAGCCTTCTGATGGATATTCAAAGCCTACCATCATAACTAGGAGTGGTATAATTGTTCATTTTCCCAAAAGAATGGTACAATTCATGTAGTATTTGTATATTTTATTAACTGTATATATGTATAAGTCCCCAAGGATATAGTTGGGTTCCCCTTTTGGGGGGTTAGGCAAAGGGCCAATCACCCTTTCCTGTGAAAAGACATAAAGGGACATTATGGAAACCGAAAGCTTGATTAAACTACTGGCTGATGGTGTTGCGACTTGCGAGACACCAGATGACAGCTATCTTGCATGGATTGAGGAGTCTCCATTTATGACGTGCCAGGGGGAAAGCCTTAGGGAGCCTCTGGTGCTAAAGGAGTTGCTGCCAAAGCTTAAACAGATTTTAAAGATAGGAACATGGAATGTGAGAACTTTACACCAAATGAGAAAGACAAGACAGGTTACCAATGAGATGGAAAAGTATAGGCTGAACACATTGAGAGTCAACGAGATAAGATAGACTGGATTCGGGAAAATGAAAACAAGTGACAACAAGACTATACTTTATTCTAGAATGGAGGACAAGCACGAAAGAGGAGTTGCCTTCATTTTGAGTGAAAAGGCTGTGAAAAGTCTTATGGAGTGAGAACCAACCCATCAGTGACAGGATTTTAAGAGCAAGATTTTTTTCTAAGTTTATCAAAATGACCATCATTCAAGTGTATGCTCCTACTAATGAAACTGACTACGAAGTGAAAGAGTTTTTTTATGATATACTCCAAAAAGTGCTGGATAGGGTTCCCAAGCATGACCTTTTACTAGTTACTGGAGATTTTAATGCTAAGGTTGGGTCCAGAATTTGTAAGGAAGAAAAGTCCATAGGTGATGCAGCTTGTGGTGATAGAAATGAAAATGGAGAACTATTTGTTTCATTCTGTGAATTAAACAACTGCATTTTGTGCTTCACTAGCTGGATCATCATAGTATTTATTTTTATCCTTAGAGCTTCTTTGGACATTCTTATTTGCCTCTCTGTATTTTTCTTTGTAAACTTGATATAATTTTTCAGATCTAGTACTGTCAAGAATACTCTTTATTTTCCTTCTATGTTCAATAAGTTTTCATGTTTCACCAGTGATCCATTCTTTATTCTTTCTCTTTTCTTTTTCCCTATAGTATTTTCTGCTGTCGTTGAAAATAGTCTGTAGTTAACTTCACTGCTCTTCCACATCCTCCAACATTACTTTATTATTCTCTAAGGCAGAGAATCTGTTCTTCAATTCAATATTGAATTTCTCGTAAATCTTCTTATCCTTTAATTTAGCAATATCGTACCCAACTGGTCTAGTATTTTTCATGTTCTTTTTGCATTTAACCAATTTGAACTTCAAAATCAACACTACAGGGTGATGGTCAGTGCCAAAATTTGCCCCTCTCTTAACTCTAACATCCATCATAGATCTGGTAAATTTTTCATTAATTGCAATATGGTCTATTTGATTTCTTGTTTTTCTATCTGGCGATGTCCAAGTAAACTTATGTATATTTTTATGCTTGAACTTGGTGCCTCCAATCAATGCCTAGCTAGTGAAGCACAAAATGCTGCTAAAACTGGACGGACAAGAATTGTTTACCAAATAATCAAACAAATAAATGGTGAAGTTAAAAAACATGAATGTGGAGTCAAAGATGGGAATGGTAGACTTTTATCTATTGAAGCAGAGGTTGAGGAAAGGTGGTGAGAACATTTTGAAAAAACTAAATGCTTACAACATCGACACTAATGAACAGCCAGTGGTCACATTTGATGTGCCACCTACCTTAAACATTTATACAGAGGAAATCTCATTGATTGAGATTAAAAATGCTTTGAAGACATTAAAATCCAATAAAGCCTGTGGAAATGATATGATAGCTGCAAATATGCTTAAAATTAATGTTGAAGAGACAGCTAAATATTTAAAAAATCTGTTTAGCTTTATCTGGAAAACTGAGAAAGTACCCAAAAAATGGAAAGAAGCAACAATAATTAAATTACCTAAGAAAGGAGATCTTTCTTCCTGTGAGAACTGGAGAGGTATCACTTTAATGTCTATTCCAGCTAAAGCTTTTCGAAGAATCATGGTCAACAGAACGAAATTGAGAAAATTTTGAGAGAGGAGCAAACAGGATTTTGAAGTAAAGCTGGAACCACTCAATATATTTTTACTTTGAAAAACATCATTGAGAGCAAAGCATTGAACATAATGCACCTTTATACACTCTGTAACAAAAACAATTGGCGCACCAAGAAGGAGTTGTCTGATTGTGATGAAAATTGGTGGATGTGAAGAATATACATAGAAAAAGAAACAATTAAAATTTCAGAACAATTTAATGATTTAGAGTTTGACCGTATACAAAGGGAGAAAGTCAATACGGCATTTGTCCACCCCTGACCTGGATGCAAGATGTCACCCATCGTGGCATAGACTGATAAAGTTCATGGATGGTGTCCTGCGGAATGTCTTGCCAAATTGTCTCCAACTGTCAGGCTAAATCGTCAACATTCCGGGATGGTTGCAATCGCCTTCCCATAATGTCCCAAATGTGCTCTATGGGAGAGAAATCAGGAGACCTAGCTGGCCAAAGAAGTGTTGGGCAAGCTTGAAGATAATTCATAGCAACACATGCCATGTGCAGCCGGACATTATCTTGTTGAAAAGTAAGTCCAGGGTGTCGCAAAAGGAACGGTAACACAACCGGTTGTAGAATGTTGTCTACTTACCGCTGTGCTGTCAGTGTGCCAGAAATGACTACCAAAGGGGTCCAGCTATCAAGGGAGATGGCACCCCAGACCATAACGCCCTGTTGTAGGCATGTGTGGCATGCGATAGTAAGGGTAGGAAACCCATGCTGGCCTGGACGTCTCCAGACATGTCTGCAGTTGTCATCAGGACACAGTTGGAAATAGGATTCATCACTAAAGACTATATGTCCCCAGTCAGCGCAGTTCCAAGTTGATCGAGCCCGGCACCACTGTAATTGGACTTGACGGTGTACAGGCGTGAGAGGTAAGCGGTGTAATGGTTGGCACAAGCATAAATTCTGCTCTCGCAGTCATCTGCAGAGGGTCATGTTGGACACATGTGTGTGGGTCACACTTTGGATAGTTGACAACGGCGATTCCAGTGCTGTGACAGCTGCTCTGACAATTGCTCTGTCTTCCCATTCTGTTGTGGCCCTAGGTCGACTTCTGCTGTCCTGGTGCTGACATCTGCTATTGTTGACCCACTCTTGCCAGCATTGTCTAATCGCTTCGACCCTCATGTCAAACGGCTCTTCGATTTGTCCAACCAGCCTCCTTCAATCTGATAACACAACCTCTTTTAAACTCTTACATATGCTCGTAATGAGCACGAATCTTTCGACGAGGCATTGTTACAGTCGACATAAGATATTCGCAGTCAAAATGCAACAGAAATTTTGACCACAGATTCAGAATCGCTCCTTATATACACCTGCTGAATGTGCAGTTCCAATGCACTGGAACTCCCACTATTTATTCACTAGACACCAAATTTTATTCTTTTGCATGTTCGCTCAAAATGTCTTTGCATATGAAATTCCATTACAATCGGACAACTCCTTCTTGGTGCATTGATTTGTTTGTTATAGAGTGTATTTAAATTTTATTGATTTTAGAAAAGCATTTGATGCCATTGACAGAGATATGTTGTGGAAGATACTTGATAGTTATGGAATCCCATAAAAAATTATTAATATTATTAGGGAGCTATATCGAAACAGTTGCTGTGTTGAAGTAAATGGAAAACTGACAGAGCCAGAGCCCTTCCGAATTAAATCAGGTGTAAAGCAAGGATGTGTGATGTCAGGTTTATTATTTAATATAGTTGTTGACTGGATCATGAAAAACACCATCAAAGACAAGAGAAGAGGCATTAGGTGGAAATTTACATCAGTTTTAGAAGATTTAGATTTTGCAGATGACATTGTTCTTTTGGCCTTGGCCTCTAGATTTTGTGATCTACAACAGAAAACTAGTGGCCTTAACAAGTTTGCTAAAACTGCTGGTTTACAAATCAATAAAAGTAAAACAAAAGTCTTAAGAATTAATAAAAAAACTTCCGAAAATGTAAAATTCGATGATGAATTCATTGAGGATGTAAATAGCTTCACTTAACTTGGGTGTACTGGTGAACAAGGAGGGTGGAACAGATGAAAAAATCAAAATAAGAATTGCAAAAGCTCAGAATTGTTTTAGAAAACTAAATAAAATATGGAGAACTACTAACCGTAATTTAAAAACCAAAATTAACCTTTTTAATTCCTGAGTGAAAAGCGTTTTACTGTATGGAGCCGAAATATGGAAATTAACAAGGGACCAATGCAACAAGTTAAATGCCTGGCAGACTAAATGTCTGAGGAAAATTTTAGGAGTATTTTGGCCTTATGTTATTACTAACACTGAACTCTACAAGAGTACTGGACTGGAAGCAATTGAGATGGAAATAAAACAACGTAGATGGAAATGGACTGGACATGTCTTAAGAATGCCACAGCATAACATCCCTGCTGTTGCACTTACTTGGGTGCCTGAAGGAAAAAGATCTCGGGATCGACTCAAGCTAACTTGACGGAAACTGGTCTAGTAGGAGAGAAATTTGATGGGATGGACTAGCTGGTTAGAAGCAGGGACTGCAGCACAGGATCGACAAGGGTGGCGACGCAAGCTGAAGGCCATATGTGCCACTAGGCACTATGAGTTATGATATATGTAGAAGACCCAGACCGTCCGACTCGTCCAGAGGACTAAGAGCAACTATTTGGACGGCCGGGAAGACGTTATGATATATGTGAAAGCCCCAGGCCGTCCGGCTCGTCCAGAGGACTTAGAGCAACGAATTGGACGACCGGGAAGGGTTATGATATATGTGTAAAAATTGTATATATGTGTAAAATTGTGTGTATTGTATTAACTAGCCACCTTTGGCGACCAGCCTGTTCGCTACCCTTGAAAATTCTGACCGTGGCAAACTCGCTGGCGCCATAACCCCTTAGTTTAATGACATTAAAACTAATAATGTGAAATTTTAAGATGAAAAATAATGTTCTAGGGGGGGGGGGGATTCTTGAAAATTGATTTGTAAAGTGAATTTATTCTAATGTTTGTAAACTGTGAGATTCTGAGGATTTCTGTACCTGTAACCCTAAGAAAGGGATCCCTTTGATGTGTACTCACAGCCGGGATCAGCTTCTCCTATGTTTTTTTATAGAGGTATGCTCCTCTGTTTTTTGTTTTACATAAATGAAATTGTATCCATTTGTTTGCATTTTTAGTATTGCATCACAAATGATATGAAAGTATTTTTGAGACTGATGATGTTGAATGTGAATTTAGTATTTAAGAAATAACAATGCTGCTCAGTGAAAAAACTTTTTTTTTTAAAGATTGTCTCCACCACCACCTGATGCATAAATGCACCGCGACAATCTCCATAACTTTCTTGTTATTTATTTTTTTATTTCTTCAGTGCTTAAGTTTTTTCATTGTTGTCCCAACCACCACCTGATGTAAACAATACATCGTTACAATTCAATCCAGCATGAACCAAAATCTTTATGAAAAGCAAACTCTAATTCAGTTTTTAATTGTCCGTAGGCTAAAAACCGTATAAAAAGCAATTACTGATGACATTTGAAAATATAATTTAATACCTATGCAAATATCCTCATCAGGATATTCGCATAGGTATCAAGAACATAGCCCAAATATATAAGCCAGATACCACCAAACACTAATTCGGTTATAATTGTCCCTAGACCAAAAACCATATAAAAAGCAAACACTTATTCGGTTTTTAATTGTCCCTAGGCCAAAAACCATATAAAAAGCAATTACTGATGACATTTGCAAATATAACAAATATAATAATTTCACTCTGTATACTGTTACCACGATCGATGTATACAATACATCACCACAATTCAATCCACCATAATTCAATCATTTAAATTTTCGTCAGAACCTCGCCAGAACCATGACATCAGAACCTCGCCCACCTCCCCTCCACAATAGAAACACCATGCGTCTGCGCGCACATGTAGGTGAAAAATCGACCCCTGCTTTCGCGGTTTGGCCAAGAAATTGAAAATCATTACTTCCTTAAAATCCGGATCGTGCAGCTACTTTTTATTATTTCTTGACCAGATTGGGCTTGTAAGAAAGCCTAATCTTTGAGCTTTCTAAAAATGTGAATTATTAGTCAAAATTGTTGGTACTTTCCCGACGCAAGGATTTAAAAACTAAAGTTCATTTATTTGAGCCAAAAGTGTCTTTTGTTTTAAAATCTTTAAAAAATATTAGAATTTGTCCCTGAGATTTGAAATTGATATATTTTTACTCGCAATTGTCTGCTCTTTCCGGTCGTGTGATTTGTTTTTTTTCTACGATGTCTGGATGGTGGAGAAAAAAGGGGGAAAATGAAAAAAAAAATGGTCGAAATCACATAAAACATCAAATAGATGGCATTATAAGCCCTCTTCTTCAAGCCAAAAGCACACGTAGAACAGTATGTGCCCTTAACAACCACTAAAAATGAACTGTTTGTTTACTGAATGAACAGTTCCTTCTTATTCTTAACTGTTTTTATTTAGGGCATATCAAAGGAGCTTATTTATGGCATACCAAAGGTGTCTCTGTATTATTTAAGTAGCAGGTGCTTAAATAATACATACATAATACATACATAAGACAGTACATTTATAAGTTTTATATAGCTTTACTAGTAACTTGTTAATAACAGAGAAACTAACAACTTTTTTGTAGAGACTTTTCTTGAAAAATGTAAATATTTTGAAATCCTTATTTGCCTATTTAGTATTATCAAATAATCTGTTTTATATATTTTTATATATTATAGAAGGATTATAAAGTGTTCTTAATGAAATGATATAAAGATAAAGCCTCACTTATGAGTTTTTCATTTTGAATACTTTTGCTACAGGAATTAGACTATTCTGATCTTGAATTTAAAATGTTAAATAGTCCATTAAATCAAATGTGAAATAGGTGATTTGTGCATTCATTTTTTTTTTTCTGCCAGTAATTTTTGAAAAATGTAAATATTTTAAAATCCTGATTTTTCCCATTTTGTATTATCAAGTAATTTGTTAAGTGTTATGAAAGGATTATAAAATTTCCCAACGAAATGATAACAAGAATGAAGCCTAATTTTTGATTTTTTCATTTTTAAATACTTCTGTTAAAGGAATTCTGATCTTGAATTTAAAATGTTAAATAGGTCACTGAATCAAATGGCAAATAAGACATTTGTACTCTATTGAAAAATGTAAATATTTTGAAATTGTCATTTGCCCATTGCGTATTATCAAGTAATTTGTTTTATATTATGAAAGGATTTTAAAATTTTTTTGTAAAGTGATAATAAGAATGAAACCTGTTATGATTATTTAGGTTTTAAATACTTGTATTAAAAGAATTTATCGGATTATTCTGATTTTAAATTTAAAGTGTTAAATAGCTCATTTATTAATTCAAATTTTTTGGCAGGCGTTCCAAGAAAAATGTTAATATTTGAAAGCCATTTTCCTCATAGTTGATGTCATATCTTTTATCAAAAGAGCATCTAAGAGTAAATTTTCATGTAGTTAATTTTGTAAATGCCCATGTTTATTTTCTTTCAAATTTGACTCAGCAGATTTGTTAAAATACTGTCATTTTAAGTTTAATTATCTTGCACTAGATGTAAATAAAAACTTATCTAAGGCAGTATTGTTTGTTTTACTTTATTGAGTACATTGTGTAGAGTAACCGCAACCATGAGAATAGCTTCCAGGACTGTAACTAAGCTGTAGGACTAGGACACACTCAGAAAAATGTTTAGTGAGAAGCATGGCATTTGTGTTTGCACATGATAAAGTGTGTTTGTTCATAAATGCCTGCTCATTTCACACCGAATACAATATGGTGGCAGTGGTAGAAACAGATGAAGATAAGCAGTAAAAGTTTAAAGAACTTTGCGAGTGTTTTTGAAACATTTTGTAAATAAAAACTTTCTGATTACGCAACAAAGAAAAACTAAAAACAACATTCAAAATGTCGAATTTTCACGTTTCATCACCGGAAACTTTTATGTTCCCACACAACACAAGTACATCCACAATAAGTCCAGAGGAAGTCCTATGCAGGATTTCAGGACTTCCAAAGGAAGTCCTATATTTTCCTAGAGACGTCTTGAGGAGGTCCATAGGAGATACAAATGTCTCTTTTTTTTTACGTCCTGTGGAGATCCATTTTAGGATGATTTAATGACTTTTCAGGATGTGTTTAGGTTTTTAGTGGATTCTTTAGGAACCTGTAGGATGTCTTGCGACATACCACAGGAGGCTTTTGGAATGTATGGGATGTCTTATGGCATGTAACTGGAGCCTATGGAGATCCTATTCAGTATGTGTTTTGGCTTTTAGTGGAATATTCAGGAACTTGTGGGATGTATTGCAGCATATCACAGGAGACTTTCGGATGCTTTGTGGAATACCATTGAAGGCTTTCGGGACTTATAGGATGTCTTATGCATATCATTGGAGGCTTTTGGAGCTATTTTTAGGTGGATTGACAGTGGTTCTAGGCTTTCTATAGGTTTCTTCAGGGATATTATGGGACGTGTTCTAGCACATTACAGGAGGATTTTGGATTTTTCAGGATGCTTTTCCTCTAGCTGCTTGTTTTATTTTCCCCATGTTAAACAGTTTCTAAATCACTAATTAGTTTATTTTTTTTTAATCTCTTTCCATGTTTTTATTAAACATAGATTCTGAGAATAGAAATGTGTTTTTAAAAAATTGTTAAAATAGAAGTATTTCTAATATTTTTGTAAAATGAATGCACATTACTTTTATAAACATACTAGAGAATACTTTATTTTTGCAGATTTTTTAAGAAAAGCATAAACCTTTCTCTTTTCTAAATCTACAATTGGTAGACAACAGGAAAGCTAGAGACTATTTCCCATAGGTTAACATGGGAAAAAAAAACAAGCAGTTAGAAAAAGAATATCATCATAATAGATCATTTAAGATTCATTCAACATTTGAATTATCATAAAAGAAATCCAGTAGTCAATATAGTTTATATTTATGACATCCAAATTTCATTTGTTTGATGACAAAAACTAGTATTCATTTAAAAGTGATCAACTTATTTGTAGTGTTAATAGTCAATGTTTTCTTGTTACTAGGGAAGACATTTGTCGCCTTCTCTCTACTAATATATTTTCAATTAAACCTTGGAATACAGATATACTGCTATTTCCTCATATTTTAGTCCATTTTGATCCAAATATGTGTCACGTGAATGTATCTCTCATGGGATTACATTTTCTGATTTTTTTCAGTTTTAAATTTTAAAAAAAAATGCAATATATCAATATCTTAAGTGTCATAAATGATGCCATTCAATTTTAAATAAAAACATGTGCATAGAAAGTAAAGCTTTCATATACTTTCTATAAATTATTCTAATTTATTCATATTTGAAATATAGCTGCATGTTGAAAAGTAATGTCTTTTAATATCTGACGAATAACTCATGAAAACAATGGTATTCATTTATTTATAAAGTGTGCACTGACTCTATAACATTGAGTGTATTTAAATACTTCTCTAAATCATTAATTTATATATCTTTTTTCATAAGATTTACTAGCAAAAATTCATTTCCCACGAATAATAAATAACTATTTACTGAGAAAATTATGAAATCTTCCCACTTTATAACACAAAAATTCTGACCCATCTATCAGCTATTATCAATTTCCTTTAGTGGTAAAATATTCTTACAGTTGAATATAAAATTTTGTCATTTACAAATAAAAAAAACTCAATCACATTCTGTGTATTTCAATAAATGTAAAAGTAATTTAGATCATAAAAGAATGTTATTTATTGGTCAAATTAATATCACCTCCACTACCGTGATATTTCATTAGTGATATAATCTGTTTAATCTGAAAACAAATATGCAAAATTCAAGTGATATACTATAGAGAATTCTAATAATTTGATTTATTCACAGTCCATCTGTATAAGTTATGGACCACAATTTATGAAATACTGCCCTAGAGAGACATGCAAAACGTCCCACATTTTAAGGAATTTATTTAAATTATTTTATACTTACTTTATTAGATGGACCGATTTTCGGTATGATACATTAAGACATACATACATACATAAAAACGTTTTTTTTATTATAGAATAAATAAAAACCTAATATACACAATTCAATTTATATTATTATAGTTCTACAAAATTTCCAATCTTCAGCGATACATGAATGTTCCGTTTATCCATTGTCTTCGTGGCAATATATCTAGAAAAACAATAATCATATATATTAGATAAAATCAGAAAAGTACTTAGCATAATTTTTTCCAAAAATATTTGCATTATAAATATAAATTAAAGAAATAATGTAGGTTTCAATGGCGTCTTCAAAATTTCCCTCAAAGCAAAATTATGTCCATGGAATTTACATACAGGTAATAACGATAAGTTTATATACAAGTAAGCGTAACGATTATGTTCCACACTTCAAAAAACAGTATAGGGATTCTATATTTGAGTTCATTCCAATAGGGATACCCGATGAAAGGCGAGTTCATTTTAAATGACAATTCCAATTTAAAACACAATGAAATCACAACTCTATCTTTGATCCAAAACATATTTGACTTAAATCAGTTATAAATTAAAGTTATATTGACATTTTATATCTTTAATTCATTTCACTATATTCTCTTTTTCACATGTTGTGATTCTGTGTGCAAAAATAAACAAGTAAATGTGTTGATGCCAGTTTCTAAACCTGACATTCCCCCAAAGCAAAATGATGTCCATGAAATTTATATTACAATTTGACAGATAAATTCCAGAAGTTGAACTATAAACAAGCTAGTAGTTTTTGTAGATGTTATTTATAAGGAGTACACCATCAGTATGAAAAACAATCATGATAAACTTTAGGATGACCGACTGAGTCTGCTCTGCTTAAACACATACACTCTTTTAGAATATGCGATGAAGTAAATTATGATAACTTCTTACTGTACAATGATATACCCCCCCCCCCCCCTTCTCTCTCTAATTTTTTTTTTCCAGAAAAAATGTGAATTAAGTAAAAACAACAAAAATACTTAACATATACCACAGGCATTTAAATGCTCATGTAAAGAAATATTTTCTATTACAAATTAAAAGTTACTATAATATTAGAAATATTACATAATACTATATATTAATTTATTTACATCACTCATGGTGTACCTATAAGTAATCTTTTAATGTTGTTTACTTTGTAAGTTTTAGTATTACATTTAAAATTTTTTTTGCAAGGCATAAAATAGATTATACTCACCCCCACTTCTCTCAAAGTTACAACAAATAACAGTTAAGCATTTATTTTACATTTAATATAGATAGATAAGGATTCCAATTTTCACCATAGCTTTCGTTATTGGGAATAGATTTCTTTTGACAATGTACAGGAATTTCCCCATCACTGCAATCACTTACTGTTAATTCATTTTAATTGCATACTATGAAATCTAAAAATTTACACATGAAGTAAATTGCAGACTAAAATCATAACTCCTCACAGTTCATTTGATAAATTGAGGCAAATAGGATTCAGTTTCAGGAATTAGCGAAGACAGAGTCACTTTTTATACAATTAATGAAGGGCTGCCTAGCAATAAAGCAGCGTATTTAGTATTACTACTACAATGGGATTTCTTTTTATTTTGCAATATTCTTTGCACATAATTACGCTATTATTCAATACCTACATAAGTGGGGCCAACTGTATTACCACCAGAACGTTAATGTTATAAAGCTAAGGTTTCTTAGCTAGGCAAAAATTTATATGACATAATATACAAAACAATTAATTTCCTTAATTACACTCATAGATAAACATTTTTACACTGCTCCCAATACATCCTCATAGTCAAGTCAGAATAGCCCAAATGGCTGTCAATCAATTCAAAGACTGTAATAAATGATAAAAAAATTAGGTGATAAGCAATATTATAAGAATGACTTCTCCGACTGCGTATTGTAAAACAAAAAATCAATATAGAATATAGTAAGGTTGACCTATCTCTTTTTAAATCAATTTATTTTTTAATTCATTAAACGTATTTTCTGCAACTGTAGCAATACTGACCTCTTATTCTATTTCAACACAATCATCACTTGCAGCATAATCGTCAAAAATAAGACCTAGCAAAACTCCTTTTTCTTGTAACCTATTTTACATTGAAGTATCTTCATAAGCAGAATCAGAAGTGGATTGTTGGTTCTCTTTACTGTTTTCAGATGAGCATCACGTCTGTTATCATTTAAACATCCACAGGCAATCTTTACATGTTTGGGCTTAATGTCTCTGGGGATGAATCTTTGTCACCAAACTTATTGTTGCTCCTGAGATTTTGCTTTTACTTAAAGAAGTAATGTGAAAAAAACACATTTTTTAGCTTTCCCAAACTAAAAACTTCACAATATCCGACATACATGTATTTAATTGTTCGCTATAAGCAATATGTTTTGTTTAACATTATAAAAGTATAGAAGATTCAAGGTGACAGAGAAAAAAAATCGCAATAACCAATAGTTTGCTACAACATCCGAGCTAGCAAGCTCCACTCTAGGTTGAAATGAGTATTTTGGATCTACAAATTTTATTTTGACAATCAAGATTTTAGACCCAATCATCATTTTCTCTGTCTAACTTTTCTGCTTTTTCCCCCATGCACAGCAGAAATTCTGACATATCTTCTTTCTAACAACCTAACCAATGCACGTCATGGATTACATGTGTCTGCTCAGTGAGTGCTGCTAATAAAAAGTAATTTATTTTATTGACCGCATAATAAGTAACTTCAAAATTGCATTCAAGTAGAACATTTTGGTACCTGAGTAAAAATAATTAGGTACTATTGATATCCGGCTCCTAATTTTTAACCCTAGCACCACTATATTACTTTTAACCCTTTGCGGATGACGGCTTTTCAGAACTGATGTGGCCCAAAGAATGGAGCATTTCACTTCCGAACTGTTCCAAAGGATGGTGCATTTCACTTCCGAACTGTTCCCAAAGTACGGCACTTAAAAAAAAGTCATCCGTTATAGCATTCTACTTTTTTCAAGAATAAAGGAAATACTTATTTTCCATTAGATGCATATGTTACACGCAAATTATCTTTTATTTAAATATTAAAATTTCATATGATTAAAAATGATTAATTAACTTGATTAAAATTGTTACTTGTTACGCAGGAAAAATATTAAAATGATTGTACTTAATACTTTACACAGCTAATAGAGATTATGTACAATTTTTAGGAAGAAAATAGCTTTGTTACTAATTAATACGCCTTTTACGCATAATGTATTTCAAACATGGATTCACACACAGACAAACATTGCAAAATTTGCA
The DNA here is from genome assembly GCA_951213105.1 of Amaurobius ferox. Taxonomy (NCBI): domain Eukaryota; kingdom Metazoa; phylum Arthropoda; class Arachnida; order Araneae; family Amaurobiidae; genus Amaurobius; species Amaurobius ferox. The sequence goes on from OX578141.1 coordinate 153,294,245, forward strand.
TTTATAAAAACTGTCCGTGTGCTCATCAGAAATATCAAATATCCACGAATCTTCACTATCTGCATTACTTTTATGACTATTCTGTTCGATTACCATGCTAGTATATTCTTCTATACATAAAAATGTCTTGACATAGCCATTCCCTTATCCGAAATAACTTAATAAATTCACTACCAAACATTCCACTAAAACCCAAACTTGAAAGAAAATACTCTCTTACATTCTAATAATTCACCAATGCAATCATTAAACTAAAATCGAAACGAGAACACATACTCAATTGCAGCATAGCAAGAGTTTGGCAGAAATGATTTGTTTGTTTAAAAATTCAAAACCATATCTTACCGCTTTAGGTGAAGTGATGATTCATAGGGACCCCCTATACCAAGGTTAAATAGTTGCAAAATATGTTGTAAATGTTAGAATGGATATTTAGCACCATCTAGTATTCAAATAAATTCAAACGAATATGTTCCACATGAAAGCGCACATTGGTATCAGTCGCCCTTTAGGGTAAATTTCTCCTGGACGTGAATGCATGACTGTCGTCCTTGAATACAGTTTCACAGTTGACGCATGGATGCACCTACCGACCGCAAAGGGTTAAACAGCTAAATTAAAATTCTTGCTGATGATTTTTAATTTGTCAGTTTACCAAAATGCCAATTATAGTTTTGTGACTAATACGTCTGTTAGTTCAAACAGTTTTCCTTAGGCCTATGATGTGATTCCTCTCAAAACCCAACAACTGTTTCTAGAACCATAGAGTATGTCTCAATAGCATCTTTGTACACAATTTGCAGTATCAAAGCAAGAAATAAAGTTTCATTTGCCTGTGAGTGAGAACACTAGTCGTTTAAAATGCTGAACTTTGCGTCCTTTTAATGAGCCCTATAATATCATTGGCACTGACAGTTTGATCATTTGCAAAATTTAATAAAACAACTTGCATGCCAAGTTTAACGACTGTAGCTGAATTTTTTTTTGCAACAGTGTATTTTCTTAACAGAAAAAAGCAGTATAGTGGACCTTTCAACAGAAAGGTTCCCTATAGAAAAAGAAAAAAATTGTATACATTAGCTTACCTGTATTTCATTAGAGCTTGAGAATCTAGTAATTGAGGTCAGGATTAGAAGGTGACAGAGTTCCGACCTGTTCAGTTAAGAAATTAGAAAACTATCAATATTTAACATATAATATGTTGTAAATAATCCTACCAAATATAAAAATCAGTTTTTTTTTTAAATAAAGTGTTTATAGGCACATGTCCACAAGATTTTCAATCACATATGGAAGGACATTTCATTCACGTATGTTTAAAATGTATAAATGCAGCTAGATGCGGAACAAAACTTGAAACTAAAAGGGTTCTTCAGGTTTCAGTTTTGTTCCATGTAGAGTGAATTTATACCACCCAAGCTATTTATGTTGTATAAAAAACCTTACTAGTAAGCAAAATGAAATTACAAATAACTGGGAGCTAAAATTTCTGAAACATATTGGAAATGTTACATTATTATAAGTGTGCAGAATAAGTATAAAATACAATTTTAACTGTACAATTAAATTTAACTTTGTAATAAGAAATTATAAATTTAAGTAAATCCCGGAGAAACATAAACTACTTATGACTTTCCTGTATAACCGTTACTTGTTTTCAAAAAATTTCATTTTGAAAATAAATGATGAAATTGCTATACCAAGCACAAAAAATACAAAGTATAACTTTGAGAATGGAGACATAAGAATCAAATTAAAAATTAAAATAAAAAGCTTTTTATGAAAACTATAACATACAGAGTAATATAAAATAATATCTAACTGTAAATAAAATCGTATCTGTTTACAGAACCACCAAAATAAAATGATAAATGACAAAAAATATATCACAAACTTTTGAAGTGCATAAGACTATTAGGTAACTTATAAAATAAAAATGTTTAAATATGTAATTATTTGCAAATAGGTTCCAAATATGACAAAATAAGCATGTGATTGTTGCATATGTTAAACTGAAAAGATAATTTTAATTTTGTCTGCAAAATTAGTTACAATTTTAGAAGTTTTCACATACAGTCTATGCATGTACATCTACGTTTCATACCTCTGACTTGTATAACAACATATTAAGATAGACTTAACATATTAAAACTTGTTACATTAGCATTTCCAACCGCTCCATTCAATATTATAGCAGAAAACTTGAAATATTTATGTCATATTTGATGATTACACACAAAAATTCAAATATAACCGTTCATTATTTTCTGATGATCAGCTAAATTTAACCAATAACCAAGTAAATAATAAATATCAATACCACATTTTACTACACAAGTAAACCTTTTAAAATCTTTAATTACTTTAACTAATAAAAGAAAAATTGGAAACAAAACTGCTGATTGCATTATAAAAAACTGATTTATATTTTCTTATAAAATCAAACGGGAAATATACAGATATGACACTTTTGTGTTTATCTTTAATTACAGTATTATTAAAATATAAGCTGATTTAGGTAATATTAAATTTTGAAATATAGTATGTATCATCCTAACATGTATCTTCGAGATTCATTTTATATAAAAGAAGTGATTGAGGTAACAATGACAGCAAATATATTATATAATATTGTCATAATTTGTGAGTTTATATCCTTAAACTTTAAACATAAGCAAAGTTTCATAGATGTACTTTTCCTGTTTGTTTTTTAAACAAGTTCTTTTTACAATACAATCAGCATTTCTGCTTCAAATATTTTTTTTATTGGGTGAATTAATTAGAGGTTATGAATGGTATGTTTATTAGTACAATGTAGTGGAAAATTTTGAATACTGTTTGCTGAAAACAAGGATAATAAAATTTAGATAAGTACATTTCTTGAGAGCTAGCAATTCTTGACAGGTATCACAAAGTATTCGTGAGTTTGTTAATAGTCATCATCCAAGACGATTAATGCAAAGCAACATTAACAGATTCAGGGGGGGCTAGAGGGCTAAAGCCCACAAAATTAAATAGTCTGCACTAGATGAAATGACATTTTTTTCCCATATTGTACCCTTGTACAAGGTTAAAAAAAAACTTATATTGTACCTTTGTACAATATAAGGTTAAAAAAAACTTACCCCCCCCCCCCCCCCCCCCAAATGGTAAAAACAAAATTATAAAACAGAAAGATTTGAAACATTTCGTCCATGCATGATTTGAAAACTTGAGACATGTTAATAAATCACATGCTTATAGAGATGTTTACATAATTAAAATTAAAGCAAATTAAGAAATTTATAACATTCTAAACTTTATTTTTGTGCTCCGAGTATTAAAAAGATTCAAACTACAATATAATTTATTTTTTACCTATTCAATTACACTTCAGAAAAATTGAAATATTTTGCTATACAAGTGAAATTTCGTAAAAACTGAATAATCGCGATCTACCGATTTCTGTCAGAAATCATTAAGTTTTGCCTAGGTGGACATCAATATATTGATGTCGGACTAGGTTTTGATTAACTATAAAAATTTTATATCAGCAGTTAACATATTAAAAGAGAAACAAAATTGCTTACCGTTGCACGTGAAAGTAGTTCATTTATCGGTTTATCCAAAAATCAAGATGGACGCCGGAAGTCATTCTGCACAGAGCGGTTGACTGACGAAAGATGCATGATGCGCCCTCTAGGTTAACAGAAGTTTCCAGAAGACATCATAAAACACTTCAAATGGAGTACGATTGGAACACATTGCAAGATGGTCTTGAGTAAGACGTCTGTGGACGTCGTGCTTAGGATATGACAGTTGTAGGATTTACGGGAGCTTTATTGGCTGTCCACTGGAAGTCTGTGGTTGTGTGGATTTTCAACTCCTATAAACTGGATAAAATGAAAAATCATTTCGAAAGGTACAGAGTTGCTTCTGGTCTTGATAAAAAGCCAGATGATGAGCAAATAAATTCCTTGATTTACGTGATGGGAAACAAGCTGAAGAAATTTTCCTGTTATTTGAATTAGACAAAGATGAAGCTAAAGTGTACAAGAACGTACTGAATCACTTCGACAAACATTTTATTCTGAAAAAGAACACAATTTTCGAGAGAGCACAGTTCAACAGATGTTCGCAACTAGAAGGTGAGTCAGTTAACGATTCCATAACTGCACTTTTATTCACTAGCTGATAACTGTGAATATAAAACTTTAAAAGATGAATTTATTCATGATCGTATAGTTGTTGGTATTAGCGACAAATTATTAAGTAAAAAGTTACAACTAAATCCGGAACTAACCCTTATGAAGGCTATAGAACGTGTACGATTATTATCGTAGTCTTTGAAGAAGCAACAAGATGTTCTGAATTTAAGAAATGACTGTGTGTATGCTGTTACCATTTTTATTCGCAAATTCAACAAAAACACATATGAATAAGCAATCAAAGCACACATAAATAAGCAATCTATTCAACAACTACACACGAAAAACCAAAAATAAATGCTACACACAGTGGAGTATGCAAATGGTGTGGTAAGGCCTACCATTCCAGAAATAATTGCTCAACAAAAAATGAGAAATGTATTAAATGCAAGAAATTGGGACATTATGCCCGAGTTTGTCTATCTAAAAAGAAGAAATAGAAATAGCATTTCTGGGAAGTGTGAGAAATGCGTCAAATAATGGAAATTGGAACATTATGATAGGGATACAGAAGAAAAATTCAATTTCAAAATAGAGTAGTGCAGATTATACAGTGATCATTCCAACTTCTGTTTTTAAGGAATTGCCAAGAAATGTTGAATTTTGAAACCCGATAAAATACTATGCGGCCCTGACCTCTGAAAGTATGGAGGAAAGTAATTGAAGAAATTTATTATTCCAACATGAAATTTAAAGAAGAAATATATGTTATTGATGGATTACAAACATGGCTTTTGGGAAAACCAGCGATTAGAGATTTAGGTATTGGTCCTAATCTGAAGCCTTCTATTTCACAAGTAAATGCTAGAAATCCAATAAAACAGTAACCTGAATTATTTAAAGTACTGTGGCTGATAAAAGACACTGTCAACATTAAGTTAAGGCCTGAATCTGTTCCCCAAGCAATTACGTCATCAAGATGAGTTCCAATTCCACTTTTGAAGAAAACAGAACAGGAAATAAAACTGATGATAACCGGGGGTGTTATAAAGCCAGTTACTGAACCAACAGAGTGGTGCTCCGCCATGGTAGTAATTCCAAAAGCAGGTGAAGCTGTGAGGATTTGTGTTGATCTTACCAAACTGAACAAATGTGTACAGAGGGAATGGCACCCTTTGCCGACTGTTGAGTATAACCTAGGACTTTTAGCAGGGGCAAAAGTGTTTACAAAATTAGATTCTAATTCTGGTTTTTGGAAAATACCTCTATATTCTCAATGATTATACTTGACAACTTTTATAACACCAGTTTGGCAGGTATAGATTTCATAGGAATATCTTCAGCACCAAAAATATTTCAGAGAAAAATGTCACAAATACTAGAAAACGTACCTGGAACTGTTTGTCATATGGATGACATCTTGATATGAGGTCAGAACCAAGAAGAACATGACAAAGGACTACATGAAGTTTTATTTAAAGGAACAGGTTTCACTCTAAATCAAAGCAAATGTGAAATATCGGTACAAGCCCGATTCCTAGGCTATTTCCTAGATGAAGATGGAATCCATCCAGACAAGGACAAAGTTGCAGCTATTACAAATTTGAAACTGCCTACAAATATCACAGAACTGAAACATTTGCTTGGAATGGCAAAATACTTGGCTAGGTTTGTGCCAAATTATTATGAAATCCTTGCTCCTTTGACAGCTTTGTTAAGCTTGAAGAATGAATTTGTGTGAGATAACATTCAGCAGTAAGCATTCCAGAAACTAAAAGAAATGTTGTCTTCCAAACCAGTTTCGAAGTTTTTTAATACTAACAAGATCTCAACAGTATCCACAGATGCATCATCTTACGGTTTCGGAGCAACTTTGTAACAACAACAGAAAAATGGAGAAATGGCTGTTATTGCTTATGCTTCAAGAAAATGACTTCTACTGAGCAAAGATATGCCCAGATAGAGAAAGAAGCCTTAGTATGGGGCTGTGAAAAATTTAGAGATTATCTTATAGGAAATCCTTTTAGATTAAAAACTGATCACAAACCTTTGATTCCTTGACACACAAGAATCTAAATGATATGTTTCCAAGATTACAAAGACTCAAATGTAGAATGATACAATATTCTTTTTCTATTTTCTATTCTCCTGGAAAAGATCTCCTAGCCGCAGACGCTCTATCGCTCATTCCACAAGAAAGAATGAAAGATGAAGAAGATGAACTTAGAGAAGAAATTAGTGCATATGTACATATGGTGATGTATAATTTACCTTCAACTCCTCAAAGACTTTGTGAAATACAACTGGGACAGTAAAGTGATCCAGTATGTCAAAAGTTGGGCCAATATGCGATCAATGGATGGCCAAATAAGAAAGAAATTGATAGAAAATGCTTACCTTACTGGCAAGTCAGATACGAAATCACCCTTCAAGATGGATTACTGATAAGAGGATGCAGAATTGTGATACCTGAGTGTCAACAAAGAATGATCCTTGAGAAATTGCAAGATCACCTAGGAATAACAAAGTATCATGCTCGAGCTAGAGAATCTGTCTATTGGCCAGAAATAAGCAAGCAAATCGAAGAAACAGTTCAAAACTGCAACACATGCATAAAGGAAGCAACCAATCGCCATGAACGATTACTTCCTTCAGAGTTTCCAGAAAGACCATAGGAAAAAGTAGCTCTAGATCTGTTCCAGTTAACAGGATCGTAGTACCTCTTGATAATGGTCTATTTTTGCGTTATCCAGAAATCGCAAAGCTAGAACATTTAACAGCATCAGAAGTAATCCTTTACTGTAAATCCATATTTAAAAGACATGGTATACCTGACATACTTCGTTCTGATAATGGGCCACAATTTGATCCCCTAAAGACAATTGAATTCACTCAGTTTACCAAATCATATGGATTTCACCACATAACGTCATTTCCACATTTTTCACAAAGCAATGGCTTTGTAGAAGCTGCAGTGAAAATTGTGAAACTCAGATTGAAGAAATCTGAAGATCCACATATAGCTCTTATGGTTTACCGAGTAACGCCATTAGAAAATGGACATAGTCCTTCTGAGCTCCTGATGAACAGATGCATTAAAACCACACTGCCAATGTCAAACTCCCAACTATAACCTAAAGTCATAAATAAAAGCGAGGTTGAAAGGAAAGAAGAAGCTAGAATTAACCGCCAGAAAAGAAATTACGACCGGCGATATGGGGTGCATGATCTTAAAGGACTGAAACCAGGAGGTGGCATATGTATGACTGACAAAAGAGTGACCGGAATAGTCGACAGTAAAGATGGATCTCCAAGATCATATTTTGTGAAATCAGGCAATAGATCTTTCCGAAGAAATCACTTCTACTCTATACTAAGAACTTTCAGCCAATTTCTGAACCCGAATTAGATGACCCAGCCAGATGGAACCTGAACCGGTGACGTTTGAAGAGCACAGAGTAGGCACTCCTCCAGTCACTCGAAACAGGCCACCTCTTAACAGTGCTGGTTATACAACAAGAAGTGGTCAAGCTATCCGAAAACTTGACCGTCTCAATCTTTAAGGAAAATTGAGATGTGGAGTAACTGCAACCGCGAGAATAGCTACCTGGACTGTAACCAAGTTGCTGGACTAGGACATGCTCGGAATGATGTTTAGCTAGAAGTGCAGCATTTGTGTTTGTACATAATAAAGTGTGTTTGTCCGTAAATGCCTCCTCATTTTACACTGAATATAACACATTGCTTGATTATTTTATTGTATAATTCTGCAGCAGGATAACAAGCAATAAACCTTCAATTTCATTCAACTTACAGTAATTTCAATTCTGCTATCATTGTTCTGAAAATGGAAAATCTGATTAAGTTCTACCCAATCTGCCTTCCCACTTTCTTCACCCCCAGGGGGTAAATCTAAAATATGGCTCCGTTATTATAGGTATGGATAAGCATATTTTTAGTATATCTTTTAAACTATATTAAAATGACAAGCTCAAGTTGTATCATACGCATAGCCAAGAACTCAAAGAGGAATGATCGTGTACTGAATTTCATTTTCCAATATGATTGAGCCCCTTTCAAGAATTATTGCAATTTTTTCACCATCAAAGGAGGGAGTAGAGTTATGACCCCAGTCCTGCTTACACCACTGAATTTAATACATTCTCCATTATTTAAAATACTTCTAATAGAATAACTATACATTTTTGCTTTTGTTTTAAATATTGAAATATTTATTTTACAATAATCCGAGTTTAAACATTCAAACATAACCTAATTTATAACTGCTATCATCAGCGGCGTACCGTGAGTTTTTGGTGGGGGGGCAAAGATGGAGAATTGCACCCTTCCTTCCCTTACCATATTATGAACTCGAACTCACTTGCATGCGCATTCGCGAACTCACACGCACACACACACAAATTATTCATCTTGGAACTATTGGAATTTCTAGATTTATTGAACAGCTTTGATTTGAACAGATATTAGCACAAGATTTTCCATTATTAAATATTGTCTCAAGAGATCATATCCTGCAAATGAACCCTTTGAGTTTTCACGATTGCAAAGGTATTATGTTAGAATAAAATTTAAAAAAAAAAAAGAGAGATTAAAATGTATCATGTTTTATTATTTGTCATTTCTTAATTGTAGATCATATCATCAATATTAAAATTTAACCCAACAATTTTATTTTGGAATTGTGTCGGGATACCCTTCCTAGCACTGAGGCTAAATAATTATTAAAATTATAGCAAAATTATTTGCATTAAAGGTGACCTGTTCTCCCACTCTATTAAAACTCAAAATGTATAATGCAGCAATTAAAATTTTAATGTTATTATGTACTCTCTAGCAATTAAGTTTCCTAAGTAAGAAAATCAGCAGGCATAATTTATATATCTCCAATTATAGTGGAACGCTATAATTATAACTTCTGTCAGGACTTCTACCTGATATGAGGCTAGCTCACATCAGAAGTGAAAATATTGTGTCAATACCTACGGGTGTCAAACTTATTCAACCCAATATTTATAATAATTCTCTTCTATCTCCTTCATCTATACTAAATCATTTCATCACAATTCTAACCTGTCAAATTATGTGTCTAAATTTTCTCAATGTGAATATGTATTTTAAATTTATCCAGAAACCAAATATTTCATATATAAAATTAAATTAGAGCATGTGTATCAAAATTATTATATATGATAATTCATCATTATGTGTTTCAAAATTCAGTATCAATTATCTATCTATGATTCAATTATATGTATAGTGAATACCTATCAATTCAACTCCGTCTCATTAATATGATCCCAAGTATTCAAGATCATTACATTTTAGATCCTTTTGCTAGGTTATTATATTTCATATTTTATCAAATTATTCAATTAAAATACTTTCATACAATAACCATTAAATACACTATATACAAATTTACAATACTATCATTTTTTAGTCCTCTCCTGCACTCATAAAATTTAAAATCAGCTATAGCAAACCAGTATTAAATTTGTAGATCTTGTCATCTCTTAAATTCTATTCAAAAGAAACTCACCCAGTATATCTCTTAATTTATTCCTGTAATAATAAAAAAATTCTTTCAATTGCACTAGGAGATTTTTAATTTACGTTGGCACTGCTTGAAACCGCTGACGCCACTCACAAACGAATTTGAATCTCGTTGGGTAAGTCGGTGTTGCACACTTTTTTTTTTTTATCAGATCAGGCACTATTTCGTAGACGTCTTGACTTGTTTGTTCTAATAGCGATATCAATCACACACGTATTTAGATGCTTTTTACACAATCCAGCACTATCACGTAGCATCTTGCCTTGTTCTAATAGTGAATATGTGGTACTTATTTTTATCCTATCCGGCACTATTTCGTCGACATCTTGGGTCATGCTATTAGGATTATCTGGCTACTCCTTGGACAAAGAATGGTGTCTCTCCTTCGAATTCTGCTGGACCATCCTATTCGCATTCTTCCACTACAAATGCCTCGAGCACCCTCAAAGGATGGCAATGGCATTCCATTCCTTATTTCGGGCCGGCAAACTTGTAGCATCAGCTTCCAGTCGTAGCAGGTTACCTATGACTTTCCGCCATCTTGCTAGGACATCATTCTCAACAGAAACTGGCTACGAAGGGTGTCCTCTTACGCTTTGTCTCACTGCATCCTCCGCCATCATTTTTTTTTTTGTGCTTACACTTATCTCGAATAGAAGATCAGAATATAAAATTCTATATTTCATAAAATATGTAATTATTTCATGCATTGGACTTTTCGATACCTTTGAACGAAAACATATTCCTCGGTTCGAGCAGATAGCACGGGGCTACCGCTTTCCCCGAGAATCAAAAATTTGCGCACAAAATCTGCGACCTTGCTCTGTCGCGTCCACCGATCGAGAGAGGGGCGATGTCATCCTCGGCTTTCCGTTGCTAGGTCAAAGGTCGCGTGTGATTGGCTAGTTCGCTTCTTTCTGACCCCTGACAACAACCTTGGAGAGCAGAGAAAGTACTGGAACTTTCTGGAAATAGTGGTAGCTCGCGCTGTGAACTGCACCTTCGTGCATGACGGCAATGTCCGATGTAAGGTTTGCTTGTGAGTCAAATGTCTGATAACTCTTTATCATGACATATCCCTTGGACACCGGAAAAACAAAACAGAAAAACAAAGCACTGATGTCCGTCCGAAATCACTTAATGTTTCATCATGAATTTTCTAAGTGCACACATCCTTGAACAGAGTCATAGTCTTTTAAATAAGCAAATGTCTGGTACTATTTGTGCCATGACATACACCGGAGAAGCAGGAGAAGAAAAAAAAAACCGTAACATGACACACATATCTGTAATTACGATCATTACAATATGTCTAGAAATATTCAATACACTTTTAAACTTAGTTTCTGGTTATATATAAATAATTTGCATTGGCAGTGATGAATATATATATAGAGCACCTCCAGTAAAATTACTTCGAAAAAATTTAAAACCTTGCATTGCGATGTCACTAATTTAATGTAAACGAACTCACATCGAAGCTCACATGAAAAGGAGGAAAACGGGTTATCCTGAAACCGAAACCAAAAACGTTTCTCCCTGCGTCGCGAAAGTTCCGTGTCCCAACATTTCTCTGCAGAAACGAGAGAGAGGGGGAGGGTCGGTAAGCAATGACAAAATCTTCAAATCACCTATGAAGAGCAAGCAGCTTTTCAACTAGCTTAGTCGAGCAAATACCTCGGATGTCCGGACTAAAGAGAAAGTTATAGCTCGTTCAAAGAACGGTCAGCTGTCTATGAAGAAAAGCAGAATTCTGAAAAACATTGAAATCACCCCCCCAAAAAAACAAAGATGTTCATCATAGCTGTCCATATACAACAAATTATCCTATACTCCTACATATTAGAAATTTATTTAATAAACAACTACTCTAAATGTCTACCTCAATCCAATTTCCTATACTCTTATAATATTAGAGATTAATTTTGGTACACAAAATATTCCAGGATGTTGTCATGGATCCAAATGGGTCAATTGTTGACAATATCTTCCACAATATTTAAATAACATTTAAAATAAAATTTCCGGTTGGAGAAAAATCACTTCATAATTATGCAAATTCCCACGATATTCTATGCGACTTCCTGATTTACGATTTTTAATTCAAAATAAATTTTGCAACTTTCCTCATTTTCAAGTAACGTATCAATTTCCCAAATCGTTTTAAGTATTCAATCTAAATATTATTATATCATGCTTTGCTCTCAATCTATATATTCTTTTAGTACTGGTGCTTTAATTTTATCGACATCTATATCGTCACTGCTCAAGTTATTATATGTCACACGTTTTCTACATATTCATCTTGCCTTTCAAAAATTTTCATAATTATTACACTTTCACCATAAATGATCATAAAGTAAAAGCAATTTTGGTACCCTGCTTTTTTGAAATTTTTCAATTTTTTTTTTTGTGAACCTAAATTCTAATCATAGGACACATTTTTATTTTTTTTTCATCATATATATATGATTAATACATCAAAATAAACAATTGTAATTTTATTATCTTTTTTGTTTGTATTCATATTTAAAATTCATTTGTTTACATTCCTTAAATTTATCATTTTTGAATTTTAACAATTTTCTTGGTACCCATCTATTTTATATTTCATTTTCAATCATCATTATTTTATTTTCATGATCTCTGTACTTCAACATTTTCTTTGCTCTAAAATTATTTGTTTACCCTACTTTCCAATTAATATTTTTTTTTAGGTATTTCATTCAATATTAAATTATGCTTTCAATTTGCATTTATGATAAAATCAACGTTGCTCAGAAAAAATTATTCACGACCAGCATGTCTAACGTTTCATATTCCTCAGTAACTGCAGATAAATGAGTAGCAAGTCAATTATTCATATCTACAACTTTCAATAATTCCAAATTTTCATAATTTATTTTATTTTTCATTTTTATATTATCAATTTTATTCTTTTAAATTCTATTTACTATATCTTATTTCAAGTTTGCATTTTATTATTTTATTAATTTACTAGTTCAAAATATATTTTGCATCAATCTCATGATGAACATTCTTCTTCCATAACACATAAATTTTTAAATTTGGCCAGAGGTGATCAAAAGGTTAGATTCCAGGTTCGATACAAGGCACGACGGCACCAATTATGTTAGAATAAAATTAAAAAAAAAGAGAGAGAGATTAAAATGTATCATGTTTTATTATTTGTCATTTCTTAATTGTAGATCATATCATCAATATTAAAATTTAACCCAACAATTTCATTTTGGAATTGTGTCGGGATACTAAGAGATCCCTTCCTAGCACTGAGGTTAAATAATTATTAAAATTATAGCAAAATTATTTGCATTAAAGATGACCTGTTCTCCCGCTCTATTAAAACTCAAAATGTATAATGCAGCAATTAAAATTTTAATATTATTATGTACTCTCTAGCAATTAAGTTTCCTAAGTAAGAAAATCAGCAGGCATAATTTATATATCTCCAATTATAGTGGAACGCTATAATTATAACTTCTGTCAGGACTTCTACCTGATATGAGGCTAGCTCACATCAGAAGTGAAAATATTGTGTCAATACCTACGGGTGTCAAACATATTCAACCCAATATTTATAATAATTCTCTTCTATCTCCTTCATCTATACTAAATCATTTCATCACAATTCTAACCTGTCAAATTATGTGTCTAAATTTTCTCAATGTGAATATGTATTTTAAATTTATCCAGAAACCAAATATTTCATATATAAAATTAAATTAGAGCATGTGTATCAAAATTATTATATATGATAATTCATCATTATGTGTTTCAAAATTCAGTATCAATTATCTATCTATGATTCAATTATATGTATAGTGAATACCTATCAATTCAACTCCGTCTCATTAATATGATCCCAAGTATTCAAGATCATTACATTTTAGATCCTTTTGCTAGGTTATTATATTTCATATTTTATCAAATTATTCAATTAAAATACTTTCATACAATAACCATTAAATACACTATATAGTAATTTACAATACTATCATTTTTTAGTCCTCTCCTGCACTCATAAAATTTAAAATCAGCTATAGCAAACCAGTATTAAATTTGTAGATCTTGTCATCTCTTAAATTCTATTCAAAAGAAACTCACCCAGTATATCTCTTAATTTATTCCTGTAATAATAAAAAAATTCTTTCAATTGCACTAGGAGATTTTTAATTTACGTTGGCACTGCTTGAAACTGCTGACGCCACTCACAAACGAATTTGAATCTCGTTGGGTAAGTCGGTGTTGCACACTTTTTTTTTTTTATCAGATCAGGCACTATTTCGTAGACGTCTTGACTTGTTTGTTCTAATAGCGATATCAATCACACACGTATTTAGATGCTTTTTACACAATCCAGCACTATCACGTAGCATCTTGCCTTGTTCTAATAGTGAATATGTGGTACTTATTTTTATCCTATCCGGCACTATTTCGTCGACATCTTGGGTCATGCTATTAGGATTATCTGGCTACTCCTTGGACAAAGAATGGTGTCTCTCCTTCGAATTCTGCTGGGCCATCCTATTCGCATTCTTCCACTACAAATGCCTCGAGCACCCTCAAAAGGATGGCAATGGCATTCCATTCCTTATTTCGGGCCGGCAAACTTGTAGCATCAGCTTCCAGTCGTAGCAGGTTACCTATGACTTTCCGCCATCTTGCTAGGACATCATTCTCAACAGAAACTGGCTACGAAGGGTGTCCTCTTACGCTTTGTCTCACTGCATCCTCCGCCATCATTTTTTTTTTTTTGTGCTTACACTTATCTCGAATAGAAGATCAGAATATAAAATTCTATATTTCATAAAATATGTAATTATTTCATGCATTGGACTTTTCGATACCTTTGAACGAAAACATATTCCTCGGTTCGAGCAGATAGCACGGGGCTACCGCTTTCCCCGAGAATCAAAAATTTGCGCACAAAATCTGCGACCTTGCTCTGTCGCGTCCACCGATCGAGAGAGGGGCGATGTCATCCTCGGCTTTCCGTTGCTAGGTCAAAGGTCGCGTGTGATTGGCTAGTTCGCTTCTTTCTGACCCCTGACAACAACCTTGGAGAGCAGAGAAAGTACTGGAACTTTCTGGAAATAGTGGTAGCTCGCGCTGTGAACTGCACCTTCGTGCATGACGGCAATGTCCGATGTAAGGTTTGCTTGTGAGTCAAATGTCTGATAACTCTTTATCATGACATATCCCTTGGACACCGGAAAAACAAAACAGAAAAACAAAGCACTGATGTCCGTCCGAAATCACTTAATGTTTCATCATGAATTTTCTAAGTGCACACATCCTTGAACAGAGTCATAGTCTTTTAAATAAGCAAATGTCTGGTACTATTTGTGCCATGACATACACCGGAGAAGCAGGAGAAGGAAAAAAAAACCGTAACATGACACACATATCTGTAATTACGATCATTACAATATGTCTAGAAATATTCAATACACTTTTAAACTTAGTTTCTGGTTATATATAAATAATTTGCATTGGCAGTGATGAATATATATATAGAGCACCTCCAGTAAAATTACTTCGAAAAAATTTAAAACCTTGCATTGCGATGTCACTAATTTAATGTAAACGAACTCACATCGAAGCTCACATGAAAAGGAGGAAAACGGGTTATCCTGAAACCGAAACCAAAAACGTTTCTCCCTGCGTCGCGGAAGTTCCGTGTCCCAACATTTCTCCGCAGAAACGAGAGGGGGAGGGTCGGTAAGCAATGACAAAATCTTCAAATCACCTATGAAGAGCAAGCAGCTTTTCAACTAGCTTAGTCGAGCAAATACCTCGGATGTCCGGACTAAAGAGAAAGTTATAGCTCGTTCAAAGAACGGTCAGTTGTCTATGAAGAAAAGCAGAATTCTGAAAAACATTGAAATCACCCCCCCAAAAAAACAAAGATGTTCATCATAGCTGTCCATATACAACAAATTATCCTATACTCCTACATATTAGAAATTTATTTAATAAACAACTACTCTAAATGTCTACCTCAATCCAATTTCCTATACTCTTATAATATTAGAGATTAATTTTGGTACACAAAATATTCCAGGATGTTGTCATGGATCCAAATGGGTCAATTGTTGACAATATCTTCCACAATATTTAAATAACATTTAAAATAAAATTTCCGGTTGGAGAAAAATCACTTCATAATTATGCAAATTCCCACGATATTCTATGCGACTTCCTGATTTACGATTTTTAATTCAAAATAAATTTTGCAACTTTCCTCATTTTCAAGTAACGTATCAATTTCCCAAATCATTTTAAGTATTCAATCTAAATATTATTATATCATGCTTTGCTCTCAATCTATATATTCTTTTAGTACTGGTGCTTTAATTTTATCGACATCTATATCGTCACTGCTCAAGTTATTATATGTCACACGTTTTCTACATATTCATCTTGCCTTTCAAAAATTTTCATAATTATTACACTTTCACCATAAATGATCATAAAGTAAAAGCAATTTTGGTACCCTGCTTTTTTGAAATTTTTCAATTTTTTTTTTTGTTAACCTAAATTCTAATCATAGGACACATTTTTATTTTTTTTTCATCATATATATATGATTAATACATCAAAATAAACAATTGTAATTTTATCTTTTTTGTTTGTATTCATATTTAAAATTCATTTGTTTACATTCCTTAAATTTATCATTTTTGAATTTTAACAATTTTCTTGGTACCCATCTATTTTATATTTCATTTTCAATCATCATTATTTTATTTTCATGATCTCTGTACTTCAACATTTTCTTTGCTCTAAAATTATTTGTTTACCCTACTTTCCAATTAATATTTTTTTTTAGGTATTTCATTCAATATTAAATTATGCTTTTAATTTGCATTTATGATAAAATCAACGTTGCTCAGAAAAAATTATTCACGACCAGCATGTCTAACGTTTCATATTCCTCAGTAACTGCAGATAAATGAGTAGCAAGTCAATTATTCATATCTACAACTTTCAATAATTCCAAATTTTCATAATTTATTTTATTTTTCATTTTTATATTATCAATTTTATTCTTTTAAATTCTATTTACTATATCATATTTCAAGTTTGCATTTTATTATTTTATTAATTTACTAGTTCAAAATATATTTTGCATCAATCTCATGATGAACATTCTTCTTCCATAACACATAAATTTTTAAATTTGGCCAGAGGTGATCAAAAGGTTAGATTCCAGGTTCGATACAAGGCACGACGGCACCAATTATGTTAGAATAAAATTAAAAAAAAGAGAGAGAGAGATTAAAATGTATCATGTTTTATTATTTGTCATTTCTTAATTGTAGATCATATCATCAATATTAAAATTTAACCCAACAATTTCATTTTGGAATTGTGTCGGGATACTAAGAGATCCCTTCCTAGCACTGAGGTTAAATAATTATTAAAATTATAGCAAAATTATTTGCATTAAAGGTGACCTGTTCTCCCGCTCTATTAAAACTCAAAATGTATAATGCAGCAATTAAAATTTTAATATTATTATGTACTCTCTAGCAATTAAGTTTCCTAAGTAAGAAAATCAGCAGGCATAATTTATATATCTCCAATTATAGTGGAACGCTATAATTATAACTTCTGTCAGGACTTCTACCTGATATGAGGCTAGCTCACATCAGAAGTGAAAATATTGTGTCAATACCTACGGGTGTCAAACATATTCAACCCAATATTTATAATAATTCTCTTCTATCTCCTTCATCTATACTAAATCATTTCATCACAATTCTAACCTGTCAAATTATGTGTCTAAATTTTCTCAATGTGAATATGTATTTTAAATTTATCCAGAAACCAAATATTTCATATATAAAATTAAATTAGAGCATGTGTATCAAAATTATTATATATGATAATTCATCATTATGTGTTTCAAAATTCAGTATCAATTATCTATCTATGATTCAATTATATGTATAGTGAATACCTATCAATTCAACTCCGTCTCATTAATATGATCCCAAGTATTCAAGATCATTACATTTTAGATCCTTTTGCTAGGTTATTATATTTCATATTTTATCAAATTATTCAATTAAAATACTTTCATACAATAACCATTAAATACACTATATACAAATTTACAATACTATCATTTTTTAGTCCTCTCCTGCACTCATAAAATTTAAAATCAGCTATAGCAAACCAGTATTAAATTTGTAGATCTTGTCATCTCTTAAATTCTATTCAAAAGAAACTCACCCAGTATATCTCTTAATTTATTCTTGTAATAATAAAAAAATTCTTTCAATTGCACTAGGAGATTTTTAATTTACGTTGGCACTGCTTGAAACCGCTGACGCCACTCACAAACGAATTTGTATCTCGTTGGGTAAGTCGGTGTTGCACACCTTTTTTTTTTTATCAGATCAGGCACTATTTCGTAGACGTCTTGACTTGTTTGTTCTAATAGCGATATCAATCACACACGTATTTAGATGCTTTTTACACAATCCAGCACTATCATGTAGCATCTTGCCTTGTTCTAATAGTGAATATGTGGTACTTATTTTTATCCTATCCGGCACTATTTCGTCGACATCTTGGGTCATGCTATTTGGATTATCTGGCTACTCCTTGGACAAAGAATGGTGTCTCTCCTCCGAATTCTGCTGGACCATCTTATTTGCATTCTTCTACTACAAATGCCTCGAGCACCCTCAAAGGACGGCAATGGCATTCCATTCCTTATTTTGGGCCGGCAAACTTGTAGCATCAGCTTCCAGTCGTAGCAGGTTACCTATGAATTTCCGCCATCTTGCTAGGATATCATTCTCAACAGAAACTGGCTACGAAGGGTGTCCTCTTACGCTTTGTCTCACTGCATCCTCCGCCATCATTTTTTTTTTTGTGCTTACACTTATCTCGAATAGAAGATCAGAATATAAAATTCTATATTTCATAAAATATGTAATTATTTCATGCATTGGACTTTTCGATACCTTTGAAAGAAAACATATTCCTCGGTTCGAGCAGATAGCACGGGGCTACCGCCTTCCCCGAGAATCAAAAATTTGCGCACAAAATCTGCGACCTTGCTCTGTCGCGTCCACCGATCGAGAGAGGGGCGATGTCATCCTCGGCTTTCCGTTGCTAGGTCAAAGGTCGCGTGTGATTGGCTAGTTCGCTTCTTTCTGACCCCTGACAACAACCTTGGAGAGCAGAGAAAGTACTGGAACTTTCTGGAAATAGTGGTAGCTCGCGCTGTGAACTGCACCTTCGTGCATGACGGCAATGTCCGATGTAAGGTTTGCTTGTGAGTCAAATGTCTGATAACTCTTTATCATGACACAAAGGTATCAATAACTTTGTCAGCATTCATTTTCTTAAATGTTTTCCATTCAATACTCAATAATGCCAAGTCACTCAAGCGTTCTTGTCCCATAGATGGATCTTGTGGGGTACTGCACGTCCCCCGATGGCGGGGGGGCTAGATTCGAACTCAGAACCTTTCAATACTGACCCCGTACTATGCTATTTGGCCCAAAAGGATCCTCTTGGGCCGAGAGAATAGTCGGCGAGTCTTTCGTAGCGAGGAGTGATGCAATGCTGTGTCCTCAATCTGAAATAAGACATAAGCAATTTCAGTTTGCTGAAGGATCTTTCACAACTAGCAATTGACACTGAAATTGTGTGCAGAATTTTTAAAGCAGTTTGGAAATTAGGGTACACTTTCTCTTCACATGAGATAATGAAATTCAATGGATGTATCGGCTCAATCACATCACTCTCATTTCGATTTTTTAAGAGCATCGCACAATCCAAAATTTCTTGATGCAGCTCCTTCCCATCAAAATCATTTTTGTAGTAGCTGGCAGTAGCACAACATTGTCTTTCCAATTCCTTATCCATATTGAAACTACTAAGAAGTTTCTGAACATTCAGAAGAAATCGAAATCGAGTGTCAAGGTCACGCAATCATTGGAAACGCTCTCTGAATTCCGCTCTAATGTGGTCAACGATGCACCGTAGGATTCGCCCAATTTCTTTTTTGGCTGATAAACCAGCATCTCTTGCTTATTCACCCGGTATCATTGTGACACGTTTTACTCTTTTCTGAACTGGAAGTCCCCAATCGATGCAATTTCTTTCTCCTTTACAAACTGATTCATTATACAGCTTTTCACGATTCTCAGTAAAATGTTGTTCAAGAGAGTTCATGTTATCTGCCGCTTCCCTGAAATTTATTTTAGGATCCTGTAGTCTCTTTTGGACTCTATTCATCAAAGACAAAATTGAGCTCCAAAATGGGAGAAATGTCAAAAAATTGAATCTCAAAATGTTTGATAGAAGCTGATCTCGTTTTGTCAGTGGAGTACTTGTTAGAACACATCCTCTCCAGCACATTCACAATCTTCTCCAGATTCTTATGGAGAACTGTAACAGCTGCTTCCCAGGCACTCCAATGAGTTTCACACTCTTTTTAGACAGACACACCAACATCAGATATCAGCTGCCACCGAATTGTTGACTGAGAGAAGAATACATATAATACCTCAACAGTTCCAAAAAATGTGACAGCCACAATTTCATTTCCAGCGGCATGCACTCCGACCAAATTTTGGCTCTAGTTGTCACAATTCAAAAACAAAGCTATGGGATTCCGATTCAAAATTCTTTGCTGCACACCAGATAAATGACCGGACATCACAGCTGCATTGTAGTAGCATTGAGAGTGGCAGTCAGACAGAGGCAGCTAGCTCATCCGATTCTAGTTTGGTTAGAATTACTTTCTCAATCGCAGCAGCATCTTTCTTGTGAATTTTGATGTAGTCAATAAATGCTACTTTGACTGCAGCAATTCTTTCTTTAAAATCAATGTCGACATACCGAATAACCTGAGACATCTGCTCACAGTGTGCAGCATCCAGGGTAGAGTCAAACAGAATCCCAAAATATTTGATCCTTTGAATTTTTTGCAGAATTGAGTTCCGGGTATCTTGAACTAAAAGACCAATAAACTCATTCTGTATTCTTGATGCATAGGCGTAGCCAGCTATTGGCGCGGGGAGGTGCCCTGTTAAAAAAAAATTCTTATAGGAATGCGATTATAAGCCACACTCCGATTTTAAAGACTTTTCGAAATGTATAAATAAAAATATTTAAAAAAATTAATTTCAATTGAAAAAATTTATTAAAAACTTTCAGCAGGCCTTGTATAAGATAAGTAACTTCATTTCCAAATGAAAACAGGAAACTTTTTAAAACACTTAACACACATTAATTATTAATTACAATAAAAATAAAAAAAGCCCTTGAATCTGGAAATGGCCTGCAGTAACTGAAAGGTCGTTTTACTCTATTTTAGCCATTTAAAATATTTCCTAACTGCAAATTTCTTGGGTGTATACTAGCAAAAACATCAATTACTCTGTCAATTGATATATTTTTGTTATAGTGAATATGGATTAAAGCAAGGGAACTCTTTTTTTCTTCAGTCATCGTAGCTCTAGTGTAATTATTCAGTCTCCTCAAACTGCTTGTGGAATGTTCACATTCACAAGATGTCACAGGAAGGGTTGCTGCAATACGAAGAACAACACTGATATTTGGAAAGAAAGTTTCGTTTATATATTTTAAAGCTATAGCTGGTGTGTTTGGAAGATCTGATTGGGAATTAGATTTGAAATGTGCACACCAGCACTTCATTTCTTGAGCTAAGAGTTCTGAGGTTGGCAATTCATCATTATAAATCTCCCTCAATTGTTCCAAAGCATTTTCTTTAGTTTCATTCAATGAAATTGAAGGTAAAATGGATAGTAAGGATGAAGCTTTTTTTTCTAGTCCAGTGAATCACGATTTCAAATTTGATATTATGCTGTTAAGTAACAGTATGGCTAAATTTACTTTATAAAAATTAAACTATGAATTGCACTTCACATTACTTCGATGAACTTGTCTTTCTGCAATTTGTGGCACTGAGGGTTCTATATTGATTTTTTGACTAATCAAAACTGCTTGCTGATAGATACTTTCACAACCTTCATCCACTGTATTTCTTTCTGAAATGTACAAATTTATTATTTCTTCAATCTGATTGTAGGCCTCAACGATGTCGGTCGCTCGGCCTTAAAGTTTGATGGTTGTCCCTTCTAAATGTGACAAATACTGGTAGGTGGTGACAAAAGTTGCTATAAAATCAAACGATGTTATAGAATTGAGTAATGCTAAAGCATCTCTTTTACACTGAGCACTCCAGGTAGTGTCAGAGTCTGATTCTGACTTTGCTCCATATACGATGCACTCAAATGCTTCAACTACATAAATGAAACTTTGATAGAAGTGTTGATAGGCTTTATGCGTCATGGCCCATCTTGCTCTGCAGAGGTCTAATAGAACTTTTCGTCTCCCTAAATCATGTACTGGCTTCCTATTTTCGTAAGGTGCCCATTCCGGTTTGGACTATTCAGAAAAAAAGGCACACATCCTTCAGTCTGTCTAACATATTCCTTATTTCTGAAATTTTGCTCATCTGTGCTATAACCAGATTTAAGCAATGTGAATTGCAGTGAACGTATATAGCTTTTGGAGCATACTTCTTAATTCTAAACTGAACTTCAACTCTTTCTGATGACATGTTTGGAGCACCATCGTAACTTTGGCCAAATGCATTTTTTATATCCAGCCCCAGCTTCTCAATTGTTCGCAGGATTGTTTCTGCAATAAATTCTCCTGCGATGTGGTCAACCTGAATAAATTATAAAAATTCCTCTCTAATACTTTTCTCGCTATGAACAAATCTAATACAAAGTGATAGAATTTCCATATTATGGGAAATCACTTCATCTGCAATGATGAAGAAATATTTAGCATTTTAAATTTCTTCTATGATATTTTCTTCTTTTTATTTCATCTGTGTGTCTTATTTTAGAAATTTTGTGGTAATCTTTACCAGAGTGTGTGTGTGTGTGGGGGGGGGGTGCTCGGGCAGACACCCCCCCCTGGCTACGCGTATGTGATGATAACTAAGAGGATGAACCAGGCTTGGCCTTGACATAGGTCAGATGCCGATCTAGCATGGATCATATCGTGCCAGCAACTTGATCAGTGCCAAAAAGTTTCTAGGATTTAAAATTGTGGATAGTTGTTCTCGAAGTTCAGTGGACATATTTTAAGGTTTTTGATATACACTAAATTAACTTATACCATTTTTCTAATCCCTCATTTAGTAGTTTAGATACTAATGAGTTTAAACTGTATGGTGAAGGTTTAAAAGTTTAAAATTTCTTCAATGTGATATCCAAACTTTTTGATATTCCCTCAACATGTGGTTTATGTACTGTTGAGTTTATACTGCATGGCGATGGTTTAAAAGTTTTTGAATTTAAAAATGGTATCTCCTGTTTTTAACACAGATATTTTAATGTTTTGTTCTCATGTAAAATGTATCATGATGTGTTTATTCTTTTTAAAACATTGTCTTGAAATGTAATTATGCACTAAAATTTATACATAATATTTGAAATTCTATAAAGCAGTATGTGTTCAACATAAATTTGAAATTTGATTATAACTTGTATTTTTGTGGTTAATCAACTCAATCTGCAGGAGGGGGCCGATTGTTAGAAAAACTTCAATGTAAACAAGCAATACGTACATCGGTCAACATACTGTCAAAATCCCAAAAGTTACTGTGTGCTGATTGGCTAATCACTTTAAGATAGCTTGTCAAGAAGTTTTAACCCCATGTTCCGTATTCCTGCAAATTGAGATGTAAACATCTGGAATATGCTAACTTCTACTTCATCCAATTAGAGACTGGCATACTCCGGAAACATTAACCCTTTCGGGACGATTAGCACGCCCGCATGTCGACTGGGAACTTGCATTCAAGAATGGACGGCACGCACTCGTGACGGAAGAAACTTTACCGTAAACGACGAGTGGCACGCATGCGTGCCTTCACGTGGAACATTTTAATTTTTCTACTAGATGACGTTAAATGTCCGTGGAGCTAACTTCAATGTATTTTACAGATACATGACCTTGGCATAAGGAGAATCCAATGAATTATTTCTCCATTTGGAGTGGTGAAACATGATTTTGTAATATAAACAGACAGAGCAATTCTCGTAGCATCAACAATTTTATAATTAAGTTTCGGGTTTTGTTTTTATTTCAGCCTTATGATTTCGTTGGTGAATCATAGGAATATAAGAGAGTATTTTTTTTTTTTGGGGGGGGGGGGGTTTAGAGGCAGTGAAATTATTCGTTTATTTCGGATAAAAGAATGGGAGCAACTAACGAGTATTTTGTATTCAGATTTGTATAAAAAATATACATCAAATAGAAAATAAATATTTCTTTTATTCCTGAAAAAAGTAGATTTCTGTGTTGAATAGGTGATTTTTAGTGAATTTTTTTCAAGAGTTAGGCTTATCGCAAAAATTTGCCGTCCTTTGGGAACAGTTCGGAAGCGAAGCGCTCTGTCTTTTGGGCCGCGGCAGTTCCGGAATGCTGCCGTCCCGAAAGGGTTAACTCCTACTTCTATGACGCTGCACTATTTAAACTAGGTGTCAGTAGAGATGGTGGTGTGTTGTATGATGTATTGTCTCATATCATGTTGTATCGTAGATCGTATGTTCGATGTCGATCGGTCAGTCATCATCATGAGTTGTTTATGTAAGCTTTTTGCATGTTTGCCAGTAAGTGGCAATGTATGTGGCCAAATTTTGTTTAGGCCTATTCTTGTCTGATGTTAAATTTTTAAGACAGTGTTACTTCAAACTTTGTGCAGATACTATGCCAAAGCTACAGATATGAGCATTATTTATGTTCTATTTTGATGTTTATTTCGTGAAAATAAATTGAGTTTTCTCATGTTAAGTCTCTTTAATACTTCAAGAAGAATGACTTGCTAAGAATCCACAACCACGCTCTGCTACATCTAAGTATGGCAATGTGCAATATATCTACATTTTAAAATTGCTTTTAAATTTTTTTCATGCGAAACAAAAGGTATCTGGGGGGAAGAGACTTTCAGAATCGTAACAGGGCCACAAATATCGCCAGTCTTCCGCATGTGCTTTGAAGCACGCTTATTTACCAATCATAGCATCTTATAAATGTGTGATTTTGTTTATTTATAAAATGCATTAAATTTGAAACATTATTTGCCAGGTAAAACTGATAAAGCAACAAAGCAGTTGCCTATTACGAGTTTCTTTGTTCTACATACATTGGACAGAAATGATGAAAATATCATTAATTATACGAACTTTCAACTCTGAGCAATGAAAAAAGATTTCCTATTATAGGATTATTATTAACTAGAAAATGTACACGGAACTTTAGTTAAGCATTCGTGGCTTAGCCGTGTGTGCAATGACACCATAGTTTTATTTTATTTTTTTATAAGCAAGCATATTGTTAAATCGTTCTTTGATTTTTGTGAATTTGCTGTGAGTTCTAGCATAGTTTTTATCAGAGATTTGCATCTGAAATCGTGGGAATGTTCTAGAAAATGTACTCGGTATTGCCCGGAATGTGATATGCAAACCTTTAGATAGAAACTCTGTGGGATTATCCCTGCCTTGAGTTATGGTCAACAAGTGAAAAGTATATATTTTTTAAATATTCATGAAAATTCAACTAAAATTGTATGGATTCCATTCAAAGTTGGTTTGAGGGAGTTTTTCGATCTTTTCATTGGTGTTAAGATGAAACTCTTGAAAACATATTTTTGGTTTCTAAGGAACACTTTTGTGTAAAAATCATACTAAAACGTAAAATAACTAAAAAACTAATTCAAATTAAAAAAAATAATGCCAAGGTGTATCGTCCTGGGCCCTGAAGTACCTGTGTACCAAAATGTACATGATCAGTGCAGGTGAAGTGCAATATGATTTCATATGTGCACAAATGCAAAAATAATGCTTAAAAATTGAATATTTTTATATTATGTCAAATATATTATTTTTTTACTTTATAAATTTAAATTTGAAATAATTAAACTAAAATATCTTAAAGATCAGTGTTAACCTCTATGTGTTATTATACCAGTGTAACTATTTATCATAAGCTCTTCATAACAAACATTTGTCAAAATACAAAATACTGTAAAATTAAGCCCTGGCTCCTAGATTGAGAAGAAATTTGTCGAGCATTGTCCTAGCATCAACTACATCTATGTACGTTCTTGTTTCTTGCTTGAGCGACTAATCAGTACTTCACTGATGCTTGCTTATGTATGTTGAAAAGCAAATACTCTTTGGAATAAAGGTTATTCAAAAAGGATTACACAGTCTAGTGATTACTTGGACGAAATCACTACAGGCTCCTTATTATACTCCTTTTTCTTTCATCCCCTTTCCTGAATCATCATCTATTGACAGATACTTGCATTCCTAAGAGTTAACTGACCTTGACCACATTATCTAGTAGTTAGTCCAGGAGGAATATAGAACAAGAATAACTTGCATTGTAAGTTTGTGGGTACCCTTACTGCAGTGACCCTGCAAAGCAGAATGTAATTAAATTTTAGTAAGACTTTTAACAGCGGGTAGTCAATCCTATCTACATTTCTAATTTTTCTGATAGATTGGAGCCTTAAATTTCAGTTCCCACAATTAAAGCTGTTTGAATTGTTTATCTTTTATAAAACTAACTAGCAGGACTAGATACGAGATTCAAGATCGACCCAGGAAAAGGGGTATGGTTGGCTCTTTCAACTTTAGCCCATTATATACATTATTGATAAGGAAAGGAATGAAATCCTACAGGCCTGGCCCACTGGGAAAACTCCAGAGATCCTACCAACCTTATCTGGGTGGGGCCTGCCAACCAATAATGAAATGTTTTAGTTATTTTGATGATTTTCTATCCTTTTACCATATACTATTTTATTAATACTTTTATCATAATTGCGTAGTTGCTTGTTTCCTGATTTATTAATGAGAGATCACAATTTGTCTCCTTCTCTGTATAAAAGTGCAAATATATCCAACTTTTTTGCACATTTCTATAAAAATTTCTTTATTTATAGAAATTTAGAAAGCTATCTGCAATTTATAAATCTTATAATACGTTAATCATGCAAAATTTTATTAAGGGACACAATAAAGATTACAATTCCCTTATCCATGGAAGACAAATTTGTTTTGCTAAAATCTTGAAATTCACTTGAGTTATTTATTTATTCTTTGTCAAAATGTGAGAAAAAATATTGTAACTTCTGTCAGTGCAGGTGCATTTTAATGGATTATAATAATCCATTTAATATAGCATTTTATTAGATCCCTGAAATTTAATTGAGCTATCTATCACCTAAATGCAGAGAATAAAAAAATCTTATGAGGGCAGCACATGACTTTCCCTACAGGCTCAAATTCATTTTCTCTTTATTTCTTTAATAATTCATTAAATTGAGTTTAATTGCACAAAATAGCACACATAATTATTTGAAATTACACTGAATTTGCACTTTTAATTCAATTTCTGTTTTCATTTTGTAACTGGACGTGTTTTCAAATACAGCATAGCAAAAATGCGAATAAATTACTGTGAATATCTCAAGAATGGTTAGTAATTTGATAGTTCTTATTCTTTTCATCAGCAAAAATTACGTCTAAAACAAGCATTTAGTTGATATATTTGAGCATATATAGTCCTTTATTTTAGATTTTGATGATTTTTGTGGGCCATTTTATAAAAAAACATGTTTTTTTTTTCCGAATCATACTAAAATCTAATCAGCACTACGGTAGCCTACATATAACTTATCTACAAAATTTTGTGAAATTTGGTAAATTAGTGCTTTGGTCAGAGTGAATACGTGCAAGTTTTGCAGACCATTTCATAAAATAAGGCAGGTTTTTTTAACCTGAATCATACCAAAATTTAATCAGCATCAGAGTAAGCCACGAGTGACTTATCTGTAAAATTTTATAAAATTTGGTGAATTTGTTTTTGAGTTAGAGAGGTTACATAAATTGCACAGACAGTCATGCTAAAAATAGTTTTTCCATGTTCTAGAGGTCCCAAAACATGTAGATCTGTCAAAAATTTGAGTTGCAAATTTTGACACGATTCCAATACTTTCCCTATACATTACCATTTATTGTAGGGAAAGCAAGAATATTAGATGCTGTGAAATGTGATTTAAGACAATTTTTGGATTAACTTCTGTAAATACTAAACCCTAGCTAAAGCAGACTTCCTGCAATTGCAGAAATTTGTCCTCATTTTGTTGTTGTTTTGTCATTTACACTATATTGGTTATATTTTTAACACTTTACAACGAAGTTGAAAAGTGTTTATGACTTTGTTCAATCTGTCTGTCTGTCTGTCTGTCAGCACGATAACTGCCGTAAAAATGACGTAATAAAAATGAAATTTTAGTATGTTGTTCAGACGGTCTGTAGGACCTATGGGAATATAAATGAATAATATCACCCAATTAGTTTTGGATTGAACCCAGGTTGAAAAAATGAAATACATTGAGCCCTATGGGACCTAATTTTTCAAACATTTTTTAAGCGGATTTAAAATTCACAAATTGCTTCGAAAATTTTAGATAATATTCAAATTAGTTTTTTAAATAAAAATTAAAATCATAATTACACCTCTTATATGAAACGATCACGTGACCATGATATGAAACGATCACATGACCCACTTCAAAATGATATATGGCATCCATCTTGTTTCAAAATCGTGATTTTTTAAAGTTCTTTTTAATTCATATTGAGTGTTGTATCCGTCCTAAAATTACTTTATTTTTGCTTAAATTCTGTGCATCTACATACTGAAACAACGCAATGACAATATATTTGAGTTTAAATGCTCATCTAAATTTGATTATTTCTACAACTAAGCCTATTTTTCACCTATGTAAAATGTAAACAGCAAAATATGTAGAATGAGTTGTATTAGAATTCCTGTATTTTTTTAACACAAAATAATTTAGTCCATGGAGTCTGCATGGCTGATATGAATGAAATATTAATTGATTTTATAAAGAGAAGGACGATTTTTTAAGCATAGAGTTTAATTATTTGTAGCTCCATGGTCTTAAATAAAATGTTTAAATAAAATAAATTATTATAGTATTGTGATGAATGAAATGAATGGGAGAAAGTTATGAATGAAATCCTGTTTTTATAGAGAGATCCAGGCGTGTTATTTTTTCTATGACGTCATTTGAATTAATTTCAGTTGTTTTCGATGAAGTTTTCAAATATAATAAATTATCGTAGGATTATGATAGTTTTTAAAATATTACCGTGGAATGTATTGCATTTTAGAGATATTTAAACCAGGCAATTTATATTTCAATGCTGTCATTTGTATGAAGTTCATTTTTTTCAATGAAGGTTTAAGTTTTCAAATATAATAAATCAATGTAGTATTGTGATAAGTTTTAAAATATTACCGAGGAATGTATTGCATTTTCGACTTTTTTTAAATAAAATTGCATTGAAGTTGGAAAGTGTTTCATAATCAATGCTTTAAGCATGATTGATCTTTCTTGTTGTTAGTTATACTGTCTTAAATAAATGCATTTTCAAAGTTAGTGGGAATCCTACCAACTTCCTTTTCATGTTGTTGTTTTGAAATATGCATGCATAGTTTGAGATTACTCACATAAATTACTCATATCAAATTACTGCAATACATTTAGTATAAATTGGATGAATATTGGAAACTTTTGAAAGTGTGCATGCTGGGTTTTTTGTATGTAATCATTAGGTCATCAAATCTAACTAACATTTTTAGTTTCTCTTATCAAGTTACTGTAATATACTGGAATTTTCAAAAATACAACTCACAGTTTGTGAAGGCTGTATTCCCCCTGATACAAAATCTAATATTCATAGTCAAATAGCAAATAACCTTACTACAAAAATTTTGTACAAATCATAAAAATTATTTTTTTTTTCTTTTAAGATGCTTATACATTATCTAACATGAAAAACATTTTAAAAGCACATTTTAAAAATCACTATGACATTTTCACAGTGTAACAATTATTGGTTTTAATTGATCCATTAGTTTATAAAACACAGTTGCATGAATTATAAATAGGAAAAATGCTAAAAAATATTTTTCTGAACATCCCGTAAAAGACCCGCACTTTTAATCTAGCCAAATATTTAGGCGATGAAAACAGTACACCTGTCCCCCGATTTACACGGAAGATAGATTCTGCACAAAACCGTGTAAATTGAAATCTTGGATTTTGCTAAGTAAAATCGTGTAAAACGAAAATAACCCCAAAATGTGCATGATTCAGTCATTTATTTAAGTAAAACAGAAGTAAGACATCTTAGAAAACTTAAAATTATACTTAGTTTATAAAACAACAAACATATGAATGTAGTAATATAACATATTTAATTTATTTTACATTAGGAACAAAGAACAAAAAGACCCTTAAAAATTAATTATAAGTTTAAACACTGTCATCACTTTCATGTACTATCAGTCTCTTCTTTCTGATAGGTATGATGTCACTTTCATCACTTGAGCTTTCTTGATGCGATTCTGGCTCAATGGTTGACGAATTAGGCAAGATCTCGGGTTGACAAGACTTTGTCATGAAATCGGTAATTAACAATTGCGTAGGTTTTTTTGCTAAATCTTTATAGACCTCTTCATATTGATTTAAGCATTTACGAAAGTCTCGCTAGAATCGGAGAGCTCGATCAACATTTGTGTCATATTGTAAAAAATGGTTGCCCAATTTTCTTCCCAAATCAAGTCCTACGCTTATGATTCTTGCTGTGAACACAACTGGTTCAGATTGCTCTTCATCAAAATCATTGTCTTCATCATGTTTGTTTGTTTCACGAATCATGTTAATTAAATCATCTTCATTTAATTCTTCATCAGCCATTATTTCTTCAATATCTGCCTGAGCTAAATCTTCAAAACCTTCTCCTCCTATAGTATGGGCCAACTCAGTGATCTGAGAATATTCATGCTCTATTGGTGATTTATCATTTCCACTTTCAACAACATCCGGCCATATTGCTTTCCAGCAGGCGTTGATTGTTCGATCTGAGTGTATGACAGTCCAACATGCTTAACACAATCTAAAATTGTAAATTTCTTCCAAGCATCCATCAGAGTAAGAGATTCATCATTCTCCATTTGTTCTAAGATATACCTGAAAGTTTGCTTGATGTACAGTGCTTTAAAAGTCGAAATTATCCCTTGGTCTAATGGCTGTAATAAGGAAGTTGTATTCTTTAGTAAAAAAACAACTTTTACATTTTCGTGTTGTAAATTTGGAGGATGACCTGGTGCATTATCAATTAATAGAAGAGCCTTAAAAGGCAATCCCTTTTTAGTTAAATAATTTTTGACATCTGGAACAAAGAAGTTATGGAACCATTCATTGAAAGCTATGGCAGTGACCCATGCTTTTCTATTAGCCATCCAATAGACGGGAAGGTTTTTGATATTTATTCCTTTGAATGATTGTGGTGATTTTGATTTGTTAATCACCAATGGTTTCATCATATAATCGCCAGAAGCATTGCAACAGAAAAGAACTGTTATACGACTTTTGGCTGCTTTATGACCACTATCTGATTTGTGAGCTTTGGCTATAAAGGTTCTTTCCGGCATTTTTTTCCAGAATAATCCGGACTCGTCAACATTGAAAACCTGATCAGAAGTGTAGGAGTTAGCGGCAATGATTTCAGCAAGTTTTGCAGTATATTGTTGTGCCACATCCGAATCAGCAGATGCACTTTCACCTTTCATTCTCAGATTATGTAAAGAATGTCTTTGTTTGAATCTCTCGAACCATCCATGGCTTGCGGAAAAAGATACCTTCTTTTCATCGGACGAAGTCGACGGTGACTGATTCTTAAGTGATTGATAAATCTTCAATGCTTTATTTGTAACAGCATTGGTATCAATCGGGATTCGCTTTTGAGTTTGGTCTTCTATCCATATCACTAAGGCTTTTTCAATATTTTCCATTGTAACATCTCTAACATATGAAGTCGTACTCATACTGCTGCAGGTTCCAGCTGCTACACTTTTTCTAATGGAGTCTTCATTTTTAACACTTTACAACAAAGTTGAAAAGTGTTTATGACTTTGTTCATTCATTCTGTCTGTCTGTCTGTCCGTTAGCACGATAACTGCCGTAAAAATGACTTAATCAAAATGAAATTTTAGTATGTTATTCAGACGGTCTGTAGAACCTATGGGAATATAAAAAAATAATATTACCCAATTAGTTTTGGATTGAACCCGGGTCGAAAAAATGAAATACATTGAGGCCTATGGGACCTAATTTTTCAAACATTTTTTAAGCGCATTTAAAATTCACAAATTGCTTCGAAAATTTTAGGTAATATTCAAATTGTTCCATAAAATATATAAAAAAAAATTCAGCGAAATATATTCAGTAGTTTTTAAATAAAAATTAAAATAATAATTACACCTCTTATATGAAACGATCACGTGACCATGATATGAAACGATCACATGACCCATTTCAAAATGATATATGGCATCCATCTTGTTTCAAAATCGTGATTTTTTTAAGTTCTTTTTAATTCATATTGAGTGTTGTATCCATCCTAAAACTACTTTATTTTTGCTTAAATTCTGTGCATCTACATACTGAAATAACGCAATGACAATATATTTGAGTTTAAATGCTCATCTAAATTTGATTATTTCTACAACTAAGCCTATTTTTCACCTATGTAAAATGTAAACAGCAAAATATATAGAATGAGTTGTATTAGAATTCCTGTATTTTTTTAACACAAAATAATTTAATCCATGGAGTCTGCATGGCTGATATGGATGAAATATTAATTGATTTCATAAAGAGATGGACGATTTTTTTCGATGAAGTTTCAAGCATAGAGTTTAATTTTTTGTAGCTCCATGGTCTTAAACAAAATGTTTAAATAAAATAAATTATTATAGTATTGTGATGAATGAAATCCTGTTTTTATAGAGAGATCCAGGCGTGTTATTTTTTCTATGACGTCATTTGAATTAATTTCAGTTGTTTTCGATGACGTTTTCAAATATAATAAATTATCGTAGTATTATAATAATTCTAAAACTATTACCGAGGAATGTATAACATTTTAGAGATGTTTAAACCAGGCAATTTATATTTCAATGCCGTCATTTGAATGAAGTTCATTTTTTTCGATGAAGGTTTAAGTTTTCAAATATAATAAATTAATGCAGTATTGTGATAAGTTTCAAAATATTACCGAGGAATGTATTGCATTTTAGACTTGTCTAAATAAAATTGCATTGAAGTTGGAAAGTGTTTCATAATTAATGCTTTAAGCATGATTGATCTTTCTTGTTTCTTATTGTCCTTATTGTGGCTTTATTCATGGAGTGAAATTTAGCAACATCCGTTACTCTTTCTCTATTACGTAGACGGTCTAATATTTGAATTTTAGTTTCTAAAGAAATAACTTTTCTTTTCATTTGATTTTTCTTCAAATCTTTTTATATTATAGAACCTTAATAAATTTACGCAAACTATAAAGATGCAAGAAAAACTATAAATGTTGAAAACTTACCAGTTCAAAAGATAAACGCACAATAATATAAGCTTTGCTGCTAAAATGTTTCTGCACTATGTACTTGCCTGAACCAGAGAGCTTTACTGTTGTGAAATACATAATGTATATATTTTACAACACCGGGAATCCCCTGTTGTTTTCATCAGTGTTACCAAAGGCATAAAATTCAAAAATTTCATCAAATCTTTGTATAGGCGTATATGGAGCGGAATATAAATTTTTATCAATTTTTTGAAATCTGTTAATTTTTAAACTGTGTAA
Organism: Amaurobius ferox; assembly: GCA_951213105.1. NCBI lineage: Eukaryota > Metazoa > Arthropoda > Arachnida > Araneae > Amaurobiidae > Amaurobius > Amaurobius ferox. The sequence goes on from OX578141.1 coordinate 153,327,790, forward strand.
AAGCGAAATCGTGTAAAACAAGTGCTGTGTAAATCGGGGGATAAGTGTACTTCCATTTTGCAAATGCAGTTAAAGCCTGAGTAAGAAGTTGAAAATGTAAACAAACGTAATATTTTAAAACACTGTTTTAATTTGAAAGGTTTCATGCAATTTTACTTACATTTCTGCCTTTATATGCATGCTTCTGTTAATTTTAATTTTAAACTTTTCGTTATATTAGAAGTTTACTGTTTTTACTTTACAGAGATATCATGCTCTACAGCTACCTCAAACGTAAGCCCAGATAAAAGTTTGTCTGTATCACAACCAGTTTTATTACCAAGAGAATCAAGTCTGTAGAAATGGAAGGCATACAATGTTCCATTTTGCTACCCAATATGACATTGTGCTATTGACAAGTTGCATCGGCTGTTAGTTTGCTAAGAAATATGATCTAGGCACAATGTTAAATTTGTGTCAGCAAGAAAATTATCTTGTGGAACATTCACGTCATAGGAATTTCTTGTGCCTTCTATCTAGCTAGTACAAGTTTATCATAAAGAATTTCTGTTAATGTTCAGTGGCTTTTCTCAAATTCTATCCTATGCAGTAAGTGGAAATGAATTTCTGACAAGTGAAACTGTGTAACATACTGTTCTAAAACTGCTTCATCAGAGTTTCTTTAATTTATAACAATTATGCCTTTTATAAAACTTAGCAGTTTGATTTTCATTTTCTGTATTTCATCTTCGATATTTTCAAGGAGTGTTTTTACATAAACTTTCACTTGATTGGAATGGAACAATGAGTCAATTTTATGTATAATTTTTAAGTTAATTGGAGGTGTTAGATTTATATTTATGATTGGTATTTCATGACATGTACAGTTTTAAAATCATCCTATATGTTGTCCATGTGAAGTTGATCACATTATCTGTTAAATTAAAATACGGGTTTCTTTATAATATGGTGATTGTTTACTGTATGTGAATTGACTTATAACCTGAGTTCAAACTAATCATATTTTCATTGTTTAGTTCTAGTTTGTAATTTCACTTAGTTACTCTTATCAATGTTCCTATTATCAACTTGGCTGCAATGGCATTCTGCCAGTACCTGATTATTAAATGGCAGGGATTGCTATTATGTTCATTATAAATGGAAAGCAACTCTGAATTTTATAAATGCTCTGAACAAGAATTCTTGAACATTTTCTAAAAGAACTTGATTCTAAATATCTCATTATTCTAGTGAAAGACAACAGAAGTGTAGTTGTCTACAACCGAATTATGTATAAGGAAACAACAAAGGAAAACTGCTTCACCCAAAAGCAAGTGCCAAAGCTCAGTTTAAGTTTTGAATGTGGTAGAATTTTATAACAATTTCTGATTAGTAAACATGATTTTTCAGTTCTAAACAGATATCGCATCAATATCATATTTTAGCAACGAATGTACGAAATGTTCATACTATTGTAGATATCTTATTTTAAATATATTTAGTTTTATTGCTGGTTGTACATTTTTTTAATTTATGATAAATTGACCTTGTACTGCAATTTTCTTTATAACCTTTAGGGACAAGTAAAAAAACAAAGTTATATGTAGTTCAATTTGAACATGTGGTGATTTTATTTTTTATGTTAATGTAGTGTGTTGTGCAGCTATGGACATTTAATGACTACTTCAAAGATAAGAAAATTAAATTATCTTTAATACTTACAAAAATGTTCATTGTGTTCTTTCAATACATATTATACCCATTGATAAATACCATTAAAAAATCTCAATTTTGTTTACATGTATTTAGTTTTAGTTATTGTTAAATGTAATTGTAATGTGTATATATAAATGAATTGTTGGGTTCATTTATGCCATAATGTTATTTTAAAAAATGTAAATGTAAAATAAAAGAATCTGTATGTGGTTTAAAGGGAACAGACCGAAAGTCTGAATGTTTTAAAGCATTAGCTTCTATGTAATAATATATTTCAGATTAGCATTCAGTCTGTACCATTGGTGCTTTAAAATATTTGGCACCCCCTAGTCAAATCTAAGCAATATATCCCAAATTTTTTGAAGTTTTGGAATATGTATTTAACATTAATATAAGATCATAAAGTAATTTATATTTAAAATTAAACATTTTAGTAACATATTGTCAATATAAAAGTACAAATTGTATAATTGCATTCATGTCATTTGTTTTTCAAAAAACATTATTAACTCTAATCTTGAATGCTTTTTTCCCCCCTATATATTCATAATGCATTAACCTATACCATTTAGATATTTTCCTTATTGTAGATGCTTAATTTTTAACTTTAAAAATTGAAAATGATTATTTACCACTGCAATTTGATGCTTTAATATACGTAAAATGAGTACTATATTAGCATTGTGTATTTTTATAATATTTAGTTCATTATCTTGACACTTGGTAAGCTTGGTAAAGTTTCATAATGAAAACTGCCAACATAAGTAAAAATAATCATAAAGCATTATATATATATATTTGTATTACTTAGTTTCAATATTTTCTGTATTATTATTTAAAAATTTAATATTTTTATGCATTTTATAACATTTTATTTCCACTTTGATATTCTGAATTATTGCACTTTCCAATTTTTTCAGAGTAACTGTCTTATTTGCCTACCTAGTTGTCTGTAGCTTTAGTAATAGCAACTTTAAATAAATCGTTCATTTTTAACCCAGCAGCACTTGTGTGGGTACTTTGCATCCCACTATTAATAAAATATGCAAACTCTGTTGGGTTATAAATGCCTAGAAATTTGTTTCATAATTTTTTTTGACATTTCAGTAATTAAACCCTAAACTCTTATTTTATTTTTGTAGGAAATATTCACTTATGAAAATGGTAATATATCGTGACAATGTGTATAATTTACTGCAGGTCACTGATTATATAGCATAAATTGGTGATATAAAGACATAACAGTTCTATAATATAATAATTTTATGGTAAACCAACACTCTACATAATTTGACATTGACTTGTCTTAAAATTTCATTTTTGTTTTACATGTTTTATCCAAAGATGCTTTATAATGACAATTTTTTTTAATTAAATCTGCTTAAATGATTATTTTTCACTGCAAAAGTATAACAATGAATGAGCCTCACCATTAATGAAAGTTATAATCACCACAATGTTTAGTATTTTCACCAAATACACATTGTGCAATTTTCCAGTGATTTGATTTTGAATTCTCATAGTTACAGTATTACTGTGTTTTTTGACAAATTTGCTTTAATTTTTTTTTAGTATTATCATAAACTGTAATCTGAAATTGCCTTCAAACTACTAAAGGCAGTATCTGCAGTTTATTAAATTCATTTTATTTCTTATTTTACAATGTCTACTCTGTATTAACTCTTTTTCACTTGAAACTAAATATTTGTAGTGTTTTAATATGTTATATTCCTTCAAATTTATCACAAAGGTTCACATCACTGTTTGTTTTACTTTTCATATCTGTTTTATTCTTTCAATTTTTTGCTTTAAGCTACTTTCTTTACTACTACTTTTCTATTTTACACATTGTTTTCTGTGTAAGTTATTTAAATTTCCTATTAGATATGTAGATGAGAGAGTTTCATTGTGCTTTGCTTAACAAAATCATATGTTTATGCATCTTTTTTTTCTTTTTTATTATTTTGGTGAGAAATAGCTAACTTTATATCATTCAGACTAAAGCTAAAAATGTCATAAAAGTAAGGTAAAGTTTTGTTACAGTTCATGGAAATATGTATTTAGTCTATAAAATATCTGATGTGGGCAACACATGACTTTCTGTATATAGTGCAATGAATTTATTTCTATCACAGTGAAAAAACGAATCATAAGATCCACCGGACAATGTTTTTAATGTTGAATTGTACATATGGCACTTTTCCAGATGAAAATTATTTCCAAATACTCAATTAATTTATATTTTGTGCAATGCTAAATTGACAATTATCTATATTGATAGCATCTTCAGTAATGTTATCAAAATATTTTAATAATTTATTCATCAATTTGGTGTCTTTTTTGTTAATTTAACATTTTTGCAATTTTGATGATATTTCCGTTAATATGGCACCAGTATAAGAATAAGTTGCCAAGTTAATATATTACATAATATATCTTCTCTTATGAATGAAATGTGCTAGATCTATGAAAATTGTCACATAATATTGCATATGAAAAGTGAACATATTTCATGATAGTAATACTTTTTTAATGTTATGTAATATTTTTGGTACTTTTTTTAAATGTGCAATATCTCAAGACTGGTTTATGGTAGCATTCTAAAATTTGTGTCATTCACTTTTTTATGAAAAAGTACATAAGAAATTATTATTTATTTAACATTATTGAAAGTTCTGATTTTTTGAAGATTTTTCAAAATTTCATTAGAAAATTTGGAATCTTCCGAACATTTGATTACATTTAAAATCAATAGGGTTCCAGCATTCACCGATTGTAATATTTGTACCAAATTTCATTCAAAATGCTCCTTTCCTTTATGCTATATCGTATCCACAGACTCGAGGACACACACACAGACATCACATCAAAAACATTCAATTCAATGTCTGAGAAGCTTGAAACGTACTCTTCCATTGAAAATTCCAATTTGAATTTTCGACCCTGTCACAATACTTTTCTTATATGTTATACTATAGTGTGTGTGTGTATATATATATATATATACACAGGGTGTTCCAAAACCACTGACCCCGGCTTTTATTCTTTAAATATTGATCTTAGACATATATAATAAATTACGTAGTTGTGTAAACAGAATTTTCTGAAATCGATTAAAATTTTCAAGGGAGTTAAATTTTAAGCAATACAAAATTTTAATTTTTATACGGCCCCCCGTACAAAAACATTTCCAATGAGTAAAATGTGCCTCATACACTAACAAGGTGATGTTCAAAATTTCAGCATTTTATCATAAAAAGTCCCAGAGATATGAAAAGACAAAAATGCTGACTTAAACTACTTTTCGATGCATTGATATGGGTTCTCAGAAGGAAAAAATCATGTCAGTAGATCGCGTTTCAGGGGTCATACACAAATTACGAAAAAAAACAATGATTGCATAAATAAATAATAATTTTGCTATTTATTGGTACAAAAGTATCTACACTGTGTAGAAATAATAACTTTACACAAAGATTACAAAGTTTGTTCAAAATGTTTTCCATCCATGCCAAAGATCCGTTACAGGTAAGAGGCAGATATTATTTGTCTATGATGCATTTCTGCGTTGCGTCATTTGCACTCTTGCTGTAAACATTTACATTTTAATTTGTGATTAATCCCTCACCATCTTTGTTTACACATATCTGTGGATGATAAAATGCTGAAATTTTATGCATCACTTTATTAGTGTATGGAACACATTTTACTCATTGGAAATGTTTTTGTATGGAGGCTGTATAAAAATTTAAATTTTGTATTTCTTCAAATTTAATCCCCTGAAAATTTTTATCGATTTCATAAAATTCTGTACCTTTTTTTATGCAACTTTTTAATTTATAATATATGTCTAAGATCAATATTTAAGGAATGAAAGCCAAGGTCAATGTTTTCGGGACACCCTGTGTATATATATATATATATATATATATATATATATATATATATATATATATGAAAAGCAAAAGTGATAAAGTGAAATTTTTACAGGGTTCCCACGGACCTTAATAACCAATTTATTTTAGGGGTCTATTTTAAGAGCCCTTTGAAGTACTTATTTTTATATAAAGTCAGTAACAACTCCTTAATTTTAAAAGTTGATTTCAAGAATCTTTTTTAGTACTTAATTTTTGTATTGAACCCATTAAAATGGCTTGAATGTTTCTATATAATCACAAACCAGTATTTAATAGCTAATTTGCACCAAGAAAGATAAAATAATTTTTTCTATTCCGTTGTAGAAAATGCCATCCTTCATTCACAAAGGACAAGTCCATTTTTTTTTTTTTTTTTTTTTTTTTTTTAACTCTTAAAATCAATTCATATTTATAGAGAATTTTTTTCTGATTTCAAAAATCCAAGCAAAGATCTCTTTAAAAAAAATTATGTATTTAAATATCAAGAAATGAAAAAATGCAAAATCTGCTGAAACACAAAATGCCTCATGATCGGCTGTGACATCATTTTGCCCGTTCGACCTGTGATGCAACACTCTATCATATGTTTTGCTTTGAGTTATTTGCATGGTAGTTGGGGTTTAATTTTTTTTACAATTGAATTATAACTATTTTACACATTTGTACATGGTCTGCTGGAATTTAGATCATATGTTGATTATTTTATTTTAAACATGGATCCTGGTTTTGTTAAAGAGCAATCGGACAATTTGCCTAAGATCGATTTTACTGTGATGGCGCTCTATTTCAGAAACAATAAATATTTTGTGACAGCTGAAACTCAAGGTGTAAAAGTTGATACCCTTTTCTTGAAGGATTTTATTATTATTATTATTATTATTATAATGTGAATAACATCTACATTTGGTGTATCTATGGTGGAAATTGGAGCATTACAAAAAATGTAAACACTTTGGACACTAATTTCTCCGAACCTGATAAAATAAAAATGTAAATATTTTTTCTTGTTTTATTGGATATTGGGTCCAGAATATGAATGTATAGAATAATTTTAATATTTTGAAATTTTTTAGAAAACTCTTAAAGCATTTGTCTAAGCTAGTGGTATTTTTATTTTTCTTACTTTCATTTAAACTTTAAAAGATAGATATAAATAGTAAGCGACAAAAATATGTATTGGGAAATTTAGTTTCTGAATTTTTTTTTTTTTTTTTTTTTTTTTTAAAGCTCCTATATAGTTTTTGAGTAATTGTTTTGCCAAGTTAAAGAAGATTGAAAAATTTTAATTTTTCAAGTTTGCTACGCTTATATCTCAAAAAACTAAAAGTGCTAACTATGAATAATAAGCAAGAATTTGTAGCTCTTTTAAAGCCTAGCAAGTATATATATTGGATTTTGTATTGAGTGGTTATAATTTCAATATTTTAGTTTTTTAACCTGAATTTTCTAATAGCTGGGAAAGATGCAATATTTAAAATGTCATGATTGTTGCAGCTCAATGTCTTTACTTACTCCTTGATACATCCTTAATACCTTCTGAATATCTCATTTAAAGAAGTAGAAGGTTAAATGGAACTTGGGGATTCTAAAGATGTTTAATTGGTGAGGTTTGAACAGAATCGATGGTAATATATGTAATCAAGTACATAATTATGTGCCGCCAGACAAGTTTTTAGATTAACTTAAATATAAAATCTCGTCAAGTTTTATTTATATATTGCAAAGTAAGTTAATACAAAAAATTGCATATTTTAACTTGGCCTAGAGTTGGAGTATCCAGATGAAATTGGGGCGAAAACAAAATTTCTAGCTATAAACAGTTAGCATTTGTAAGCAAGTAATTTGTAGCATTTTGAAAGCCTGTAAATGAAACAAATGAATCTGAAAAAAAAATCTAATAGACTTATTGAACCTTACTGGAGTTTTATTTTACAAAATGTTATTTACGCAAAACCGTCTCCATCGGACTGCACCCACTGCCAATTTTTTTTTTTTGGGAGGGGGGGGGGGGAGAGGGGGTAATGTGCTCCGTAATTTTTTTAGTATAAATAACCTTTTTTATAAAGTTTGTTATACGATAAATTTAAAGTGATTGTTTAGATTGAGTGGTGTATTTTTTCTGGAAGTTAAAAAAAAAATATTTATATATTTATGTTTATATGTATGTCGATATATTTTTATGTATATATTTTTATTATATTTATATGATTTGTGAGGATTCTAAATGTAATATGTAATAATTTATTTTTAAATTGAAAGCAGTTATATAAATTGTTTCTTATAATATAATATTATATTATTTTTATACCTATAATAAACAGTAAATCATTTATGATTATGAATAGGTTTAGCAATTTTAAATTATTTTCCCTTTAATTTCTATTCCTTTTGTGTAATGTTTCAAATTTGTGATTTAATTTTTTTTAGATAAAATCTATTTTTAGATAAAACTTTTCAAAAGCATATATATGTACTTAATGAAAATACTAAATTGTAACTGCTCACTGCAGTATACTGGTATAAGAAATTTTCATGCATGGAACTTTTATATACTTTAAAATTACCTATGAGCATCACAAACTAAACCAGTGGCAAAGTTTATAATCCACTTTGAGCCTGGCTTTAAATTCATCCATAATAGCAAAATTTAACATAGATTGTCAAACCAGTAGTGGACAGACAGCCTTTAAGGATTTTCTAAGTTTAATAAATCATAAAAAATAACTTCTCATTAAAGAGCTTTAAAAATTGGATTATACAGTCACTGATTTATTACCATAAGATATGTAAATAACACTCTTTGATGACAGTGATAAATTTTGTTTATTATCTGGCTTCATGTGCTTCACACTATTTTTTACGAAGAACATGATTTTTTGGCCCAGATATAAATATTTTATCTGATGATGTAAAATTAGTAGTCGTGCATATTGGACTGATACAATACTTATAACTATTCATCAGTTTGAAACAGAAAAAACAATTATAATTCGAATGTAACCAAACTTATTCACCAATTCTCGAAGACACAAAAGGGCAGAATGACATGACATTCCGTGCCAGTCAAAATGGGTTATTTTCCCACAAAAATCAGAAAGGCCAACTTTGATTGGAAATAAAAAATTAAATACAGCTCAGAGAATAAAATTTTTTATGTTTTAGTCCATTTTGAAACATTTCGAATCAAATAAAATAATTAAAAAATATGTCGGAATTGTCCATTGGTTGTAAAATCATGTGCAATAGGGATTTTTCTCTACCACTTATTAATACCCTCTCTAATGGATTTGATGCTTTAAAATAATTAACTAGCGTATAAGGCTAGTTAATTTAAATGAAGGCCATTCACAAATTGAACTCTTTAATGAATAAATTTAGTTTCATATTTATACATTTTAAAACACTTAAGAGAAATGCAACAATTTAGAGTTTGGATTTTACATATGTTTGATGCAATAGTTTGCCTTAGATATTTATTTCCTATAGTTTTGCAGCAAATTGTTCAGTGAGCATACAATTTTCCTAATTTTTGAAGACTTCGACAAAATTCCTTAATTTAGAAAATTTTGAAAAAAAAAATCCCTATTATTTATAAAAAGAACTTCATATAGTGTATGATTCATTTAATTTTTTGCGAACTGAACATTAAAAATAGAGCTTTTAATTAATTCTGAAAATAAGTTACTCTTTGCAAAAATACAGAAAAAAAAATTAGTAACTGTGAAAAACAATTTATAACTAACTTTTAAACTATTTTTGAATATTAAACTTTAGCTGAAGTGTAATCTCTGTTTCTGGATAGAACAAATTTGCTTCACAAATAGTTCTCAAATTTTACTTCTTCAATTAAATCTGTAGTTTTTAACTATTGGGCAACTAAAATAGTTTTTTTTTAATTCATCCCCAAAATTAATTTTAGTTATCCTTTACTAAGAAATCATGATTATAAACATGATTTAAAATCGACTTCTTTAAAACCTAAATCACTCTTAACTAATAATTCTCTACATATTCTTGAGAAGCTGCAATCTTGTGCATTTTATGCTAAATTTGAGTTTATACAAATAACTCAGTTTACCCCCCCCCCCCCCCCCACACACACACACACACACACAAAATCTTTTGCTAAGAGAAAGTTCCCTAATTTGAATGTTAAAAATGATATTTTAGATACTTGACTGATAAATCTTTTTACTTAGTCAGATATATATTTTTCTTTGTATATTTATGAGTTTTAATGTTGTGCTTCATTATTAGTTGGTAATTTGAAAGCTTATTTTGCAATATCAAAAAAACTGCATTTTTATTTTGTGGAGGTATTTTCAGGAAATATAGTATCGTAGTTTTATCCATAAAATGAAACATAAAAGTTTCAGGGCCTATTTTTTTTTTAAAGTTAAATTGAAATTTTAAATATGTATATTCAGTGACATATTTTCAATATGTCACTGAATGACAATGCAAGTTCCAAGTAGAACAATATAAAGATTGACACTGTTTTTCTATTTTCATTGATTTCTTATTTCAATTAATTTATTAAAATATTTAAAGTTGATTTTTTGCTATATTTAAATTAATGACTGCTATGATGATCAACCTGAGGACTAAGGTAAGGCTGGATAAATCCTGGATGTCAGTTCGCCATGATGCCTAGAAATCTAGTCATGTTGACCAGCATTTTTGACTAAACTATGACTACTTCCAAAATTTTGGTTTGCGAAAAATGTGGAGATTAGAGCATACATTCCTATATGGTCAAATCTTTCACTTCGTCATGATCAGAATAAGAATTGTATCACATAATCATGAACACATAGTACAGTACAGGATCTATTATCCGGAATGCTTGAGACTTCAGCCATTCTGGATAAGGGATTTTTCCGTAATTCGGAACACTTTTTCTAAAACTTACTGGAATGGTCTCAAATGTCGTTATAGAAAATTATAATTCATTTTAAAAACATAAATGTATTAAATAAAGATTTTTTACAATCTATATGAAAAATATACTTGGTTAACTAAAATGAAAATTACATGTATTAGTGTTTAAGGAAATTTTTGAAAGAAAAAAAAATATCTGAAGAAAGTTGATTATTCAGATTTTAAACCCCTGTATCCTAGGAAAATAATCCAGCAATATGTTGTAAATCGGAAACACTTGTTTAACACCTGTGTCACCCCTTCGGCATTATCATAGCAGACCACCGTGAAAAAAATCAAAACAAGCTGTTTTAACGTGGTTACAATTTATTCATAATCAGTGCATACAGTTAACAAAATGGTTACCTGGAAATGCCAAAAGTTAACTTTTATGTTAAGATTTTCAAAAATATGTGAAAATGAAATCCATAAATTGAAAATTATAAATTTACTAGTACACGAGAAAAAAAATTAAAAATCTCTACAAATTTCTTTAGATTCCGTAGCTTTTTCCAAAAGCCCCAGTCACTTTGCAGTGAAAAACGTTATGACGTCACTTTACCACTACGAAGTCATCGAGGCATCAAAAGAACGCGCATTCATTCTAAAAAAATTTTTTTTCTAAAAATATAAGTTTTTTTATATCGTTTCACAAACTGTTTTGTCATTTGTCGAAAGTATGTTTATCTGACGAACAAATATATCTACCATAGAGGTAGAGTTCACTTTTACCTCCATGATACTTCTAGTTTTCCTCTTCCGGAAATATTTTTAGCAACATTTCCAGTGTGGTAAGTTGTGGATTCAGCCAGACCTTTGTTTATGTCAGGATCGCAAACAGTTGAAGTGAGAAAATGTAGATTTCAATGCATTATTTTATAATAATAATATTGCTAATTAAGGCAAAAAATCATTTGGTGGGATTTTATACAAAAAACCGCTATTTGGCGATTATTTAATTGAGTGTTGGCGCAGAATTTGGCATTATTTTGCCGCATTCCGGTTTTGAGAGAATCCGGATATTGGAATGCTGGATAAGAGGTCGCGTACTTTAGAAGTGTGCAAAGCTGTGATGCCATTGTCAATAGGAAAAGCCTGACCTAAAACAAGTTCTTCAGACGTTTTTACTTAGTACCATCACACTACTTTGCAAGGTGTAAAGTTTTCTGGTGTAAACCTAGCATAGCGTAAGAAATTTTAGACATTTATGAAAACTATGTTTGTGGTCAGAAGACACCAGAAAAAAAACTTGTTAATGTTTTTATTAAATTTTTTTCTTACTTTAGTTTACTTGCTAAAGTATACAAATGGTATGAAAACTATTTTTTATTTTATTTTCCCCCTCTTTGTTATTTAAAAAAATGGATATGTAAGAAAAATATTACAAAGATGCTTATGATTATTAGATTTTTATTACCGTTTTTTATGATGCTATGTAAGATTGTTATCTAAATATTTGGCCTGGCTTTTAGATACATGGAATTTATTCAGCCCTAGACTAAGATATTTATCATATTATTGATTTTTAAATATACATTTTGTATTGGTTTTTATTTCACTGTTTAAATGCAGAATAGCTTTGAGTTCATGGCAATACCTGTAGGTTTTGCTATATATTCTTTTAAGGGAAGGGAGTGGCTAGATCCTTTTTCTTATAAAATTTTAAATACACACTATAATTACTTGTCCAAAAATCTCTTGTTTTTTAATTTTATACTGTTGGCAGCTATGGAAATAAGAGATTATGAGACCCCAGCAAACCATATTATCTAACATTGTTTTGTGTTTGGTTTTCTTATTGCATAACAGTTTCCGCTAGAAAGTTAATTAATGTGGGTGAACATGGTGAATGTATGTCAAACTGTTAAGATGGAGCCTAAAACACACAGTATATTGTAATATAATTATATGAAGAGAATAGCAGGTTATATAAAGTATTATTTATAAAAGTAAGTTAAATACAACATTGTCAGAATATAGACATTACATAATATCTTTGTATACAACAAAAATGTGTCATACCATCACACTGGTCATAGAATTCTGAATAATAGCCAACTTATATAAAATTAATCTCATTTTTAGCAATTACAGTTCAAACCATAATACACCTCCCTCCTTAAGTGACAAAGTCCTCAAAATGCTTCAGATTAATGACTTGCTTTGTAGGCGTTGATACAGGTTAGTTGATCACCAATAATTTCAGCACTAGTGTCAGAAATAGCAGGAATTGCTGAATTGGAATTGGGGGATATTTTTTCAGAGTTATGTCGAGTAGCGCTTAAATAACAGGTGTGATAGAAGCTCTCCTGTAACTGTCATGTATTTGGTCAACATGATGACGAACAGCATCTCCTGTTATATTAATAATATATGTTGTTCTTTTTAATATATTGTTATTATATGCTATAATAACAAGAAATTAAGTAACCTTTTCTTCCGGTTACCCAAAATGATCCATTTTAAAGGTCATCTGAACTATCCTCTGAGCTTGCCCATTCCCTGCAGAACTATACAATGAATAAATAACTGTTGAATTCAATTTCTACTTAGAAAGGCGCGATGCTTTGTTGAAGTGAATTTTGTATCATTGTTGGACACAAGAACGTCTGGAACTCTATGTATTGAAAATATTTCATGTAAAGCTTCTCAATTATAGCTGTAGTGAACAACATATGCTTAACCGCTATCCACTTTGAAAAAGAATAAAAAAAAAAATAGGAAATATTGCCCATGGTAAGGTCCTGTGAAATCTATGTGCAAGCATAACCAAAGAGAACTTGCTATCTCCCTCGGGTGAACAGGAGCATATGGTGGTTAATGTCTACTTTCTTGACATGTTATAGAACTCTTCAGACAATTTTCAATGTCTATCAATGTGGGACCACCGCACAGAAGAAAAAGCAAATGCTTTTGTATGTTTTTAGTTCCAGAATGACCAAGATACTATTCTTCTAAAACATTTTGTTGACTCATCTCTGGAATAATTTCTCCATAAGAGATAATTCTTGTGTATAGACAGTTAGTTTCATTTTAAGTAGTATGCTTGAAACTCAGAAGTTGGTTTTTCTTCTAGCTATCCCCTCAACACCCAGTACGAAACTTGAGATAGAATTAGATCTCATAGAGTCAGTTTAGCAACTTCAGTAGTATGTAATGATGTATCTTCAAGCTTCTCAGTGAATAGAACTTCAAGTAGGGGTAGAACCTCCAAATCTGAAATTTCTCTTGGTAGTCGACTCAGAGCATCATCATTCTGGATTTTTATCCCTGGGTTATGTGTTATGGTATATTCATCAGCATTTAATAATAAGGATAATCTTAGCATACATGGAGATATTATTTCAGGAGTGGGTTTAGATTTGTTAAATAGTCCCAAGAATGGTCTATGGTCAGTTACAATAGTAAAAGTATGACCATGTAAGAAATGATGGAAATTTTTATCGCATGCAATCAGTGCCGCAGACAGAATGCGGCCTGGGCCCCTATGCAATTGCCTCCTCTACCGGCTGCCTTATATGCAATAATATTTAAAGCTTCTTTATCAGTTTGTGTGTAGTTCCTTTCAACAAATGCCAAAGTTCTTTAAGAAATACAGGAGCTACACAACCATCTTGAAGTCTTTGGCTCAAAACTGAACCCATACCATATGCATCGCAAGTTAATATTAGTGGTAGGTTCTCATTGAAAGGAACCAAAGCAATATCGGAATAAAGAAGTATTTTCATTGAATTAAATGCAATTTCCTGTTGTTTAGTCCAATTCAAAGGATTATCCTTCTGTAATAATCTATGCAAATGTTCTGCAATTGTTGTTTATTTTGTAGGAAACTAATAGAAATTTAGAGTTTCGGAAATGCTTGCAATTGTATCTTATCCTTTGGAGTAGAAGCAAATTGAATAGCTTCCACATTAGACTTGGAAGGATGTATACCAGAAATATCAATTGTTTAATCAAGAAACTCAACTTCTATTATTCTGAATTGGCATTTGTCTATGCATGCAACCCAGCATCTTTGAAGCATTGTAGGACTTCTTGCAATAATTCAGCAAGCTTATCAAATGAAGTTTCAACAAATGCCAAAGTTCTTTAAGAAATACAGGAGCTGCACAACCATCTTGAAGTCTTTGGCTCAAAACTGAACCCATACCATATGCATCGCAAGTTAATATTAGTGGTAGGTTCTCATTGAAAGGAACCAAAGCAATATCGGAATAAAGAAGTATTTTCATTGAATTAAATGCAATTTCCTGTTGTTTAGTCCAATTCAAAGGATTATCCTTCTGTAATAATCTATGCAAATGTTCTGCAATTGTTGTTTATTTTGTAGGAAACTAATAGAAATTTAGAGTTTCGGAAATGCTTGCAATTGTATCTTATCCTTTGGAGTAGAAGCAAATTGAATAGCTTCCACATTAGACTTGGAAGGATGTATACCAGAAGTATCAATTGTTTAATTAAGAAACTCAACTTCTATTATTCTTCTGAATTGGCATTTTTCTATGCATGCAACCCAGCATCTTTGAAGCATTGTAGGACTTCTTGCAATAATTCAGCAAGCTCATCAAATGAAGTTGCTCTAAGCAAATCGTTATAACATGGCACTACACCTTGTAAATTTGTAAATAAATCATCTACAATATTTTGAAGTAAAATGAGAGCAACATTTGCTTCATATTGTAAATGTTTAACTTTAAAAGTACTGTGCATAATTGTCCTGTGCATAATTGTCTGTGCTTCAGAGCACTTGTGATCTACATTAAGTTAAAGATACTATAGGCTTCAGCTAAGTCAATTTTCGTGTAGTAATTTCTCCCTTTCAAATTTGATAACAGGTGATTAACAGGTATGGATGAGCAGTATTTAGGGTTACTTAATATCCAACACATAATCTGACTTCTTGAACAACTGGGATCACCCATTTAGTGTTGGAAATTGGTTCAGTAAAACACAGTCTGTAAAAAGTTTATCCTGAGCAGCATCTATCTTTATTCACATAGCAAAGGGATCATTTCTTGCATTAAATCAAATAGGTGGTACAGTAGAACCCCACAAACTTTGCTTAATGTGGACTAAGTAGGTGATGAGTTACTGAAAATGATGAGTTTTATGGACTCAGTTGTGAATTATACACAACTTATAATACATTGCTACAAATTAATCTTTTAAATGCCTTTAGTACATACAGAGCGAAAGAAAATCTGTGATTTTAACAAATAAGAATTACTGTGAAATTATTACAAAAAAAGATATAAAAAATTATATATCTCCATACAAAATAACTAGTCCCTTTTAGAGAAAAGGTTGCTGATTATCTCTCACACTCATTCCTTCTTCATGCTGCTTCAACCCGTAAGCAAAGGAGGGAATAAAATATCCATTATAGAAGCTCCTTGCTTCTCAAAGTAATACAGGGATTCCTCAACACCTTCAGTTCTACACTATGCGTCATCTTAATTTTTCCATCGTCTTCCACTTACTCATCCTCTGATTCTCCATCGTTTTCTTCTTTCACCAGTGCAACATTATCTTCTAGTTTCATCATCTCCTAGAAGGTGATCATTTTTATCCTGCCTCATCCACTAGTTAACATCACCATCAGAAGTTTCCCCTCAGCCTGGAAACTTCATTAATTTCACTAGACCAGAATATTTTGTCTCCTCTTGGCTCTCTTGGGACTCATTTCTTGAATGGTCAAGCAACTTTCTCCAGGAACGAACAAAGGACACTTAGACATTATAATTCAAATTTTTCTTATTAAAAAATATTGATTTTGAGGTTTTATAATCTTAGAAAGTTTTTACTGTATTTGGTACATAAATACAATATAACATAATAAAATTTAACATAAATAAAATTACATAATCAGAAAATGCACAGTGCCAAGTTTCAAAACAATTTTAATATCTGAGCTTAAGACTTTTGCAAGATAGAAAAATTTCATTTGAAAGTTTGAGCTGTATATGCATGTATTCAAAATTATATAAAATAATGAACATCAATATTAATTTAAAAATTAATGTTTAGTAAAAATTTTGTAAAAATAGCGATATGTGCTATCTTGAATTTTGCTTATGAAAATAGGGTAAATCTGGAAAATTACGGGAATTTCATTTTGAAAAATGAGCAGTAGGTTGGACAAAACACATTTTTTTTTTCAAATTGAATGTGTGCTTAAATGTTCAGTGTAGTACAGTCAGCATTATCATTTTTTTTACTTTTATTTTTCTAATGTACTTAAATGTATGCAGACCAGTTAATTTTTTTAAAAGCACTTCTTCATATATATTAGGTATAGACATATTTTCAATTTACTGCTCCTAAAGTTTGGGAAGTTACTGCTTCAAAAGGGAGTTTTATACCTGCTTCTAATCATTTCTTGTTGCTCCAAAGGTGAGTTTTGCCTGCTCTGAAAATTGATACGAAGAGCAAATAGGTCGGCAGCATACCTGCTTTATTAAATTTTTTTTTTTAATCTGTATGTGGGTTTTTTTCAATCTGTATGTTTTTATTTTTATATTTTTTGCAATCTATTCTAGTTTTAATAATCACCAATTGGTGAGGTTTCAAAGTAAAAATTACACATTCAATGTTATCTCTATGAGTATGGATAATTTCACTAGTAGAAATCATATATATATACCTTAGGTACGTGTGATTAGATTAAAAAGAAAAAAAATCATTAGTTGAGACAGGGCCACCCATACAAATTGAGGGTCCCTCCTTACAAACATTTATCACATGATCCCTTCATATTTGATTTTTACTTGTTTGTGAATTTCTCATGTTTTCCTCTCCGTAAGAAAATTCAGAGGACTGGGAGGCCCTTTGATGCCTGAGTCCTCTACTGGGGTTGAGTTTGTCCCCCTCCCCCTATGGACAGCCCTGGTGGAGAGATATGTATTTTAGAATATTTATATATGTTTGTATGTTAAAAACTAGATATGTGACTTTGGACTTCATTACAATACTTTATCTAAGCTTAGATTTCTCTGATTTACAATGCATATAATTGCATTAATACAGTAATTATAACAACATTCATTATTTCATTTGCAATAGTTAAATAATATTAAATTTCTTAAGTTTTAACCTTTTGCTTATGGGTGGGACAGAGTCAATCCCAAAAGAAGAACCTCTCAAAAATACAGGTATTTGACATACCCTATCCCAAACAGTTCGATCCCCCTTTGTGGACATTGGCATCCATGGATGCCAATGTCTGCAAAGGGGGATCGAACTGTTTGGGATAGGGTATGTCAAATACTTGTATTTTTGAGAAGTTCTTCATTTGGGATTGACTCTGTCCCACCCGTAAGCAAAAGGTTAAATTATATAATTATTTAAATCACTACTCTATGAATTGTGTTCCACATGCCTTAAAACAGCAACAAACAACATTTCTTAATTAGTTTTGAAAGTTTTAATTTAATTTCTTGAAATGTTTTATTTAATTAAATTATCTATACAATTATTTAAAGACTAGAAGGATAAATGTCTCGCATTCAATATTATTATTTATTATACCTAGCAAAACAAAGATACTATGCCATCTGCTAACATAACGCAATTAGTCTATGTTCCCTTAGACAACTTAACAACGAATTTATCAAGTTTAGTGCCTCAAACTTTTTTATTTCAAGTTTTCAATTACTGGTCATACTTAGGTAAAAGGGACTAACTCTAACTTCTTGGGTCATACAATTCAACTCAAACTAATCTATCTATAAACCAATTTTGCATTAATTTTATTGTTTAAAATATAAATTTTAAGATAAAGGAGGAAAAATGTCTCTCTGACTCCATGGTTTAAATATTTAAAATCTGACTTTTTAAATTGGGAAGACCTTTGAAAATTAACTTTCCTATTCAGCTGAATCATGGAGGTAAAGTGATGGTCTCATCTCTAACTCCATGAGGTCAATATAGTTTTCCATTTAGTTTCTTCAGGCATTAAAATCTCATGACCCTACAATTTCATCATGTGGCAATGCCATCGACTTGAGATATAAACCCTTTATTTTACTTGGATGGGCTACATAAATATGAATTGAGTGTTGCCTTTTATTAAATAGGATTGCTCTTTCATTTGCAAATCAAACTTTCAAAATTCAAAGTTTTGCATTATATGTTCATCTGCAATGTTAAGCATTTTTTTTCTATGAAACATTTTGAGATTTTTGCCTCTTTTCTAAAACTAAACTATTCTCTCAAAATAGAAAATGCTATGAAATGTAAATGATTTTAAACTTCCTAATTTTCTTTTTCACATAACTGAGTAATAAATCATATTTTTTAAATTTTAATTTCTTTATTTATTTTTTTATTTGAGCATATTTTATATAAAGCATATTATTTAAAATGGCAATTGTGGGGAAGTTATTATTAAAATATTAATGCTTAGTGATCAGATGCTGAGAAAAAGTAAGTATAGAATATTGCAAAATATTTCATTAAAATTAATAGTGTATTAGTCACTAATATGTTACTGTTTATTTCTCCCAATTAGAATTTCTAAACAGTTTTCAGCTATTTTATTTGTAGGAATAGAATAAACCGCTGTTTGTAAGATAGAAACTCGTAAAACTTCCTTGAAAAAAGCAGGCATACATCAGTAAGATGACAACAATAGTTTTGAGGGCATTATAAGCCCCCTTCTTCCAGCTGAATGAACAGGTAAAATAGTACAGTAGCCCCTCATTATATTGTCTCAATATATAGCTCATTCGGATATATCACGCTTCTGCTATGTCTCCCAATTTTTTTTTCTGAATTTTCGTTTACATTCTTTTGCATTCCCAAGATTGAAGTGTTGGTGAAGTGAGGCTTCGGTGGGACGGAAGTGAATCAGGGTGAAAAGAAAGCAGGTGGGTAAACTGCATGTCATTGGCTAATTCCTTGTTGGAATTTTTTTTGTTGTTGTAGCAGATCCCCTCAGCGGTAGGAGTGCCGAGTTCATTTATTGGTTCGGATGAGTTCTTGCACTAAATATGCCTCCTAAACGAGTCTGTCTGCCTCATGATCAAAAAAGTTAAAAAAGGTGCAACGCATATTTCGGTCACTAACGAGCTAGGCATTGGAACTTCTACTGTGAATGGATAGCTAAAAGAAGAACCTAAATTAAGAAAATTTGTGGAAAACATTGATCAAGATGAAGGATTAAAGAGATGGATAAGGCATTATTCT
Source organism: Amaurobius ferox (assembly GCA_951213105.1). Taxonomy (NCBI): domain Eukaryota; kingdom Metazoa; phylum Arthropoda; class Arachnida; order Araneae; family Amaurobiidae; genus Amaurobius; species Amaurobius ferox. The sequence continues at coordinate 153,347,508 of OX578141.1, forward strand.
TATGGTTCAAAGAACAGGGTGTACTAGGTTCCTTTATCAGGCCCCATCATCAAAGATAAGGCGAAAATCTTGGTGAAAAAGCTGAAGCCATATGAAGAAACAAATTTTTAAGCAAGGGGTGGTTGGTTTTGGTGGTGGCAAAAGTGGCATGGAATTGGACAGAGAGTAATTCGTGGAGAAAAGTAATCAGCTGACCAAGAAGCTTCTTTGAAATTTCCTGCTGAACTCAAGAAGAAACTGGATGATTTGGATATAAAAGACGAGCAGATATACAATGCTATATATGAAGCTGCACTATACTGGAAGTTATTGCTAAACAGAACACAAGATTTTAAGAAAAGCACAACTTATTCTGGATACAAAAAGCAAAAGGACAGGGTAACATTTCTTTTTGCAGCAAATAAAGCAGGTAGCCATAAGTTGAAGATGTTCCTTGTGGGAAACAGCAAAAACCCTAAAGTTTTGAAGAATGTGAATAGGAAGAATCTGCCAGTGACATACAAAAGTTCAAAAAATGCTTGGATGACACAAGCCTTCTTCAAAAAATGATTTTTTGATAATTTCGTCCCATCAGTTTATCTTCATGTGAGAAATAAGGGTTTGGAAAAAAAGACCGTGCTCCTAATAGACCAATGCAGTGCTCATCCCGGTGAAGAAGAACGTGTGTCATCAGATGGAAATATCAAAGCTATGTTTTTGCCACAAACACAAGTCTTCTTCAACCAATGGACCAAGGAATAATCGCTACGTTCAAAAAAAGTTATCAATGGGAATTACTGAACAACCTATTGTTCGTTGAAGAACGACCACTGCCTGAGGCAATGAAATGTGTGAGCTTAAAAGATGCCATGTACATTTTCCAAAAGGCGTGGTCCACTGTTAAATCAGAAACCATTTCCAAATGCTGGCTGAAAGAGAGACTTTTGAAGAAAAGTTCTCCATATTTTATTTTTATGCTAGAAAAGCTTAGCATGGTTAGTGTCTCAAACTCACAGCTGTAGCCTTGATATCATTATTCAGTGGGCTAAATCCAAATCACTTGACCATGTGTGAGCTTGACTATCTGAGTGAGGATATAACATACATATATTTTAAAGTGATAATTTATTTCATACTGGCAGTGTGCCTGGCACATTCCAACCGGCTGTGTGCTCTTATAACACATGTAACTATGGTAAATCGAGAAAAACTTGAACGACTAAAATGATTAAAGAAAATAATCGGAACTTAGATATATGTGAGATACAGCTCAGTTTTCTCGTCATACTGTGAAATAACTTCAGGGCAATAGTTTTTGGTCTCTTGGGAAGTTTGAAAAAATGTGTGTGTGTCATTCAATGTCAAAGCATTAAATTTAAATGTTTTTATCACCTTAGGATGTGCTCCTAATGAAGTTTTATTCATATATACCATAATTTTTCAAAGTTTATTAAACTTTGAAAAATTATGGTATATATGAATAAAAGAAATTAAAAATGAATTTTTATTAGTTGCGAATAAAATATCATGAACAGATTTGTGTTATAAGAATCTTTTTAATATTTAGCTATGGATCCTAAAACTTCAAAAGAAATTAAATCTCAAAGTAGGGGAAAAGTTAAAATGTGTTTGAGTTTTACGTTTAGTTCAGTGTTTTAAAATGGATGTTGTGATAGTTTCTGTCCTTTCTAATAATGTAAGGTGAATTTAGATCTGTGCATTTGTGTAAGCAAAGATATTTATTTCATAAAATTATACTTTCATTTTTTTTTTTTTTTTTTTGCTACCACTAAGGGCTCTGCCCTCTGTTTGCTGACATTTGCCAAACCTGTAACTCACTTCATGAGTCAGGAGGCTTTGTCTCCTACTCGCTAGCACTCACTGAGCTTGCTATGCCAGCTCTTTTGTTCCACCTGCTATGCAGGCATAATATGCCAGTTGTGAACCGTCCCTTATTTGCTGGTTGGTGCTTACCAACCCCAGACCTCACTTCGTGAGCATGTTTTGCCCCTTGTCCTTAATACAGTGACAAGAAATCATATTTTTTTTTGTTTAAATCAATAATTTAAATATTACTTCCTTTGAAATCACAACAATGCTATTTTTATCTGATTGTTACCAAAATAGGAGGTGGCACATAGCAATACATTTTAAATCATCATTCCTAATTGCAAATTATTTGATGCCATAGGTCTGGTGCTAGCCTTAATAGAAAATCTCTCTATTTTAAAAGGATTTGACCAGCAGTCGTGGTGGTTGCATCTAGCTTTTTTTAATATAGAGAGATAAATATAAAGGTCTATTTTTTTTTTAATTTGAATTAAACTTCTTTATTTGTAGTTGTATTTTCTTTAAATGTTTATATAGGATAAAAAAATTTCAATGAACATATTTATTGTACTCATAAAAATGGTAGTTTTAATTATTTACAACTTAATGTTATTTAAATTAACATGAAAATATGGAATGAATTATTAATTCATTTTTAGTGAAATATTTTATGTAGTTGATCAAGATTAAATTAAAATGATATTTTATGTTCAAATTTAATAGTTTACTCTTACAAGAAGATGCTTAATTTATATTTTGGATTTTTTTTTTTTTTAAAGTTTCGTATGCTTTTTTATATCTTATCTCAATTTGTATAATTTTTTAATTTAAAATTGATTGAAATATCCTTCTGTAATAAACTGGGGAAAATAATACTGATACTTTACAGAAAATTATTTTTGAAAACTAAATGCAAATGTTTTTACTATTTATTATGAAAACTCGGAAGGATTTTTGAAAACATCAAAAATCTTTCATCGAAAAATGTCAAGATTGTATTCATTCTCAATCCCAGTGTTACTTAGAATGTCTTAAGCGAGAGTTTTGATTGCATTTTTCAATCCTTTACTATGTCAACATTCATAATAGATAAAATTCTATAACAAACAACAGTTCATGGTTGATTTTATCAGTTATTATAGAGATTTGTAAAATTGGGGCACATGGCAAGTTTTTATGCTGCTATGGCAGTTTACAGATAGATAGTGCTGATGAATTGCAATGAGAGAAAAACCAGTCTATCAATACTGGTTGCTGCATTAAAAACATGATTTGTATCCATAATAAGTTTTTAGTAATTCATGTCTTTTACATAACATTATAAGAGAAAGTGTGCTGGGATTATATTGCAGATGTGGTTGAAAACTAAATTGGTTTATCTCATCCCATCCATGAATTAATAAAAAAAATCTGTTAGATGTAATCATACAGTGTAGATTGGATAATATTTATCAAATATTAAAGAACAAAGTAATTATTTCAGGAAGTCAGTCAATATTATAGATCAGAGGGTTGTAGTCTGGTGCTTGTGGCCAATAAAATGCTTTTGGATGTTAATTTGGTACTAATAATGTAGTCATGAAAGGCAATTAATTAAACAAATTAAACTCTGTGTTAATTTTTTATTATGGAAAAGCAAGTATCATTTTTATACCTTCTCTGGAGAACTTAAAAGGTAGAATTCAGTATTTTAGAATTTTGAAATAGTGAGCTAATCTAATTCTTTTAATACTCTGAAATTTTTTAAATAAATATTGTGCAGGTTGATGTATGATTCCAGAAAAATGTTAAAACACAAAATGAAATAAATTAAAATTTCCATTTTGTGATATATTCAAAAATTAAAACTTTAACACAAATCTTTAAATTTATTGAAATAAAAATTTGACATGACATGCAAAGGATTATAGTTTCAAGAAGGTACCAGAGATCTCCCAGGTAACTTAAGGGTTAATATGTAGTCCATTCCAAAATTAGTTCCATAAATTTTAAAAGCTTAAACTAGTGTTATAAAATTTGCATCAGTATAGATGGGTAGTTTAGAAAACTAGTAAAAATTAAATAGAACTTGTATATTCAGGGTTTTATTGTTATTAATTTATAATTATATTTATACTCATAGTTTATATCTTTCATGTGTGACCTGTTGCTGAGCAACCAACTCTGGTATTTGTAACCATAAGTGAATCATTATTTATTGAAATGGCCTATGTCACAAAAGACATGACAACCATTCAGAACTGGTTTTTGTCTGATTATGGACAATTCACATTTGATTAGGTCTTTTGACATGGGCTGTTTCAAGTGTTAGGTAAGACATGAGTGTTCATAATGGTTCTAAGCTATAAGTCTGGATCAAATGAATCCTCATATGTACAGAATGATAATTGAATATGAACCCATGCAAATAAGACATTTAATGAAAAGCAAAGCATGAATGAAAATATGTTCTAATCATAAAAATGCAAAAGAGTTGATGAAAAAAGACATCAAGTAAAATGTTGACCTTGTTTATGTAAACATATTTTTCATGGGTGCAAATGCTTTTTGTGAGAATTTAAAGTATGTGAGTGATGACTGATGAATATAATTTGCAGACACCTGTTCTAAATGTATGTAAATATGTAATTTAATAATTTATTTCAAGAATTTGTAGAGGGGTCATGTTTGATAAATTTACTTAATCTTTGTTTTTTCTTTTTGTGTTTGTGTTTAACTTAATTTTAGAACCTCTTTTGCCAAATTTTATCAGGAGAAAAGCAAACTATTATTTCTGTCTTGTATAATGTTGGAATTCTCTTTTTTTATGTCTAAGGAGGTTATAGAGGGTCTCAAAACTCTTAAACGAGATTAGAACTGATTTTTCAAATTATCTAGAAAGCCCCTATTAAATATTTCTTTTGTGTGTATATATATGCATATATGTATGATATGTAAATACAGTAAAATCTTGATATGTCGTCACTCAAGGGACCATGAAATTCGACAACTCAAGTTGAGTAACCAGTGAAAGTACTGAATATTCATTACTATAACGATCATTTAAAATTTGAACTTATGATGATATACATAACAATTTGTATAAATTGTTAGAAGTACTAATAAATTATGTAAGTGATAAAAAAGATATTAACTTTACCTCTTTTGAGGTATGTGTGAATATATATTCTATAAGCTTTAATACTACAATTTTACATATGTGTATTATGATACCAAGTGCTTGTCTAAATTTTACTGAAACATGCACTTGTTAGTGAAATTGGCTTTCTTCTCTAAAACATTTAGAGTTTTGAATTCATTATCTGTAGTACCTTGAACTGATGTAATGTAATATCGAATGGTTTCTAAAGATTCAAAAGCTAGTGTTTTATTAAATAATGAAAGAATTTCTTCACTTTCACTTTCAGGCTTTCCTTCTAAAATTCCTGTAGTTAATAGATAATTCTGTAGTCTTTTATGGTTGTATGAGAATGTGCTGTAACATTGTTATCGATGTCTATGTAGTCATTAATGCCTGGAACTTTGTTTATAGTTTCCACTTTCATTTATAGTTTCTAATAGATTCAGTAAAGAATAGTGGTCAGAGTTACTCATTTTCAACTTAATTTTATTTGCCATCTTACACATACCCTGAATGTTTCAAACATTCTTCTCACTTTTACTTTAGACTGAATTCCAATTTTTGTGAACATAATTGATAGCATTCAAAACAGACACTTCAAACATTGTACCACAATTTTCATCAAAGACTGTTATATCTTTAACTAGCAATGTTTCATATACACATTCACAATAATTAATTCCCTGATCAAGGGGTTGAAGAAGTGCTGTAAAGTTTGGTGACAGAAATATCATTGTTAGGTTTTGAATTTTCTGCATGACTGTTGGAAGGACAGTTGTCAACAATAAAAGCAACATTTCTTTTTTGTCTAAAAATGTGCATATCCTGTTTAAAAATATGGATTCCTTAAATTGAGGATGATCTCCATGCATTTGAATTAGCTTAATAATCAGCTGAGAGAGATTTCACATTCTTGAAGCATCTCTGATTTTTGCTTTCCCTGATAACTAGTGGTTTCAGTTGCTTTTCCTCTCATATCAGTTATCATTAGTGTAAATGTGACTTATTTTGAAATTATTTTTCTAATTTCCTGTTGTATTGTACCTTTTGGACAAAGTTATCCGGAATAGCATTTGAATTTACACTGTTGTCTATGAGAGCCAGACAGGACTCAAGAAAAATGACAACTTATACTGGTGACGACTTTTCAAGGTTTTACTGTATATCTTTAATATTTAGTTACTGTGTAATTGATTAACTGGTCTATTAACTTATTTGTCTATTTATCATTTAACCTAGTTGAATTTCAAAGAATGTAGGGCAAAAATTTAACTTTAGGTTTTTATGGTATGATTCATTCAGAAGTAATACCTATAATATATTTATCAGAATACACTTGCTATTCAGAACTGTTATTGCAAGCAAATCTGCCTTTTTTGCAAACAAGTTTACATTTATTTCATATATGCACATCATATATATGCATATATATATGCTTTTTCCTATTTAATTTATGTTATCAGTTTCAGTGAAATACATAAGCATTAAAGAAATTGACTCACTGTAATGTTATCTTCCATATCTGTCTCTGCTATATGAGAAACTAGTACAGATTATTTAATATTTATTGTCTTTATAGGGAAAACTTGCAAGAAAGAGGAATTTTTTGCTTTTAAAAATACTTGACTTATTTTATTTTATATGTCATGAGAGTTGAGAAATGTGTGTGTGTTTGTTACTAAGAGACGTCCGCTATTTAGATGTGTCCATAAAGAGAAATTTCACTGTATATTCTTATTAAGTATTTTATGTATTGTTTCAACGCATATGCAGACTCGAGAAAAATTCTGGAACACTTTGTTTTTATCTTTTTAAATAGCAAGTTGTATTTTAACAACTAATGCATTTTGCAATTATTGTCTGCAATTTCAGTCTTCAATGAAATTTATACTGGAAACTATATGCTTGTGTAGTAATTGCCACTAGAATCATTTTACAAATATTTATTATTCATCTCAAGTGAATCTCATCAAATAATTGTACCTGTCATAGAAACTGATTCATCCCTTTTTATATAAAAATGAAAAATTAAAAAATATAAACTGTTAAGTGCCTCTTATTCTTTATGAGAGATAGAGAAATGTACTCTTCTGTTCTTAAATGTTATTTTTTTTATTTACTTTTCTTGATTCCATGATTGCAGTTTAAAAATATGTGGTTTACATCAAAGACTTTGATTTTATTGTCATACAACTTAAATGTTTACCCATACTTCTCCTTTCAATATTGGAATGTTTCATCAGACACCTCCGAAATATAGCATAACATGAATCACTTGTACTGATATTGATTGATATTTGTTATTTTATAACCCAGGCAATATTAGAATTGTCTATTATGTCTTGTATCAAGATTCTCTTTGTTTTTTATTTTTTATGAAAATTATTTAATTATTTCATGAGATAAATGCTGAATGAAAATACGATTTTTGTATCTATTGATACATTCTAAATATTCAGTTTGTTCAATTTTGTTCTTGTCGAAAATAAGCATAATAGTTTATAATTTAATACATTAAATAAATTTCCATTTTTATTGCATATTTAGGTTCATATGTGAATGTGTTCAAAATTATATTTCCTCAAACTGTTGAATATATATTTATATTTGGTCAAAATTTCACTGTTTCAAAGCATGTAAATTTAATCTTTAAGGTTCTTTTTAAATGAAAAGTTAATGTTTTTATGATATATTAGTCCATTTGGCGTGATATCTTTTTGAATATTGTATATAATACATAATGTTTAGTGTGGTACATTAAATATTGAATTAGAATGTAAATACCTTGCATCTTTGCTTCTATATAGTTTTTTAACAGTTATATAATATTTTACAAGTATTGTTTTATATTTTCTGTCAAGTAGGTTCATGTTATGTATTTAACTTCTTTCAAATTTTAGCAGATTTATTATTGCATTATGAAGATTTTCACAGTGCTTTTAATTTTGTGTGTTCATATATATATACACACATATATATATATATATATATATATATATATATATTCATACATACATATATATTGTGTGTGTGTATATATATATATATATATATAAATATAATATATATACAGTAGACTCACATTATTTATAGCAACCTTGAATGGGCTTTTGCTGTAGGGATGTTATATCAAACATTCCTCTTGTAATTTTTTTAGGTTGGGGGATATTATAAATATTTTGCAGTTTCAGAAAAAAAAAATACTCTTTTTCTTTAAAAAAAACTGTCCTTAATGAATAACACTATCAAATTCGGTATGAAAGAGTGTAGTTAAAATTTTATAAAATGAATGAAGTTAAAGAGATTAAAAAAAATCAATTTAAGCAAAGCACTGCAGAAATAAAACAAAGTTAAATGTTATATATACAACATACTTTCTATCTTTTCTTGAATACTGTTATTTGTGTCTGCTGTAAATTTTATCTGGTAGAATTCAAAGGCACCAGTTTTGCCATCATTTTCTTGACTTTCTGGAAGCACTTTAATCACTTTTATGAGGGTGAAAGTTTGGAGAATTTATTAATTTCATCAATCAAAGAATTTACTACTCTAATATCACCATTTATAAGATCCTCTTTGGCCATTTGTGTGGTACACTCAAGATTCTCATTAACTGTCACATAATCTTTATAATTCAATTATTCTTGTCACAGTGTATGCTTTCTAGTGCATGTAATGAAGTGTCAACTTTATTGTCAATGTCAGGAAGCAAATAATGAACTGATGCTGATGGTTGGGCCTCACAACAACGAAACTTGAGAAAATCTATGATGAAAATAGTTTCTAATTGTTACTTCTGAAGCTTTTTTCCAAGCAGCATGTGCTGTTCAGATAGCAATTTAAACATTGATATCAAACATCTCCCTGAGGAGGGGGAGTGAAGGAAAAGAATACATTTCTGGGCATAATTGAAACTGTTGTAGTCTTAACTGTAATAAGAATTTCTAAGAAAAGAACCCTCATCTGTTGCTTGGGGACTGTGGTTAGTTTTTGCCTATTATGTCTGCTAATCAGTGTTCCATAAGATCGCTGTGACAAGATTTCTACCTTTTTGCAGTCATTGTATTGGTAGTAAAATAATATTACTTATATAGGATAACTGCCGGGACCTTCTCAATTGATCATTATATTGCAGTGAGTTGCTAATTCAAGGGTCACTATAAGGTGAACCTACTGTGTGTGTGTATATATATATAAATATATATATATATGTATATGTATATATATGTATATATATATATAGAGAGATAGATAAATGTGTGTGTGTGTATAATCTGGATTACTCTACAATTTGAGAAAATAGCTGTTTTTACTTTAAAGCTAATATATTTTTTTTAATTTTTCATTTTTAGCAATTACTGTAAGTGGAACAGCAGTTTGTTAGTCTTATTGTCATTTTTACTTTATAAATACTGTAGAGATGAAATTTATAATTATGTTACTTGTGAATAAAAAATAGTTCTAATTTGAAAGTAACATTTTTTATATATATACAGAATTTTCAAAATTCTGTTCTTGAAATAACAATAATTTTCTCTGCTTCATTGCTTAATTTTGTGCATAAAAGTGCATGTATTTTTCCATTGCAATTTCCATTCTTCTTTCAATGTATCATTTATAACAATTAATATTTTGAAACAATGACAGAACATGAAAAAATGTTCATCAGAAAAAGTTTTACTAAATAAAACTAGGAAGATTTTTAGTTTCAAAAGCCATACTTTTTTATACCAATTTTAATTTATAGCAGTTACTCAGAGTTTCTCATTGTGCAGTGCACAAATTTTTTCTTAGAAGAATATTTCCAACTAAAACAACTTAAACTGTAGAGACACTGATATCCCAAGGGTGCCTTCCCGTTTGCTTTTTAAGAGCAAGAGAATGCACCATTATGCTCTTTTGGGGTAAAGTAAATACTGATCAGGTGTCTGATAAGTAATTGCTTACACCTGAAAACGATCCCCGATTTATCTCTTGGATCTTTACTCAGTGGGAGTTTAGCTAAATCCGAATATTCAAGGTGAGAAGGAGGTTCTGGGGGAGACTAAAAGAAATGCTCACTCATTACAAACCATTATTTTAAATGATGTATAGATTTTATAGCTTTTAATTACTTTTGAAATAACTCTTCGGAGTTCCATTTTTTACTATATTTCATTTTTCCATATCATCTATTTTCTTTTCTTACAATATTTTTCTGTAGAAAAATTTATTCTTAAACAAAACTATAGATCATTCAAGCTGCTTTTGGTCTACTTAATATCTAAACCTTTGCTTATATAATTAGTTAAAGCTGAAAACTAGTTATACAACTCCTTACTGCATAGCAGTGGTGTACACAAGGGATGGGAGCTCCTCCAGGTAGCAGAGCCACCCATACAAATTGTGGGCTCTCTACAGATATTTATCATGGAACCCCTCTCCACATTTAATTTTCCCCTTGTGAATCTTTTATGTCTTCCTCTCAGTAAAAAAACATGAAGCCAAGCCAAGCCAAGACGCTTACTTTCGGGCTACCATGGGAACGAAGGTCCCTTACGCCCACATCAGAATATACAAATGTCTCTGTATGTAGTTGTCTCATGGAGTTTTGATAGCAATATGCACACATCTTTATAGAAGGGTGCTGAGTAGAAGTCAGTGGCGGCTGATGGTGTGCCGCCTTCGTCTTGGAGTGGCTGTATGTCAGAGTACTGAGCTGTGGTGGCTGAAAGAGAAGGGGAGGGCGGGGCCAAGGACTGACGGGCCAATAGGAAATCCTGCAGAAGTGCAGAGCGAAATTTACAGTTTTACATAAAGAAATTAAAGTTTACAAATACATTTAGGTTTAAAACTTAAGTTTAGACAATAAAAGTGTAAATTAAGTTTACCAGTTTAGAATTCAGAGAAATACACTTTAAAGAATTACGATTGCAATTTACAAATTTTACAAGAGAGTCACTCGTGCTGCGAAAAAAGAAGGCCCTTATCAGGCACACAATACAAATAAATTAAACAGTTTAAATAAAAATACAGTTCAAGTTATTTACAGAAGCAACAGTGCTATCCAGAGTCAGCGTTTGCTGACATACAAGAGGACCGGACTGGCATCAAATACGGTCATGGGTTTCGTCCAGAAAAGATCACCAGGCGCGAAGCGCCTTTAATCTCCAATCTCTAGGTGTGGTTCTTATCTTCATACTGTGACATTATTTCATTTGCCCATAGTTGGAGGTTCGAGGTTTTTGATTTACTGTTTTTATTATTTGACTTAGCTCCTAGTGTGGCAGTTTGTTGCACATTTAGAGTTTGAGTAATTTTGGGGAGTTGATGCAGTTCTAAGGATTTCATATCAATTTGGCAGTTTAAGGTTTAAGAACATTTTTTAGAAAACATTGATCGAGTTTTCATTTAATATCAACTATTTAAGTTGGGACTTACCTAATTCCGATTTTCAATATTAAGTACCGCGCGGGGGCTCTTACGTGATTTGGCTTTGCGATGATCATAGTCATGCAGATTGAATAGTAGTTCATTTGGAACAGATGGCAGATTTTTATAGAATTTAAGCGCTAGCTTTTTAATTTGGGCTCTAACAGTTTTTATTTTGAAGTCTTTCCTAATTACCGAGTTTCTTAAGTATCTAGGAGCTTTCCTTATAATCCTTAGGGTTTTGTTTTGTTTTGTCTCTAGTAAGTCTATAGTAGTTTTACAGGCATATCCCCATACGGGTGCTGCATACAGCATTCCCGGGCGAATGACCGATTTATAAATTAGGAGTTTATTTTGATAACTTAGATTTCCGTTTCCTATCATTGGGTATAAGGCTCCTGTGGCCATATACGCTTTTTTGATTAAATTCGTTACGTGCTGTTTCCAGGTTAGGTAGGAATCTATCGTTACTCCTAGGTATTTAGTAGATTTTTCCGCTTTTAGGGCATGGTTGTTTATGTACAGAGGCGGCGGAGGTTTACGTTTTCTAGAGAAATAAATCCAATGACATTTATTGGGGTTTAATTTTATTCGCCATTTTTCCAGCCATGTTTGGAGTATGTCTAAGTGTTGTTGTAGCTGTCTGTGCATTACTGAGACGTAAGGATGTTTTGCAAGTATCGCACTGTCGTCTGCATAGAGTGCCAGCTCCGTGTCTAGGGTCCTGGGGATGTCATTTAGATATATGTTAAAGAGTGTCGGGCCCAGGATGGATCCTTGCGGTACACTACTTTTAATGAGCTTGGGTGTAGACAAGTTATCTTTTACTCTAACTTGGAAGTGTCTGTTATTTAGGTATGAGATTAAAAGTTTGACAAGTGCGTCAGGGACTTTTAGAGTGATCAATTTGTATGCTAATCCACAGTGCCACACTTTATCAAATGCTTTTTGTATGTCAAGAAAAATCGCAGCTGTGGGTGTCTTACTATTAAGTCCAGAAGATATGTACTCTACCACTCTCAGCAATTGATGAGTGGTGGAGTGTTTTGGCCGAAATCCAAACTGCTCCGGAATGATAATATCATTCTCACTAAGGTTCGTGTTCAGTCTATTAAGAATTATTTTCTCAGTAATTTTACTAAGTGTCGGTAGTAAGCTGATTGGTCTGTAGTTGGCTGGAATTGTGGCATCCTCACCAGGCTTATGGATCGCTATAATTATCGCTTCCTTCCATTCTTTGGGGAAATAATTTAGTTTTAGTATTTTGTTTATTAGGGTGGTCAAGTAAAATATTATATGTAAGGGTAGGTTTTTGACCGCAATATTCCTGATTTTGACGTGCCCTGGGCTTTTACGGTTTTTAAGGTTTTTGATGATATCAATTATCTCAAAATGATATCAATTATCTCGGGGTGGCTGGGTTAATCTCAGCCGTGACCGGGGAGTTCCTGAAGTTGTTTAGAGTTTGCCTAACCATTCTTAGGGTGTCCTGACACATTAGATCGTGGTTTGGTTCAAATTGCTTTTCGTAATGCCTAGCAAGCGCCTCTGGTTTTCTTCATCTGAGTACGCGATTTTAACGCCATCTATTAGTGGCGGGAGTTTAATTTGAGGTTTTCTGAGTCTTTTAGCGAATTGCCAGAGCGATACGTCTTCTGGGCTAAGGGATTCAATTAACTCTTTATACTGTTGCTGCTTTTCTGCGACAATTTTATCCCTGACTTTCCACGTGAGTCTGTTAAGCTCCCTTTTGAGGGTAGGGTCTCTATTAGCCTGCCATGTCTTACGCATTCTGTTCCTTTGCCTAACTAATTGTTTGACATGGTGGGAAAGTGTGGGCATTTTTGGTGACTCACGATGTGTTGTGGCAGAGGCAATAGCTCTCTTGATTTCTGTTGTGAGTGTGTGTGTGGCAGAGTCAATATCCGCCGTGCTCATAATGTTGGGTACTGCCAAGTGCGGCTCAAAAAGTGCTCTTTTGAAAATGTTCCAGTTCACCCTCTCTTGTCCCAGAGAGGCTGGAAGGGGAGTGTTCAGATCGAATGTCACCAATACCGGTAAATGATCCGAGTCGAATTCATCTAGGGTATCGATAGTGTGAGCGTATTCTATGTTTCTCGTTAGGACAAAGTCTATGAATGAGCCGTTGGCACCTGAGAAGCAGGTTGGTCTCGACGGTGCAATGATGTTGGTGTTTGTTGTGTTCAGTAATCTGTGTATCTGTGTACCGCGTATGTTGGCTCTCCTGCTGCCCCACGCTCGGTGGTGTGCATTGAAGTCGCCCGCGAGTATTGTGTTTGGATATCGCGAGAAAAGCAGTTCCAGCTGCGCAGCTACATTTATACCACTCATGTTTTTGACATATATTGAAGTTAGGATAAATGGGTTTACATTATTTATTTTAATTTTTATGCTAGTATTTTCTACTCCTTGAAGATTTATGTTGTTTATTTCCTCGTGGGAAATATTTCTTTTGATATATATTGCTGTTCCTCCATGGGGGTTTCTAGCAGTTGTATTTGAGCTTAGGTTGTGATAGCCAATATAGTTTGCTATATTTAGTTTTTTATTTTCTCTAACTTTAGTTTCCTGAATTAACAGGGCATCTACATCATTTTCATTTATGTAGCTCCTAAGTTCATTTATTCTTGGAGATATGCCGTTCGCATTCCAAAATATTATTTTAAAGCTTTCTTTTTGGGACCTAGCCATGGCGGGTTTGATTCTCACTGTTATTTTTAAAATCCGCGATTAATTTAAAAGCCTCATAGACCATTTGCATTGGATCACTCTTTTTTTGTATTAGCTCTGCGAACTGCATCAACAGGTGTTTTATTGCATCTAGGTCGAACATGGTGATAAACCCTCTGATGAGGTTGAGGATTTCATCCATCTTTTCATCATTGGTTTTACCAGCAGGTTCAGTCTCAGCTTCCATATCCTCAGCCTCAACCGCGGTTTGGTCATTTTTGTGAGTATCCTTTTGGACCTCAGTAGTTTTTTGCCTTTTTTCAACCGTTTTTTCTAACAGCTGGGTTTGCGCGAGCTCTTCCTCTCTGACTCGTTTAGTTTTGGCTTCACGTGTTTTGATTTCTTCTTTTGATTTAGCATATTGATTTACAATTTTAGCTTCTAGTTCCGCCTGTCTTGCCTATCTGGCTTTTTCGGCTTCTTTTCTCTTTATAATGGCTGCAGTAGCCAGTTTTACTTCTTCCGGAGTCAATTCTCTGGAAGACGAAGGTTTGGGGGCCTGCTCTTGCACCGATCTGGTGGGTGCTGAAGATAGGTATCTATTTTGCTGTGGCACAGAGTGCGAGGAGCCCTGAGGGGATGCCCCTGGGAGTTTAATCCGAGGGCCTTTTGCCTCCAAGGGGGTATCTGATTTTGGGGAGGGGGGGGGGGGCATACCCCGGTGCCTTTCCTCTGTTCCAGGGGTTCTTCGGGCATTGCCTGAAGTTCGCTGGGTGGTCTCCATTGCAATTTGCACACGTAGCCTTCTCAGACCTAAGTCTCTGGCAGTCCCGTGTGAAGTGTTCTTCAGCACACTTAAGGCACTTAGGTGGCATACTGCAGTTCTCCGAGGAGTGATTGAACTGTTGGCACCGGTAGCAGATTTTGAAGCCCCGTGCTCTGAAGGCCTCTACCTTCACAGCCAAGTAACCTAATCTTGTTAGTCTGTAGACCCTCTGCCAGTCTGCCGTAGGCCTAAGGCTGACTAAGAAGATCGGCAGGGGTAATCTCGTTTTAGTGTTTCGCAGTTGAGAAACCCGGACTACATCTAATCCTTCGGATGTTAAAGTGATTTTTATTTCCTCCATGTTATAATTTGTTGGTAGCCCCTTCAGAACTATCTTTTTTGGCCTTTCCGTCTTTAGGTTTAAGCTGTGGAAGGGGATTTTCTCACTACTTAAATGGCGCTGTACAACCCTGTAGGTGTCAGCGTCATTTGGAATCAATTTTAGCATGTCTCCTGTGAGCTTGCCAGATACTTTATTTCCTGAGATATCATTTAGTTTTTTAAGGAGAACCTTGTAATTATCATTGAACTTTATGAAAAAGGCATCAAATACGCGGGCAAAGCAAGGTATAACAAAGGATTGAGAGCTCGCCGGGGAGGACGAATCAGGATTCTCCATTTCACTCCAGGTTTGCCGAGGCATTCCCAGGGTGTAATGGTCGCCTTCTCCGCCGTCCGGCAAGCAAAGGTTAGGAAACACCTGCCTGGGGCGCTTCCACGGGGGCGCCGTAGGCTCGGAAAGAAGGTGTCTAGGCCTTCTTTTTCCAAGGTAGGAGGATGTGGAAGTGCCGTATCTACGTTTCTCAGGCAGGGCTTGCTAGAGTTCTTTCTGAAAAAATTTAGAGAAGTTTTCCGAATATGCCCAGCAACGTGTGGGACTTTAAGATCATGATGAATCACCTCGTTCAGGACAAACCAGGGCGCATTTACAATACAGCGCAAAACTTTATTCTGAAACACTTGCAATTTCTCAATGTGCATTTTTGCAGCCGAACCCCAAACAGGGCAGGCATACAAAAACGCAGGTGCGATGATTTGTTTGTAGATGATCAGTTTATTATAAAGGGACAGGTGAGACTTTCTACCGAGAAGTGGGAGAAGAGCTACAAAGGTTTTATTGGCTGTTACAACCTTATTCATGATGTGCTCTGCGAAAGTTAATTTGGCGTCAAATGTGACACCCAGATACTTTGCGGACAGTGAAAAAGGGATCGGATCATTGAAAATTTTACGGGAGAAGTTAAGACTAAGTTCTCGGTAGTTAGGACGAAATATGACGACTGCACTCTTGGTCGGATTAATTTTGATTCTCCAGGTCACGAGCCAGTGCTCAAGGCTATTCTTTATGTAGCTTTGGAGTGTATTGATAGCGTTGTGTGGTGAAGAGCTTTTCGAAATCAGTGCCGTGTCATCAGCAAAGATGGCCAGCTGTACCTGTGGGATCCTGGATATATCATTGATATACAGATTGAAAAGTAGCGGGCTGAGGTTACCGCCCTGTGGAACCCCGGCTCTGATTGGCCGATGAGAAAAGTAATAATGTTCAACTCGCACGCGGAAAGAACGATTAGCAAGATACGAGTTGATGAGAGCCAAAAGTTGTGTCGAAATACCAAGTCGGACCAGCTTGGTTAGCAGACCCGGGATATATGCTTTATCAAAAGCCTTACTGATATCGAAAAACACTATGCTGGTATACTGCTTGTTGGTAGAGTTTTTGTGAATAGTTTCCACTACACGCCTGAGTTGGGAATGCGTGGAAAAATCAGATCGAAAGCCGTGCTGTTCAGGAATTAAAATGTCTTTCGATCTGCAGAAACTAGTCAAACGTCTAAGCAACACTAACTCAAAAATTTTGGAGAGGCTAGAAAGAAGACTAATGGGTCTGTAGCTTTCTGCTAATTTAGGATTTTGATTAATTTTGATCAGAGGGATAACATCAGCAGTTTTCCAACTCTGGGGAAAGTAACGAAGATTCAACATATGATTAAGGAGCACGGTGAGCCAGCACTCATAAGCAAGGGGAAGGTTCTTCAGCATTCTGTTGCTGATCTTATCAGAGCCTGGTGATTTCTTCACTTTGAAGCTGTGTATGATGTTATGAACTTCAGCCAAGTGTATGGACTCGAGGTCATTTGGTGCTTGTACGTTAAGTGCATTCTGATTGGTCTGTTGGAAATCGTGTAGAGTGCTTGTGTAGAGATGGCTGAAGTTCGGGTCTTCGTGTGGTGAGAATTGGAGTTCCAAGCTATCTGCAATTGCATTAGCTTTTTCCTCCGCAGTCTGGGCGAGAGAGTTTGGGTCATTAATGGGCGGAATTGTTGTTCTCGTGGTTCTCATGTTTTTAGCTGTTCGCCAGAGACTGTGATTCGTGGGTGTAAGTCCCTCAAGGTGAGTACGCCAGCGTTGCTGGGTGTGAGTTCGAATCATAGACTTGACCTCGCTATGAAGATTACGGAGTTGCGCTTGAAAGGAGAATACCTACTGCGCTGCCAATTTCTCCGTAACCGGTTACGCTGCTTAATTTTGGTTTTGATATCACTCGGGAGCGAGTGATAGTTCACACGTGAACGATTTGGTTTCGAGGCTGCAGCATAAGCCTCTAGCAGTAAGTGATTAAAATCTTGGACGCTATTATCAATATCGTCCGTGCTGGTAATTTTGAGAGGGGGGGCAGTACTAGAAGTATTAAGAGAGTGACGAAAATCGTCCCAATTTGTATATAGCTCCACCGGGTAGTCCAAAGAGATACTATTAAAATTAAGGGTAAGTATTACAGGAAGGTGATCAGACGTCAACTTATTATCGACTCTGATCGTATGATGGAATGTTTCTAAAAAGAGCCAGATCAATTACTGTTGGGGACCTTCCTGTAAAGAAGTGAGTGGGAGTGGGCGGAGCTATGATCCTAAAGTTGGCGCACTGGGCCAATCGTTTTAGTTCTCTGCCTTTTCCGTTCGAAGCTGTGTCCCAGGAAAAGTGGCGAGAGTTTAGGTAACCAGCGATAATAATATTACTGCTCAGTCCTAAAAGTGCTTCAATCTCCGATGAAGGTAATCTAGTATTGTTAGCAGGTGGGATATACACTGAAGCAAGTGCAATCGGGACCAAATTTGGAATAGTGACTTTTATAGCTGTGGCCTCAAGCTTCGTGAAGGCCGGGACATTTAACCTATGATGAGGAATGTTGTTTTTAACATAGAGTGCAGTTCCGCCATTGACACCCCTCGCCACCGCCCCAGCCCTCGTTCTATACGAGAAGTAACCTGTATAATTACAGATTGCTGGGGAGGGGGGGGGGGTAAGGTGGGTCTCATTCACCATAAAAATGTCGAAGTTTTCATCTACAACATAATCACGCATCTCGTCGAGCCTTGAACGCACTCCATTGGCGTTCCAAAAGCCGACTTTGAGAGACTGCAAGGTACGAGACGCCGAAAGAGAGAACATGGCGAAAGCCAGGAAGAACAGTAGTGGGGGGGGGGAATTATCTAGTAAGAGCGTCATAGCTCCGGTAGAGAGTCCAGACCATATCAATTTGCGTGGTCGCCTCACGCAGCGCAGGAAGTGCTCGCTCGAAGGCGGCAAGGAGTAATTCCTTGTCATGAGTATTTCTCATGGCCAAGAGAGTTAATAGGAAGTCGGTGTAGTTGATAGGGGTGCTATCAACTGGAGTTTTGGAATTTTGGGCGGCGACAACTGGGACCGACTGAGCCTCAGCAATTTGTCCGGTAGTTTTAGTAGGGGGGGGGGCAGATTGTTTTTGTGGAATGCCAGAAACGACGGTTGCAAAGTTAAGATTAGGCTTGATGCCAGCTGGTCGGTAAGGACGACCTGGGTTCCCAGGGTTTAATCCTGGGGGGGCGAGAGTTATTTTTAGATTTAGTCTGGGGAGCCCTGCTACTCTTCGTCAGGGACGAGTTGCCCGCATTTTTCGGGCAATCGCGCCAGTTTGCAGAATGTTGACCACTACAATTTCAGCAGAGCAGGAAGTCTGCTTTGCAATCACTGGCGGCGTGGGGACCGGCACACTTGACGCACCGCTTCGGCAAGTTACAGGCTAGACTGCTATGAAAAAATCCATTGCACGAATAGCACTGGCTAGCGAAGCCTCTGCGTCCGATGTACGGCTCCAGCTTCTCTTCCGTGCCCAAGAGCATATTTATTTCATAAAGGTCTTCCGGGTTAGTACCGGGTGCTATCTGCAGGTAATAGAGAGGGAGGGGCTGTTTGCTCCCTCTCCTAGTCAGCCTAAAGTTGTTAAGAATTGTAAAGCCCATTGCTTCCATTGCTTTAGTAATAAGTTTAACATCCGTCACCACGGGAAGCCCTCTGATGACAACCTTGACTGGTAAGTCCTCTTTCAGGGAGTAAGTCTTGAACTGCACGCCTGTTTTCTTCAGGTAATTTGTGCAGTTCCTGAATTCGTCGTCACTTTTAACGTGCACTTTGGAAAATTGTCGGTCTAGGACCGGAACAATTTTCGGTGAAAACCTTTTCAGGTTAAATAAGATCGAGGGCCAGTTAGGCTGAGAAGCGCTGATCAACAGCGGAGGCGGGGTGGGACGCGAGGGAGTTGGCAAGTTTGCCGAGGGCCGTCCTTACCGTGTCCGGTCATAGGTGCTTTCCTATTGGCCGGCTCAGAATCTGTAGAGTTTGCAGTAGTTCTTGATGACTTAGATATTTTATGTACAAATCCTTCCTCATCAGTAAAAGTTCTCGGGGTATAGTTGCCATTAGTGGCTCTACCTTTTGCAGCATTGCTTATGCATTATAATTATCATTATTTTTAGAAGAATTTCCAGCATTTAAGTTTAAGTTACTAATTTGTTTAGTTGCCTCGTGGGCGGCCTAGTCAAGTTTAGTTTTGTCATTAAAGTTTAAGTTTTCAGAAATCTGGGTTTTAGAACCCTCAGAGTTACTAGTAGAAGCATAATTATGATCAGTACTATAATTAGCAGTAGATAAATCAGTGGCTTTAGAAGCCGTATCCTCAACAACAGTGGGGAGGGGGTATAGTTAAACTGTACTTACCACGGCAGCCCAGTTCTTCAGCCATCTCGATCAGCTCGGCTTCTAGTCTCTCCAGTCTGGTCTTGAATCTTGCAAAGTCCACTTTGTCAGTCGTAGTCTTTTTCGCCTGTTGCCGGCAGATCAAGTCCAGTTCAAGGTCCGTAACCACCTGTTTCAATTTCAGTAATTCCTCCGAAGTATGCTTTTTAGAAAGGTTAGACTCGGTACTGTTACACTGTGTAACATCCATAACATCATCATTCTCAACAACAACATCGTTCACACAACTCTCCATAACCACGTGCCCTCAGGTGCTGTCCCTGTAGGGAGTTCCAGTTACTAATTTTCTTTTTAAATATCCAGTATCATTAAGAGTAAGCTGTAAACTAGATATAGGAGTTTAGCACTCCTTCAAGATAAGTGTCCACTCTAAAATTTTCCTCTGCATAGTTTCCTACAGAATGGTATAAAATGATTTTATACAAAACATTTTTTCTCTTTATTTGATCTGATAATTTAATCTACCAAACAAGAGACAGTGTGCCTCTACCTCGTAATGTGCACACTAGTAATTGATATATCTATAATTTCAGCAATGCAAAATGTTTAATCGCTCACAATTATTATTTTTTTGAATAGCATAAAGTTAATTTCATGTGTCAACTCGTGTAAGATCAATTGTTAAAGCCGCAAATTATAATAATAATCACAAATAAAATATATGCACACACATGCAGCTATTTTCCAAAACGATGGCAAAATGTTTTGATGAGTATTAAAAGAGGTAGTATTATATATTAATTTCCACAAATATATAAAATTTGAATTTTTAAAACAGTTTTTTAATACTGTATGAGGAAGCATAAAGGACATGCAAGATATTTAGTAAGTTGAATAACAAAGATGCTGTGTCCCGAGAATATACTTCTCTAAAACTTATTTCTTCAAAACTTCGATTTATTTTATTAAGATATTGCTTCCCCATTTTGATGTGAATAATGTCTATAGTTGGGGGTTTCTGTGGCGATAAAGGGAGAGTTACGAAAAATGTAAACACGTTACACGCTTATACCCACAAATCTAATACGTAAAGATATTTTTTCTTGTTTTGTCTGAAATAAAGTCTATTTTATGAATATATAAAAATAATTTCAATGTTTTAATATTTTGAACTTTAGTTTTCGAAAAAACTGAAAAAATAGCTCCTTGCGCGATGACTTTTTTTTTTCATTTTTCTAGCTATTGCTTGAAATATATAGTAAACTATAAGTAGTAAATGGCAAAAATGTGTATTAGAAAATTTAGTATTAAAATCTATATTTATTATTAAAAAAACCTCTTG
Organism: Amaurobius ferox; assembly: GCA_951213105.1. Taxonomy (NCBI): domain Eukaryota; kingdom Metazoa; phylum Arthropoda; class Arachnida; order Araneae; family Amaurobiidae; genus Amaurobius; species Amaurobius ferox. The sequence continues at coordinate 153,368,721 of OX578141.1, forward strand.
CAGTTTTGGAGTAATAGTCTTGTCAAGTTGAAGAAGAATGGATATTTTCCGTTTTTCAAGTTTGCAAAGATTATACACTCAAAAAATAAAAGTGCTGGCTTTGAGCAATAATCTAGGAGTTATAGCTCTTTAAAAGCCCTACAAGTATATATTGTGCCGTATTCAGAAGAGAAACTCCAATTCACAACACAAAACATTTAATATGTACACATATTTACACTTTAAAATACATGGTTTTTTTTTCATTTCGGCGGACGTGCCTTCCATCCGCACACATCTCTCTTCTTTCTCGACACAGACTGCTCTCTGCCAAGGCCCCCTAGAATAAGAGGCCCGGACATTGACAACTCAACCGCAGCAACGGAGGGAACGTATCTCCCGTGCGCAACACGTACGGGATCTGATACAGATGAATTTCTACAGTAATAAATAAGACTAATATGAAAAAATATATCTATACTTGTTAGTTTACTAACAAGTAAATTAGAATAAACTTCAAACTGTGATTCTAAAATAAAAAATGATCTACATTGAGAACAAATATTTTTTCACTCTCTTCTGTAAACATTTATGTTAAAGTTATATTAATATAATAAACAACTATTTTAATATTTATATAATATTTAAAATATATCAAAAAACAAAACTTATAAACCTTAGAAATTCAAATAATATTTTATAGCTATAAATTAGGAAAAAAGTAATTGCATATTATTCACTATAATGGGAGAAACTGCTGACAATTGCCTATGACTTTAAAATACATATTTTATTAGCTAACATACATATATGTATATATATATATATATATATATCTCCAGATTTAGCATTTAGTTTTAAAATATAAGCAACATAAAACGCAGTAAAATAGTTATGAATATAAATTTCTAAATTTAACTTTTCAATTTTGTGACACTAACTTTTGCAACATTATTACTTTTACACTAATACTATATTTCAAAAACTCTTGATACCTACCTATTTAACTTGAACAACATTTTATACTGTAAATCTAGAATTCATAAAAAATGCGAAGAAACATGCCTGTTTAAAAAATCTGAAAGTTCGTCATTTAAAATTCAAGCAAATTTGTGCATAATTTTCTGTCGGACTTTAGATAGGAAAATAACTTAGTAGAAATTTATTAATCATTTTAACTTTCTGACTAAATATAAAGCTTTTTAATTTAATAATGACAATCACCACAATAGTTACACCTCAGTATGCATGCTATATGCTAGTACACACCATTTATTGATTTATATCTTCATGAAATTTAAATCATTTTTTCCTTCTTGAAATGTAAATTACCTTAACTTGTAATGACATGTAGTATATGTACAAATTTTAATTATCCATAAGTTAGGTTACCACACTAAGTAGAAAATCGTCGTCTTTCTACATGCAATGAAACTATTTAAATTATTAAATCCATCAAAAAATGTAACAGCATTTCTTCAAATAAGGAAGTAAAATACAAAAACAGGACTTTTATGAGTTGTAAAAACATTTTATCTTACAAACCTAATTAAGTGACATCAAATTTATATTAAAATGTATCATACTGTATATGTAGCAATAAATAGCTAGATTTGTATTTTGTCTGAAAAAAGTATATTCAAAATTAACTCAAATTTTCTGAGTATCTGCGTACCATGTATGTGTGTATGTTTCAACTAGTACACACCATTAATATTCGGTCTGGGGTTACACACCATTAATATTCGGTCGGACGGTCTGGGTTTCAACAACAACAACACCATTAATATTGTGTTGAAATGTGAAATTATTTATTATTCTTGTTGAAATGTGAAGTTATTAAGTTTTTCTTGAAGCAAGTAAATGAAATACAAAAAAGAAGAGCTTTTTATGAGCATATAAAAACTTTATTACAACAAATTTATAAATACAAGTAGTTGGAGTTAACAAAGTTACATAAAAATAAAATGCATCTGCCGCAAAAGCTAGATCCATATTTTGTCTGACAAGTACCTGCATATCATATTTCACACTCAAACAAAATTTACTCCCCCCCCCCCCCATTTATATCTACTGAATACCAACCTGATATATATTAAATGATGTACATAAAGTATGGATTATAAATAAATACTACTGATTTTACAGTAAAAGCATTTATATTAAATCCAAAAAAAATTTGACATTTGCATTCCCCCCCCCCAATTGAGTTCTGAAAAACATATTTACTCTACGGATTAGGACATTTTCATTAGATACAAAAACTATTTAATCAGTTAAATCTAAATGACACATTAAATACTTTCATTACTACACATATTTAATAACTTTGAAACTTACTACACATATTTAATATTTTTTTCAGGATTTAGATACGTGCAATGATACACAAGTTTTATAAACATATCGAGTTTCGCTGCACTTTCCTTTGGAAGAGCATACTCCACATAGTCTGGAATTCCCCCCCCTCCCCCCAAGTAACATCAAAACATCTAAATAAGCTTCAATAAACTTTATTTACACATACTCTGAGATCCCCCCTCCCAAGTAAAATCAAAACATCTAAATAAGCTTGAATAAACTTTATTTACACAGCATGTGTGTGTTGAAATGAAACTTACTGCATATATTTAATAATTTTTTCGGGAACGGTGTACCGTAAAGCATTTACCTATGTGCAACGGTACTCAAGTTTTACAAACGTATCGAGTTTCACTGCATTTTCCTTTGGACCAGCATATCTGGGATTCACCCCCCCCCCCCCAGGTAGCATCAAAACATTTAAATAAGCTTCAATAAACTTCATTTACACATACTCTGGGATTCCCCCCCCCCCCAAGTAAAATCAAAACATCTAAATAAGCTTGAATAAACTTTATTTACACATAGAGATTCCCCTCCCCCAAGTAAAATCAAAACATCTAAATAAGCTTGAATAAACTTTATTTACACAGCATGTGTGTGTTGAAATGAAACTTACTGCATATATTTAATAATTTTTTTCGGGAATGGTATACTATGTGCAACGGTACGAAACAATTATACAAAGGCGTTTTGCGCATATTTCATTTGTAATACAGTTTCTATGTTCTGTGATTTATCAAGGCTATTTCGATAATTCTATGATTTATTATGGCTATTTCGATAATTCTATGATTTAGTAAGGCTGCAATAATTTGATTCATTGATACTTTAGATTAACTTAAAATAACATATCATAGTGTAAGGAGTAATTTGTAACAGATTTTGTTTTCTAACGTCTAAAAAATGTACGATTCACGATCTCAACAAAAGAGGCAAATATTTACTTCACAAAAGTCTGTAATAAAATTATGCTTAAAATGCAAGGTTCAGTGATGAATAACAAGTCATTCAGGCAATATTAAACATGAATTAAGAGTACTTTTCTCAAGATATAAGACTATTCGTACAGATATAGCAACATTCGGCGCTACACGTGCTATGTGTTACAAAAATGTTAAAGTTGCATGCATAAAATAAGACAAAATAAAAAATAACTCACCATTTATGAAGTCATGTTTTCAGTAGACACTATAATCCTAGTGGGCACGTATTTAAATTATTTTTTTTATTTGAAAATATGAATTTTTGAAAGTCACTCCTGAAACTTCAATACACTTTCGTACACGCGGAGTGATTGCAGATCCCCCCGCGGCTGACGTCACGTATCCCATGATTCCTAGATGTCCGAGCCTTGTTTTAGATAGCCTTGAATGGATCCAGCGGATCCTCGAAATAGCTATATTCTGCATTATTGTGTTATTTGTGCTTTTATACGTTGTTCAAGTTTTTTTGCAATTCTTATTGTTTAACATGCATACGAGTCATGCAGATCGGTTGTTCAGTTTAACATTTTATACTCATTTAGAAAAAACAACAGAAAAAATATAAATATATAAATATGAAACATACTTACCACATTATTAATATCACTATTCTCATAATAATTTCATTTAGAATAACAAAAAAATGGACCATAGGAGCTCCGAAATCTCCCAGTTGGCCTCCAATTATACCAAATGCTATGCAGAAAACAATCAGTCCTGAAGTAATAAAAAAAGATTTCTTATTGTAAGGGATAAAACAGGAAATAGATAGATCCGGTTTAAATGAACATAGAAAATCATACAACATTTTAGTACTCCCTTGAAGAAAACAGATATAAGCAATAAGGGGGGGGGGTGACAACTGTTCTTGTTCTTTTCGACGAAGTCCCTTACGCTACAGTATCCTCCCTCCTTCAGAGGAACTTTTTCCGATGGGAAAGTTCTTGGCAAAATAGGCATATAAATACATAAAATGAAAATCGCATAATTAAAGTCACTACACATATAATTAAAGTCATAACACATGAGGAAAAGTTCCAAAAGTTCATTGAATCACTTAGGCAGGTAAACTTCGGCTCAAACCATCTGCATTTCCAATGTTTTTACCCGAACGATGGATCACTTCAAAATTACATGGCTGAAGTGCTAGGTCCCAACGCAACAATCTTTGGTTGGCACTTGCGTTAGTTTTCAACCAAGTCAGAGGGTTGTGATCCGTTTGTATTACGGATTTGTTTCCGTTTAAATAGTAATGCAATCTCTTGACTGCAAAGATGATACAGGCACACTCTTTTTCAGTAGTGCCATAACGACGTTCTACCTCTGTAAATTTTTTGCTAAGATTTGAAATAGGGTGCTCTTGCTTATGAAGTTGAAATAGCACTATCCCCATACCAACATCCGATGAATCAGTTTGTACTATAAAATCCAGAGCATACAGAATTGACTTATGAATCAATTTTTCTTTTAACTTCTCGAAAGCTTGACTGCATTCCCGAGTCCAATTGATCTCTCCCTTTTTGACTTTCCACTTCAAAGCATCAGTTAATGGCGCAGCTGTCACAGAAAACATGGTATATAATGATTATAGTACCCAGCCAGACCCAGAAACGCTCTTGTGTCTTAGTTTTAGGAATTGGGAAATCAAGGACTGCTTGGACCTTTAGTTCGGCAGGTTTTCTACACCTCTGTCCAACTTCATGACCTAGGTACAGTACATGATCTTGGCTAAATCAACATTTGGATAGTTTTACATGCAAATTTGCTTTTTGTATTTGTTGTAAGACATACTCTTAAGTGTTTAAGGTACGTGTTCTTCTCAGGTGTCTGAGAAGATGGCAACATCATCCAGGTAAGGTACAGCAAATTTATCACATCCGTGTAATAGTCCAGACATCAGTTTGCTAAAATAATAGGGTGCATTTTTATGCCCAAATGGTATTCGGAGAGTCCGATATACACCAAAACTAGTACAGAAGGATGCCAACCTAGAACTTTTCGCAGTAAGCGGAATCTGCCAATATCCTTTGGTCAGATCCAACACTAATATATCCCGCAGCTGCAATAGTTTCAACTCATTCTTCAATGTTAGGCAAAGGGAAATATTCTATTCTCGTAACTTCATTTAATTTTCGGTAGTCGATATGTGCTCTAGGTTTTCTTCCAGGAGCTTCAACAAGAATCATGGGGGAAGTGTAATCTTATTTACCTATTTCAATGACTTTAAACTGCAACATTTTCTGGATTTCTGACTTTAAAATGTCATCTTGTCTTGGCGATAGTCTATATGGTTTTAACCTCACTAGTGTATTATCAACTCAATATGGTCTACCAAATGTGTTCTTCCTGGCTCATTTTAGAAAACCGCCATAATATTTCTTGTAGTTGATCAATTTGTTTCTCATCTATCCGTTCTTCTAATCTACTATTTTGGACGATCTCATGCAAATCAAAAATATTAGGATTTGCTTCAATTTTTGGAAAGTGTTCCTTTATTCCATTAGATTTTAGGAATAAATTATTTACAATACTTGATCTTGTATAATAGGGCTAGCCCTGGTTTCTCGAGTTTTTTCCTTCCAAATTAACAACGTAATTCGTTTCAGATATATTTTTCTCAATTGTTTCAGGTCCTTTCCCTTTTATTGCTAATTTATTCGGTCTGCAGGTTGACAGAACCAAATCTTGATCTCCTTCGTTATATTCTCTCTTAATTGCTTTCCGATCATACCATGTTTTTCTTTTTAACTGCGTTTCTCCCATTTTTTCAATAGCTAAATCTTGACCATTTTTAATTTATTTATAAACTCAAATACATATTCTACTACTGGATTTCCTTCGTCAGGTAGGTCTATCCATTTTTCATACAAGAGTGTAGCAGGAGTCCTCAATTTTTTTCCAAATACTAACTCAGATGGGCTAAACCCTGTACTTTCATGAGTCACTATTCTGAGGGCAAAAAGTGCAGCTGATAACTTACGTTCCCAATCAGAAGTGGCTTCAATACACAATACTCTCAAGATTCTCTTCAAAGTTCTATAGAAACGCTCCACTGGATTACTTTGAGGGTGGTAAACCGAACTCTGTTTCACAACAATTTCAAGTCTTTCAAAGAATTCTACAGTCAATGCACTCATAAATGAAGTTCCTTGATCAGTTTGAATTTCTTTAGGAAATCCCATGCAACTAAAAATGCCAAGTAAGGCATGCATCACTGACTCAGATCCAATATCCTCCACTGGAACTGCATCTGGGTACTTAGGTGCTAGACACATAACTGTAATTAGATATTTTCTGTAGGGGAGGTCGGTGGCGGACCACATGCATCACTATTGATCTTCGAAAAGACGTCATGGATAATTGGTACTACTGTCAAAGCTGCTTTTCTTTTATCATTAGCTTTTCCAGCCCTTTGGCAGGGATCACAGGTCCTTACGTGTTCTTCTATTTCTTTAAAACACTTGGGCCAAAAGAAATATTTCGGAAATCGGTCTTTTGTTTTGGAAACCCCAAAGTGACCAGAAGTCCCTTCATGACACAAAGTCTTGATCTGCTCCCTAAATTTTTCAGGTATGACAAGCAAATTTCTTCTTCTCCTGTTTTATCAACTTTTTTCTTTACCAGCATATTGTTTCTGGCTAAGGTGTAACCATTCGCCTCATTCCGCTGCTTCCGCATCTTTGATTAGTGGTGCTAATTCTGGACTTTGCGTCTGAGCTGCTATAAATTTATCAGAGTCTACTTTTATCAGTTCTAAAATAGGTTCATCTACAATCTCTATAAGGGCAAGAGTTCTTTTTCAGATTCTAAATTTTCCTCTGCTTCAGCTTCTCTGATGAACGGTTCATCTGCCAGATTTACGTTTCTTTGCGTTTTCGTTGAGATCTAGTCATAACGACATTGGACATTTACTACTTCAGAATATTTTCGAATTGTGTACCTCGCATTTTTCAAAATCGCCGCAGTTTAGTTTCCGAAAATGTATCTTCCTCGATCCAAATGATTTGATATCACTGCTGCTTTCAGGGTAATATGTCCCATTTCGCAATCTATCTCCACCTCTGCCAATGGTAAGCAAATGATCTGATCATCCAAAAGGTGTTTCACCCATACGTGTTCTCCAGTCATCGTCTGAGAAGTGGCAAATTTATTACATACGACAGCAATTGTCGCTCCTGTATCCCTGAGAATTGGCATCTCAAACCCGTTTACCTTCCCTATAGTGGTGTAAGGGGCTAATAACTTGACTTCCGACTTCTCGATAATTCTGTTAACAGCTTTCATTTACCTTAATTTTGGACATTGAGGAAGTGATCAACTGATTCACATTCATAACAATGGAACTGTTTTCTCCTCTCGAACACATTTTTTTTGCCTTTTATCCCTTGAATGATTTTCCTTCCTGACAAAAAGGAAACGATTACTTCCATTCCCATGCTGTTCTGTGTTCTCATATGTGGTTTTGGGCCGCCACTTTCTTTCTACTTTGTCTTTTTGATTGGAGAAATACGGTTTAGGTTTCACCTTTTTTCTAACTTCTTCGAATTCTTCGATCTTTTCCGTTAATTCTGTTTGCGAAATAAAACTTGTCCATTCGTCGAAGAAATGTTCCTTAAATTCAGCAGGTGCTCTTTTTTTTATTTGGTCGGTAATTTTGAGGTCCTTCAGTTGTTCAAAAGTTTCAACTTTAAATCCTGTAATCCAGCCAATAAAATAATTCTGCAGCTCATACTAAAATCTGATCACGTTGAATCTGGAGATTTTTAGTGTCTGACAAACAATTGTCGAAATTTTTCTAGTGTTAACTTAAATCATTTTAATAACAGCGATTTCACGAATTCACAGTCCTGTGCTTTATCCTCCGATTCACGAGCTATCAACTGGGTAATTTCATAAGGCATAAGTCCTAACAAATGATACACCCAATCATTTTTATCAATTTGCGCCATTCTGGCGTGTCGTTCGAACAGTACTAAATATAAGCTTATGTCTCCTTCCATTACGTCATATTTTTGGATCAGTTTTTGTAAATCCATATGATGAAACTTGTGATTTTCTGCAATTTCCGAAGTGCTTACATCTCTAGAATTTGTTCGATTTTCTGTTTCGATCCTAATTTTTTCTAACTCGAAATTCCTCTTGTTTTCCCTTTCAATTTCAAGTCGTTCTAATTATTTTCCCCTTCAAGTCGTTCTAATTATTTTTCCCTTTCAAGTCGTTCTAATTCTTTATCTCTCCCTAATATGATTTTTTCTAACATCTGTCGGACGAATTCCTCCTCATAAGTTTCGTTTTGTTGAATTAGCCTTTTCAAATCGACAATTTTATGTTCTTGAGTAATTTTCTCTCCTAGTTCTTTAGCAACACGTTGCAGATTAATTTTTCGAGCTTTACCATGAAAAGCCATTTCTCTGATTCCAAATTTAATTATGCACTTTCTATATTTTTAACTAACAAGGGAATTGACTTCACAAATTCAACTAACAAACAATTACCTCAGAAACATTTTTAAAACAAATAATATCAATAATATTTAAACAATCATAACATTCACTTTAATTTTAAAATTAAAAAATATTAATTTCATTCATCAACACAGAATTCCATACCTTAAGGCGGTACATAAAATGAGATCTATATTATACTTCATTTCAACAAGGCACTCAACAAAATTAAATTAACTTCATTAAACAATCAAGAATACTATGCAAAAACATTAATTTCAATTATAAAAAATTTTAATATTCAGCATATTAAACATTTGATAATTCTCTTAAATCAATACCTCAACGTACCATGAGAACAACACTATGCAATTTAACAATATCTAACCAAACGTTAATGGACTTCAGATGAATCACAAAACAGCTAAAAATGTAATAATTAATAATTTAACACATTAAATGATTTATCAGCATTTTGCTATGCTAGCAATACACTTTTACGTAACAACATATAATTAAATGTCAGGGTGACAATATTCTCAACTTTCTCAAAAAATGTTTAGCATAATGCCATCTAAATTTATTTGACAAATCAGCAATTTACTTTCGGTTCAGACACACTTTTTAACTTGTGCTTGTTAACACAGATTAACACATAAAATTTTCATGCCAGGGTGGCAAAATAATTCAACAAATTATTATCTGAAATTTTTTGCTAGGGTGGCAATTTGATTCAATAAATAATGCAAACAACATACTTTCTGTTAGGATGACAAAAAAAGAACAATTTACCATCACCAAGGTGGTTAGGGGTGTCCAAAATTGGACAATGTCTCAGAAACCACCCATACTCAAGTTTTTCCCATTATTTTATTCAACTGTGGTCTATGGTCTATAAATATTTTTTACAGAATTTTAAAATGTTATCCTGAGATCCCTCAAAGCCTCTGAACATAATGTCCAATAGGGGTCAAAGTCACACTTTGATTTTCAATACCGACACTTATTAGAAGAGATTACTCAGAACGCAGGAATGATAATACCAATATTTAAGTACCAAACTGCACATTTTTGTAGCTATTTATAATTAAGTCAGAAAGAACCTGACAAGGCATATGTCACAAATTTATCCACAAAATGTTAAAAATGCCATAATCAACGATGTCAACGGTAATGTCAATTGTACAATATATAGCGCCAGCGCCTAGGTTTCTTCATATTGTGAGTGCGTAATGTTTAGTGCCTTCTTATCGAATTTGGGGAACTGCTTCCTGTGTTGTTCAATGCTCTGTAGGAGCCAGGATCTTTGCTCAGGATCGGTTGTAATGATGGTAGCAAAATCCGATATAAGTTTGATCCAACGCTCAGCTGCATCATTTACAACTTTGACAGTGCGAATAAATTTCTCCGCAGCAAGAAATGCGGGATCAGATGGCCATTGATTGACTGGCTTAGTTAGTACTGACCTTCAGAATTCTGAACAATGCGTGGGATTCTGGACCAATGACATCTTTCAGTGTCGTATGTCGATCAATTTTTCTGAATACAGGCTTACCACACAAGACGGAAGTTCTCTGGCAGTGACGTCACTGACAACTGAATAGCCATCTATTGCTTCAAACGATCAGTCATGTGATACTTTCTGAAAAGTGCAAAGGGAACAACTTCTTCCGTGAGGTACCATCGGTGATTTACAAGTTTAAGAATTACCGTGTCAGCAACTGCCTTATCCCTTCATGAAAATCAATCATGTCATGAATAAGCTGGAGATCGTTTGCTGGGGCATCAGCGCCATTGCCGGCTTTCGTCCAAGCAGTATTGTAGAACAGTGCCAAAAACCTGTTCATACGCATGAGTTTCTCAACCATTTTATCGTCATACGGCATTGCCCTGAAGAACAGAAACATCTTTCCTGCGTACAAGTTGTTGGCCATCCAACGAGCTTGATGAATTGCACCAGGCTTCAGGAAGTGGATCCCATGCGGAGTCTCGCTAAAGATTATCAGTGTAGTCATCACGTTGAAGAGTCTTGGCTTGACAACAGAATAACAAGATGTTTGACAACCTGATTTCTAACCGACAATAACCACGTGTCTTTGACTGTCAGTGTTTGCACAGGAATTGTCTTGTCAATGTTTTTCCAAGCCTGTTTGATCTGTAACTCTATAATTCTGCTTTCCCGTACGCGATAAGACAGAAGGTATGCCTATTCAGAAGTAATCTATCATGCCACACGCCAAACGTCGTTTTATCGCCAGTTCTGGTTTATTCTGGTTACACCTGCAATTGGAGGGGGAAGACGAATTGTTTAACCCTTTCGCGACGGCGGCAAGAGAATGATGTTAGATACATTTGTCTTATCAAAGTGTACAGTAGCGTTTCGAATACTGGTTTGATTATTTATAAATCAAAAAACAATTCGACTAATGTTGTTTTCAAGTAATACTATTAAAATACATGTATTTAAGAACTTTGTGTACTGCATACGGATTGTTTGAAATTAGTTAAAGAAATGTTCGACACGCATACATATAATTTATTATTTGAATAAAAAGATGCTATGAGAGATTTCGTAGTAAATATATGTGTAGAATTCGTATATTATTCAATTCTTATATAGTACAAGAATCCGTAACGAAATTTGAAGATTATTTGAAAGGAGGAAATATTTGGCATTTTAAAAATAAAATTTGTAACATTTTAAGGAAATTTGCTTGACATTTTTCAGTTTGTGGGAGCAATGTTGCTCTTCCGACACACATAGGATAATGCAGTGTTTTTGAAGATGTGTTCTGCGGAACCCTTAGGGTTTTGCGACGTGATAGTTTCCAGAAAATTTTCTGAAAAAATTAAAATCGGGTAAAATTTTAATGCTTTTATACTTTTAAATTATTTTAATTTTAAATATTTTATTATTAAATAGAAGAATTTTAAATGTTATTGTAAAATAAATAAAAATATTTCCTAATTTAAATATGGTTAACAAATATAAAAATGCATTGCACTTTCCATTTAAATATTCTCTGGTCAATTACATTTCCAGCAACTTACGTACGTGTAATCGTTCATTCAAATTAGTAATATATTTTGAAATTATTTTTACGTCTAAGTTTGGCAAAATTGGAATTTTTAATACAAAAAATTATAAAAATATGAAAGAGCCTTTATGCAATGGAAAGCGATGTGTACACGTCAATTTCGAAAGAACTATTAAGTATTTCTATACATTTTAGCACACTTATTTCATACAGTCATATGAATTATTGGAAAAACCAGAAGTTACATATTCAGACCAGGAAATCCTTAGTGAACTCTACCAACCCCTCCGGAATTCAATGTTTAATCTATATCAGTCTTCATCTAAGCTGTACCTAAAGCAAAGTCTGAAAAACAGATGCTGAAATGAAAATATAAATTTTTGAATAGGAAGTGACATCTCTCTCCCGAACAAGAAGTGGAAATCCTTCATGAACCCTACCTTCTCCGTAATTTTATGCTGCATCCATATTAGCCACTATATCTTTTTAAACATCTAAATCCTACGAAATAGATGTTTAAAAAAAATCGTTAAAAATATTGGCAAATTGTAAAATTTTCCCACCAAAATCTGCATTTCAAAATTATTTAGAGTAAAATTATATTATTTTTTGTACACACATGAGATAAATTGTCTGTGACTTACAGTTTTAAGTGGGTTGTGAACAATACACATTTACACTCAGTTTTATCCGTCACAGAAATGGATCTAATATAACAATTATAGATCTGAAGGACTAAATAAACTTTAATTGTTGTATACCGATTTAAAGGTATATCTATGCCGTAGAATGTAAAATCTCACTAATTTGATATTTATGGAATTTTTTTTGTGAAATATAAAGATATATATATATATATATATATAGGGTGACCAGAAAAAAGCGCCCCAAAAGTAAAATGAAACGACAAAAGAACGGGTGAATAAATATGTTTTATTCCAATTACAGAAAAAAAATATATATTCTAAATTTATGAAATCACAAGTTTGTCATCACCTGCAATGGCATTTGGTTGTCAGTATTTCAGTATTGTTTATTCCCAAAGTTTGAACGATTTATGTACAGTGGTTTTCGAGATATTACAGTTCTTTATTGGGGCGCTTATTTCTGGTCACCCTGTATATATAATATATATATATATATATATATATATTTATTTATATATTGACAAGTCAGGACGTCTTCATAATCGCAAACTATAAATTGTTATTTTTTCCTTGAAGGAGATGCAAGTTCCAAATAAAGGTTTAAACTATGTTAGTTTTTTTTAGCATTTTGCTAAAAGAAATCTTATTTTGCTAACACATGTTCTAACATTAAGCAAAAGGTTTCCGGTTTTCCTTAATTGTAATATATGTATATATATATATATTTATAAATATATATATATATATAATATATATTTATATATATATGTATATATATATATATATATATAATATTCTATTTTGCAATTATATATCGTATTCTATTTTGCAATATACCGGCTCTCCGAAAGTGTTATCGCGACGCAAAGCATGCTTAACCGGGGTAAGGGGGTCACAACTCCCCCCGGCCATCTTTTGGGATATTGTTTCCATCCATACCTCTTTTCTTTTTGAAAATATTTTTAATCCTCTTTTTAGTGCAGCTTAGCGCCTTTTAAGTGTGATTTCTGATGATTTTATAATATTATATTTCACGGTATTTTCATATTATATATATATAATATATATATAAATTAAAATAACAAATACAAAAGTGCAGGAGTGTGAATCAGTAATCACAGTATCAAAGCGCGTGTAGTGAATAGCAAAAAGCAACGAGGAAGGTCCGAAAAAGCAGAGCACGGAGAGGCCAGGACTAGGAAAATATATTAAAGAATAGTATATCTGCCAGAAACGTCTTCGGGGGCACATTCTAGACAGATATACTAAAATCCGTTGTTTCTATGATTGCATAAAAACACGTGGTTAAAATATTATGCAATCTGTGCCCAACAACGGAATAACAGAAAAAACCAAATAGGATAAAATTCAACTATAAAACATAAAATACCACATAAACATGAAATATAAAAAATACCACATAAACATGAAAAATATAGCTCACAAATATAGAAACTTGCAAAAAAGAGTAACTCACAAGTCGAAAGGTCGCCACCGTGAATAATCTTCAAATAAGTCCACCACATGCTATAGCTTGAACGCTCACCTCGCATAATACCGCGTGGGAATAAACCAGACCAGAGGAAGTGGAAGTAGCAGTACATACTTTCTGTGAGATAAACCCAAGAGTTCAGAAACTGACCGAGAAGAGACCACGATTATCGAAATCATTTAAAGTATGGATAACACTGTTTTTTGGAGCCGTAGCCTGTTTTTTGTTTTATTTGCTTTTTAGATATCCGACTTAACGGTTTTATGAGTGTTTTAAACTTTTTCTTTACCCGCCGAGGCGGTGTTTTTTAAAAAAAAATTTCGTTTTTAGTGTAATCGAAATTACTGTTTTTTAATATTTTATATATTTTTTTTTTAATATACACCGCCGGGGCGGTGTTTATTTTATGGTGTTTCCACTACTATAGAATACCGTACTTATACTGCGATCTACAAATAAGGTGGGGAAATTGTACATATAGCAAAGATTTTTAAGACGATTAATGTGTGATAGTGTACACTTAGTACTATCCAGGCGTTTAATGCGGAGCAAATAGCTAGTGATTAGATTTCTAAAAACTAATCATAAGCTATTTGCTAATGATTAGTTAGCTATTTGCTTATCATTAGCTATTTTCTCTTATATATAAATATATATATATATATATTGACAATATATAATATATATATATTGACAAGTTACGAGGTCTTCATAATCGCAAACTATAAATTGTTATTTTTCCCTTGAAGGAGATGCAAGTTCCAAATAAAGGTTTAAACTATGTTAGTTTTTTTTAGCATTTTGCTAAAAGAAATCTTATTTTGCTAATACATGTTCTAACAATAGGCAACAGGTTTCCGGTTTTCCCTAATTGTAATTTTGTATCAAATTTCGTTCGAATCGCTTCATTCGTTCGTGAGATATCGTCTCCACAGACTCACTGACGCATACACGCGCTCACACATGCACTCGCATATGCACACACACACTCGTATGCACACACACACGCAATCGCACGCACACACATCAAACACATACATGCATGACTTTCAAAACGTCTGATTCGTGGTCAAGGTTGCTTGAAACGTGCTCTCCCGACAAAAACTGGAATTCAAATTTTCGCCTATATATGAAAGTGAAAATCAATCCAGAGCCTTAGAGCTGTTCGCATTATTCAGTTATAACTTGAACGTAAATGCGAAGTCTTTAGTGCATTAAATGAATCAAATCCGAAGTATTTGATGCTCTCCATCATTCATTCAGACTTTTTTGCACCTCCTCCCTCCTCTGCCTTATTTTAAAGAAGAAATATCACGTGACTTGCTGACTTGCTCCGAAATAACCTTGAAGGCGATAGTACAGTGTCTAGAACTAATAGTGTGCCGACCGCCTATACCTCCCAATGCTGGGAGATGTTCCTGAAAAGCCGCCTCCGCAAGACGGCGTTGGTGTCGAATAAGCGGTCTAAATCGGAGGAGTTAACATTGAAACAAATGGGAATTTATTGCAAATGAAATGACTGATATCTTTCGAAATAACTGAAGAATTTGTGTGAAATTGGGTGTGATTATTGTAAGTGGTATACACAAAAAGTCATTTGATTTTCAGAGAGATTGAGCTAGGGATATATTCTTATTTTTAAAATGTTATTTAACTTGATCTGGTGTTCGTTCAAACATTTGAGGTCCAAAATAATCAGGTTCATTTATCATAGTAACGCGAAATTCGTTATGACGTTTCCTCTTGTGGCACATTTCAATTCTTTCGATTTTGAAGCACATCGGGCTAGCCCGTCCTGGGCCCGCCATAGGACATTACCTGGTTTTAGAGAATATCTCGAAAATCAGAGAACGTTGGAAATCTAAGTTTAGTATATCGTTTTCTTTTGGGGTGTATTTTAATTCTTTCAATTTTCAACCGTACCGGGTTACCCCGTCTTAGGCCCGCCTTAGAAACTCACCCGTTTTTGCGGTATAACTCGAGAACAGGTGTATCTAAAAATTCGAAGTTTAGAATATTTTGCCATTTGCTGTATATTTTAACTCCTTGGATAAAAATTTTATCGGGCTAGCCCGTCCTGAGTTCAACAAAAGGAATATATCGTTTTCTGAGAATAACTAAAAATTCGGAGCATCTAGAATGTATAAATTTAATATGTCATTGTCCTTTGGAGTATATTACATTTCACCTCATTTCGAACCGTATCGGGTTAACCCGTCTTGGGCCTGCCATAGAAATTTACTCGCTTTTAAAAAATAAATCGATCACTCGGAGTAGCTGAAAAATATAAATTTAGTATATCATTTCCGTTTGGATGGATTTTAATTTAGATTTTGAAGCTCGTCGGGCTAGCCCGTCTTGGATCCGCTGAAGAATGCATTAGTTTTTGAAAAATAAGACGAGAACCGAAGTAGCTAAAAATACCAAATTTAACATGTCGTTGGCTTTTGGGGTTCTTCGGATAAGTTTCTTCGGATTTGAACTTTATCGGGGTAGTCCGTCCTGGGCCCGACATAGGAATGGACCCGTTTTTTAGAATACCTGGAAAATCGGGGAAACTAGAAAATATAAATTTAGTACATCCTTATCTTTTGGGGAATATTTTAATTCCTTTGTTTTTGAACCGTATCGGGCCAACCCGTTTTGGGCCCGACTTAGAAATTCACTTTTTTAGTGGAATAACTAGAACCGGAGTATCAAAAAGTTTCAAGTTTAGAATGTCGTTGTCATTTGCGGTATGTCTAAGCTCATTGGATTTAAAACCTGGTCGGGCTAGCCCGTCCCGATCCCAACAAAAAGAATGTACTCGTTTTTTAAGAATAACTCCAAAACTGTAGCAGCTAGAATATCTAAATTTAGTATATCATTGTTTTTTAGGGTATATTTTATTTCTTTGGATTTTGAACCTTATCAGACTCGCCCGTCTTGGGCCCGACAGAGTGGTAATGTACTCATTTTTCGAGAATAACTCGTAAATTGGAGCAGCTAAAAAATTCAAATTTAGTATATCAATTTCTTTTGGGGTTTATCATAATTTATAATTTGAACCTCATCGTCTTGAGTCCGTCTTAGGAATGCGATCGTGTTTGATGAATAACTCGAGAACCGGAGTAGCTAAAAATTCCAAATTTAGCATGCTATTGTCTTTTGTGATATATTTCATTTTTTCGAATTTGAACTTCATTCAGCTAGCTCGTGCTGTGCCTGCTATAGGAATAGACTCATTTTTTTAGAATAACCCGAAAACTGGAGCAGATAGAAAATTCAAATTCAGTATATTATCTCCATTTCGGATAGAATTTAATATTTTCGGCGTATATATAATTATAATTAGTGGCGTAGGCATGGGAGATAGGATGTGTGGTAAAAAACCTCATTTGCCGAACAATTACATTAGTTCTCAAAATTGTCTATATTTAAAAAAAATGAATTTTGTGCTATAAGCTCCATTCGATCGTCGACCCCCTTGTGTCCTAAATACATAGTTACATCCATATGCAAATGAGCTAAGAAGTGCGAAATTTGTCCACGGATGTTGGGACGGTGCACTGGGAGTACGAGTGAAGGTTACGGTTCTGTGTGATCTGGCGAAGAAGGTTTTATGCCTTCGAAACCGGTCGATATTAGTATTTTGAGTGGTATTCTGCTTTTCACGAAGATAATTTTATTTCTTTAGCAGAAATTTGGACCGCACGTATTGATTTTATTTACTTGAAATTGAAATTTTTCAATAATTTTTAAAAGCATTATATGAATAACTTGAACGAATGCTTTAAAACCAAATTTTTGTTTTGCATTTTGATACATATTACCATGTAAACCTAAAAAAAGAGTGTATGAGAATGTCTGGCAAATATTTTGTTTTATCTCATATGTTCGTCTACTAGGAAAAATGCCTGTGGGTGGCCCTGTGAATTTGGAAGAAAAACATGAAACACCATTGCCGCTTGAACATTAGAACAAGGTGGGGTCTGCCTACAAGTGCTGTCTCTTTGTACGGTGAAAGATAGCGCTGATAAGAATTTCGATTGAGGGTGGACATGTAATTGACCGCTATTTTATTTCGACAGGCGCGTCTCCTTTACATACGTTTCCGCAAGTTGCCACATCTCTTACACGAACAATGCTCAAAAGATCCGCAAATCAGCGGGGGCTCTGGAAATGGGTAGAACACCAGGGAAGGGCATTTTGTACTGCCTTCAGGGTGGCCTCTAGATACAATAGGAAGTATCTACTAGCACATTGGTCATCTGAGACATTAGCACATTGGTCATCTGAGATCGAATTTGTTTTTACTAAGAACCGTCACCTGTACAATATTCTTTTTCGTTCTAAAATTGGACAGGATGGACCCACTCAGAAAGAAAGATTTTTCGAAATTGTAAGCAGCAAGCTTTCACTCATTTGATGTTTGTTGTAACTGACGTTGAAAATCTATATTTGGATTAAAAAGGGCTGTTTTTATAGCTATACCATTATCGCCTGTTCTGTGTAAAATTGCCTAGAAAAATGTATTAATTCGATTCATCCAGCATATTACTGTATTTTGCATTTCGACGAATAGGCTAAAAAATAGCTTAACATTTCATAATCTGCGAATTTCAGCATCCAAAAATCCCGTCACAAGACTTTTCTTTCTATTATACTATGTAGTACGAATCACTATATTACTATGAATCTTTAAAGTGCACCGTGGACTGGTTTCGCATTATTTAATTCTCTTGCATATAAGCGTAGGCAAGATCTAGGATAAGGGAGGGGGTCGACGATCGAATGTGGGTTTACACAACAGTACAAAATACTTTCTCTAATATAATCCCTAAGGAGAACTAATGTAATTGTTTAATTGTTTGGTAAATGATAATTTTTCTCCAATTTTCGAGTTATTTTCCAAAAACGAATGCATTCCTAAGGCTGGGCAAAGATGGGGAAATGATATACAAAATTCACATTCTTTAGCTACTTCGTTTGATCGAGATATTTTTGAAAAGCGAGTAAATTTCTTTGGCGGGCCAAGACGGGCTAGCCCGATAAGGTTCGAAATGCGATGAAATATAATATACCACAAAAGATAATGATATATTAAATTTAGAAATTGTAGATGTTCCGAATTTTGAGTTATTCTCAAAAAACGATATATTCCTCTTGTTGGGCTCAGGACGGGCTAGCCCGATAAGATTTTTAATCCAAAGAGTTAAAATATACAGCAAATGACAAGAATATGCTAAACTTCGAATTTTTAGATACACCTGTTCTCGAGTTATACCAAAAAGTAAAGTCATATGGCGGGCCCAGGATGGGCTAGCCCGATAAGCTTCAAAATCGAAAGACTGGAAATGTACCACAAGAGAAAACGTCATACCGAATTTCACGTTACTGTGATGAATGAATTTGATTATTTTGGATCTCAAATGTTTGAACGACTACAGATAAAGCTAAATAAAATTTTTAAAATATGGATATATCCCTAGGTCAATCTCTCTGAAAATCAAATGACTTTTTGTGTATACCACTTGCAATAATTACACCAAATTTCAGACAAATTCTTCAATTATTTCCAAAGATATCAATCATTTCGTTTGAATTAAATTTCCATTAGTTTCAATGTTAACTCCTCCGCTTTAGACCGCTTATTCGAGACCAGCGCCGTCTGGCGTAGGCGGTTTTTAGGGAACCTGTTTTTCGCCTCGGTCGGCACACTATCTATTCTAGCCACTGTAGCGATAGTCTCTCCGCGCGTGACGTAATAGATTTGGCGATCGCTTTGAAAGCCAGCCAATTTCCTCGTGTGATGTGAAAGGAGGGACTTGAATTGATATACTTTCTGGCCAACTGCTTCGCGGATAGAGCTGTAGTAGGACACCTGCAATTGGGCTTTCGTGAAATTAGTCGGATGGTTGACATCCGATGGAAGGTAGCGCATTATATTCCGTTTAGGTCGATATTATGCTGACAGCATTATACAAATATTAAAAATTTTCATATATATTTACATTTAAACCCTTTTCATAGCTATGTTGCGTAATATATATTTGTCTGTAGTTGTAATATAAGAATAGATACTTTAAAAAGTCATTGGACATATTATTTGAGCTAACATGTAATATTGAAAATTCCAATAAAATCAAAGCCCACACTTCTAGCTATATGTATATAGGAGGAAAAACTCCATTTTTCAAACTCTATTTTACTGTCATATATGCATTGGTGAGATCTACAAATAGTATATTTTTAAGTTTTTAAAGTAGTTTATTTTTAAATATTTTTCTTTCTATAAAATAATTATGTTTTATCTATAACAGGATTTTTTAATGACAAATTTAAAACATTACACAAAAGGAATAGCAGGAAGAAAAATAATTTAAAATTCTTAAAACGTAAATTATTAAATATAATAAATAAGAGTAAATTATTAAATTATACAAATTTAAAAATGCTTCTGAAAAATATATTATTAAATATTATATTAGAATTCGTTTAAATACTTACAGATGAGAAACCTTTTTGCCACTTATATATAAAAAATAATAATAACAAAAAGAAAAATAATTTACTCAGTTTATTATATGCATAAAAAATGCATTATTAAATAATTTAAAAATTATTAAAAAAAATATCTGCTTGTAATTGAATGTTGAGTATCATGAAATGGAAGACACAATGTGCTGAGAGATAAGTTAAGCATAAATTTAAGTGCTATTAAATCATTTTCCTTCCCTAGAAGTATTTGTGCAAACATTTTTTATTCTTCCTTTACAACTTTACCAGCGTTTTTCTGAGAAGGAGTAAAATGTCACTTGTATCTTTATTCTCATTCTTTTTCTTCAAAATAAAGCACACACATGCAGGCCTGTGAAAAGCGAGAAGGGGGCCTCTCCGGGCTCCCCCAGCAGACCGGGGGCTCCAGCTCTGGTCTATTAATTAGAAAATTTTATGATCAAATACGTCTTGTCAAATTCCTTGCTTTTAAATAAAATATTATTATATTTTATATTCAGAAAAATCGAAGAGGAAAAAGGAATAGCTCCATTCTTCAAGCTCTATTTTAATGTTAATATACATTTGTAAGTAGTTATAAAATGGGGGTTCTCCTGCAGATTGAGGAGGCGCAGCAGCCGATAACTCATTGAGGAGGAGGGATGCCTCATTGAGGATGAGGGTTGGAGGGAGGAGGCGCACCACCTGTTGCCTCATTGAGAAGGGAGGGAGGGTCTTTAGGCCAACGTGGCCTTGATGCTGAGGAGGTTTCGTGTGAATTGCAAAGAGGTGTGATATCAGCATCCATCATGACCTTGAGTGGATATCGCAAGGGAGTGAACTATCTGATAATCTGGGGGAGGGAGATAACCTTGGGCTGGATTGCGCAATGCGATAACCGGAGCGTGGTAGACGACGACCTTTCTTCTCCGCTGCAGCTGACGTACTGATATTTTTTTTATCAATGGTGACGTAGTTGAAATGAGGTAGCGCCCCCTGGCGAAAGTTTTAGGCGGTGGACAATGAAGATG
Organism: Amaurobius ferox; assembly: GCA_951213105.1. Classification (NCBI taxonomy): domain Eukaryota; kingdom Metazoa; phylum Arthropoda; class Arachnida; order Araneae; family Amaurobiidae; genus Amaurobius; species Amaurobius ferox. The sequence continues at coordinate 153,390,176 of OX578141.1, forward strand.
TTGAGGTGCTGCCAACTATCGGCACTTTTTTTAATTTCCAAATGTAAAAGATATTCATTTCCCACAGCTGGGGGATGGGTTCGATCCGGGGACCGTCAGTTTACTAAGCTTTCACCCTGACCCCCGTGCCGTCGGCGCTCATTAGGTAGATTTTTATGGAGAATGCCTTTCGTGTGAAATCGAATGGAAGATGCATTCGATGTGTTAAGAAATTTTGAATGCAGTTATGCAGAAAAGGAACTATATTTTTTTATGAAAATGATATGTATTTTATAAAAAGGCATGTTTTGAATATAGATGTGAATGGAATGCGGTACTTAGCGATTTTTCAGGGTGTTAGAGTCGAGTGTATGCGAGTACATTATGTTAGCAATTTTTCGGGGTATTTGGCGTATAGCGATATTTTTTTTTTATTTTTTTTATAATATCTTAATAACGAAATGATTTTTTGTGTGTGTGTTTAAAAAATTAATCTAATAGTAAATTATTCTTATGAATTTTCAGTGAACACAAAAATTGTGTGCGTGTTAAATGTACTTTATCTTGTGAATACGATTCGACCATTTTGAGTGCGATCTTACTGTGTATACTATGGAGAATTAACACCCTGTTTTTAACATCTAGCGAATACGATTCAACTGTTTTCAAAGTGATCTTTCACCGTCGAAAATTTTAACACCACGACTTTAGGCCTCACGAATATGTTTCGACAGGTTTTTAAAATAGATTTTACTGTTGTACACTATGGGAAATGTAAACGCATGGTTCTAGAATTTTCTTAATACGATTCAACTGTTTTTAACTAACAAAGATGCTTTCACCGGTGCATTGCAAATATTATAGTGAATGGAGAAGCCAAGCTTAGTTAAAGCTTATAAGTTTCAATAACATTAAATACTTAGAACAATTTTGTATATTTTTATAACTTTAGGAGATGTGTATCGCACGCAATATACAAATAGTTAGCAAAAATTAGAACTCACAGCACGACGTGTTCACCAGCAACCGTCCAAACTAGAAATGAAACAATATACACACTAATTACAGTATTAAAAATGAGATCTTATCTAATCTAAGATGACGCCATCAGTTCAAGGTTAGCGTGATGATGCCACAGTGTATTTATTCTTTCTTAATTACTTATTTTTAATTACTTATTAATGCTATAAAGCTCCTTGAGCTAACCACTGCTTTGCCACCACGCAATTTATTCTTACCAAAGAATGCAATACTTAACAGATATTTTTAAACTGGGAAAATGCAAAGTATTGCGAGCCCTTTGAGCCTACCACTGCTTTACCCCACGTAGTCTATTCTTACCAAAGAATGAAATACAGAGTAGATATTTTAAATTTGGAAAATGTAAAGTACTGAAGGCTCCTTGAGCTAATCACTGCTTTACCCCATGTAGCCTATTCTTACCAAAGAATGAAATACAGGGTAGATATTTTAAAATAGGAATTGGCGACACCCCCCACAAGCTAACCACTGCTTAGCCCCACACAATCTATTCTTACCAAAGAACGCAATACTTGGCAGATTTTTTAAAATTGATAAATGCAAAGTACTGAAAGCTCCTTGAGCTAACCACTGCTTTACCCCATCTCTAGCCTATTCTTACCAAAGAATGAAATCCAGGATAGATATTTTAAAATAGGAACTATGGACATCCCTACAAGCTAACCACTGATTTGGCCTACGCAATCTGCTCATAGCAAAAACTTAATACTTGGTGGATATTTTAAAATGGGAAAATACTTACATTAGAAATAGCGAGTGACATATAATTAGAATTGTACATATCGAGGCTCCACGTACATACATACATGCATACACTATACGAAAAATATTAAATAAACAAGAACGTGTTTTTTTAACTTCATACAAGTGGTTATTCCATGGAACTTCTAAAATTTAAATTATAGTTTTGAAAAAAACATTAGAGATGTGTTTTAGGTCTGAATTCATTCAAGTGGAGATCCAGCGATTACAAATGCATGATTGGAATCTCACATTTTCATAGACACCACTGAAATGTGTGGATCTTATTTTGAAAAAATCTGCTCTCTCTCTTTGTGTGTGAAAAAAGAATATGTATATGAATACATATATTGTATATATTACAAAACTCTCTCTCTCTCCACACACACACAATACAAACCAAGGACTTTCACACAGAAAACATTCCAAATCGGCCTCAAAGCTTATCGGGTTTATCAGTAGTAGAGATCAAAGTGCAGTATCTGTGCTTATGTTTTGATCCGTAGCTGCGTGATTTTTGTGCGTATGTTGACGAGTTTTGAGTCTGTGTGTGCGTTTCCTCGAGCTCTTTCCGGCGATACCATGGGTTCGACACATCGATCTGCCGTTTACCTTTTGGAAACTTCGTCAAAACCCTTTTTCTTCCCTTGATTTTCCCGCCCCTTCCCTTTTTGACTTTAATTCACCCTTTTCTTCCTCTCCTCCTGCTAACAGGATTGTCCTTTTCGAACCCTCTTTCCTTCTCCAATGTAAACATTTATACTGATGGTTCCTCCCTCGACGGCAACACTGGATTCGCCGTCTGCATCTTTAAACATGATGTCCTGGATCGGGTCTTTTCCTTTAAACTAGGTGGTGAAAACACTGTTTTCCAGGCTGAAATTGCAGCCATAGACTATGCAATCTCCTGGGCAATTGAAAACAACTCTAAGGTAAATATATTTTCGGATAGTCTCTCCTCAATTTTGGCATTTAGATCTATAAAAAATAAATCAAATTTCTTAAATAAAATCAAAATTAAAGCTAGTCCATTCAAAAATCTCATTAATCTCTCCTGGGTAAAAGCTCACGCGGATAACCCTGGCAACGAGGCCGCAGATCACTTTGCCAAACTTGCTACCATTTCTGGCTCCCCCCTTCCCATCCCCTACCCTTACTCTCTGCTAAAAAAACATTGTAAAAACCTTCTTCTTAGCCAATGGCAATCTTACTTAAATGATTATATCTCTCCCCGTACCCACGACCCCGCTCGAATTTCAAATTTTCTTCCCCCTGTTGACCCAAATTTTTTAATTTCAAATCAATTTCTTACTTACTTTTTAACAGGCCATGGCCCTTTTCTGGACTACCTGTACTTTTTCAAACAAAAAACTACCTCTAAATGTTCGTGTAACGCCTACGGCGATGCAGATCACTTTGTTTTTTCTTGCCCCCTTACCCTCCCTAATCATCTCTCTCGGCCCACTAGTGCTAACTCTGCGGCCTGGTTTTCCAGGGTTCTTAAGAACAATTCTTCTATTCAAAAAATTAAAAATTGCATCCTCTCCGCCCGCGAAATTTTGAATAATATTCCCTGATCAACCTGGGGGTCTCCTGGCCCCTTCTGGTCCCTGACTTTGCACTGCTCCCCTTTTCCTTGGTTCTTTTGGGATGTTGCTGAAAATACCTGTAAACAATTGTATACTTCTGTAAATTCCAATTTACTCATTCTGAAAAATCATTGTAAATCTCTTCGGTAAATTCCAATTTTCATCCAGAATAATCATTGTAAATCTCTTCAAAATGTTAGTACACCTTCTGTTCAATCATTGCCAACCATTTTCATCCACATTCACCTTTCATTTGGTATAATTATCATCATCATATCATACTTCATCATCATATGTAAATTTTTGGAAAAACTGCCATCAAAATATTCTTCATCATCTTATGTAATTCCAGGGAAAACTTTCATCCTTTTCCCATTCTGGTTATACCTGAATTTATTACTCCTGTATTTTTGTGTACTCTGTGTTTTAATTGTGTTGTTCTATGTGTTATAAGTATCTTTGTAGTTTTCTGTGTTCCTGTGATGTGATTCATTTTAATATATGTTCTGTAATCTATTGAATCAAAAAATAAAGTTCCCGGCCACACATCTTGCTACCATAAGCCTTCGGGTTGGTCGTGTGGTCTGGGTTTTCAACACTCAACATCGATCTGCCGTTCGTGAGTTATTTACGTTTTTAATGCATATTTGTTCCATCGCATTTAAGCCTTTTTTTCGACCATGTTAAAAATCAACTGACTTTTGAAGCTGTGACGTTTTGCTAACGATTATATGTTCTGATCGCTGGAAATTGAAACGTACCACTTGAAACTGCTATAATTGTTGATTTTCTCCTCTTCTATGCTTATATAACATGTATTTTAGACTTAAATCTGAATTTAATCAGTGTGAATTCTTTAGTTTTATATTTGTTTTGGTTCTGCCGTACAGTGTTCCTGATCTGTGGCAGCGTGATTTTCATCTGAAAGCTGACAAATTTTACACCTGTGTGTGCAACTTCCTGAGTTCTTTCTAGCGATACCATGGTTTTGATACACCGATCTCTGGTTCGTGAGTTATTCGTGATTTTAGATGCATAATTGTTCTATTTTCCGCAAATGCTAAAACTCAAGGAACTTTTGAAACTCTGATTTTTCGCAAATGAATGCTTGCTCTGATCGCTGGAAATTGTGATACACCAATTAAAACTGCCACATTTACTGATTATTTTACTGTTTGGGATTACTTAACCCTGACATAATATGTTTTTTAACCTTAAATCTAATCTTATTCAATGTGAATTATTAAATCTTATATATATATGTGTTTGATTTTGTTTTCACCCTGTAATGTATAAACATGTTCTCTGCCATTGGCGAAAGTTTCCCTGCATCCCCATTTTTGCTATTTCAGAATTTTTAATTTTTAAATTAGATATAAAGGTTGCATTTAATGACTTTTTCATGTTTAAATTAATAAGTTTTTCAATTTTAAATAATCAGTTTTAATTTAATTCCTCCCTGCTTTGTATTTCTCTTTTCACATTCTGGCTACAGATCAGAATGTGGTACTTCGCCAACGGCCTTTTTCTCGCCAAGTTTCATTATTTCTTACTGTTTTGAATGCTGAGCCGACGTGGTTGTCGAGTGGTCAAGGCAAGCGTTTCCGTAGCAATCGCTCGACCGCCACGTTGTGGGTTCGAGCCCCACGTATGGCATGGATGTTTGTGTTGTGGGCGCAATGTGAACCGCTCCCCCTCTGGGGCGCTTGGGGCAACGTCAATGGACGGCTAAATGGTTCACACTCTGGCCGCTGTAATAAAGGCGAATGACGAAGGTCAAAGTGCCTGGCCATTTAAAAAAAAATGTTTTGAATGATGTGAGAGAGGGGGGGGGGGGGGGAAATGCCAATGCTCGATGTGTTTGTTCTCTGTTGGCTCTAGTGCCATTTGTATTTCACCTTTACCGGGGAAATGTTATTTTTGATTTGTGCTAAAAATTTATTATCCGTGACCTTTCTTGCCGAGAAGCGGTTTCACAATATTGTCCTCATGCAAGTGAAATATTTCAATGTCGTCATATTTTGTATGTTTTGAATTTATTTTTCTTGACCTGCCTGGTTTAATATGTATTACTGTTTACTTGAGTTTGTGTAATATATATGGTCTGCTGACCTTGCACTTTCAATGATTATGTTTGATTGTGCCCACTAGATGACAATGTTTGACCACTGGTCACTTTTCTTCACGTGACCACCAATTTCTGACCCTGTTTGACCGATGGCCAGTTCAATATACTTTGTTACGTTTTAAACTGGGGCAGTTGCTCTGGTTGACCACTGGTCAGTCTTCTCTAATTGACTTGTATTTGACCCTCTTGATCACTGGTCAATCCCTCTTTGTAGCAGCATTTTTGACCACTGGTCAGTTAAGTTATTTGGCCTACTTGACCACTGGTCAAATCCTTTTGCCTGAAAGTGATTGACCACTGGTCAGTTTTCCTGTTTAACCATTCTTTTAATCTCTGATAAGTTATTCATAACTTGTTCCTTATGTGTGCTTTGGGCTGTTTATAATGTGTGTTTTAAAATATATTCTCAAGGATTGTCTTAAAACTGGTTCTGCCCTAGAGTCCACTTTGCTACTCGCCCTTGCCAGCATTTATTTTACTGGCCCTTTTCTAAATTTACTTAAGTTCTAATTTATAAATTTTTTAAATTCATTTCCGTTACCACCTTAACTGTCTGGCTCTGGCCTGCCTTGGTGTCCTGCTGCTCTGTTGAGTTAATTAATAATTTTAGTGATTTTAAATATACCTCTTCTATAATGGATGACTCTAAAGAACTAGTGGTAATTGAGAAACAATTGACTTCTGACCTATCTGATCCTTTAGAAGTGACTCCGAAAGTGAAATTTTTACCTCTACCTGAACCTTGTGCTCTATTTGACTCTCGAGGGGCTTCTGTGATCACGTGTAGTTCTCCTTTACTAGGAGATTGCTGGAACCAGCTGCCTGATGAGCATGGTCCGTGTGCCTTCGATTGCTGTGTGAACTCTAAATCTTCTACCAACCCTGTGGAAGTAGCTACTGACTCACCAGTCTGCCAAACCTACGCGACTTGCCTGCTCTCAAAAAGCAAATGAAATGGCATCTTTTCTCGCTGCACGTGACGGAACTGATGCATGTGACCATGATACTCCTGAAACCTCTATTAGAGTTTCCCCAAATAGTGCTGTAAGTGCGAATTATGATTGTCCTTCCCAGAAAAGAACTCTAACTCCTATTACTCGAGTTGAATTGCCCTTTTCTTCCTGTTTGAACTTTTCTGCTAACTCGTATGATATGGGCAGACTTTGCTTAGATCTTAAAGACTGCTGTTCGATGATACCCAGGGTAATCTTATCACCACTCTGCCCTGATATCCTATAAACTGGTCTGACTGGTACTGTACCTGATCCTTGTGACCCTTGTAATGATGCATCGGCCACTGAGAAACAGAATGATTCTTCGGGTATTCATGGAGTGTCTTTTCGAGATGACTCCGAGCCTCCTCGATTAGTTCCTGAGGCTTTTCCGATGGTTCTGAATGAGACTCCCTTGACATTCCTGAGTCTCCTGGCTGAACTTCTGACTCCCTTCCTGCAGACGCCTTCTCTGGAGTCACCAAAATGCTACCTGGTCCAGACCTTCCCCGGTTGGTCTTCATGTCTACTGACAGTGCGAAGAAACGACCTTGTTGACCTCCGACTGAGGACTTGTGACTCTTCGACTGATCTTCCTGTGGAACCTGAGACTGTTCTAGATTGTTTTCCTGTCCATGCTGATCTTTCGAATCGCTTGTCACCTCTCTCTAATACTGGTGACATGCCTTCCCAATGCTCTACTGGCCTTGGTACTCCTGTCTCTTTGACTTTTATTCCGCACACTGGAGACCTACCTGAAGCCAATCTACTCATGTTCGAAGACCTATGCTCTTCTGGCAGCTCCGGTTCATCTCCTGACTGTGCTAATGTGCGCTCTGATATACTCCAACTGGAGTCGAACTCTGTCTTACATGCTTCTTGTGAACTGTCCACTGATGCCAGCGTTTGTGAACACTTTGACAAACGTAACCACCATGAACAATCTGGTCAGTCTAATTACATTTTCCCGCTTCTCAACTGTCAGACCTCTGAATGTTATATTGATATGACTAAAAATAATGATCTTTACATAGATGAATCATAACCTTTGAGTAATTGGACACATAACCCTTATAGTTCTGCTTTGTCTCATCCTCTGGACTCTAGGGCCGTTTTGAGCTCTCATAATCTCACTAGTTTTAATTCTAATGTTTCGCGTGCTGATTTCCATGGATTTGATGTGGGTCCTTGTGCTTTGTACAATTCAGACCAAATCTCAAATGTCTGTGTGTCAAACCAGGTAAATTATGTGCCTGAAATGGAATCTCCTGTGGGTTCAAATTTACACCCATTCTCAGTAATTGAAAATGATGTGGTGGCCTTACATCCTTCAAAAGACGATATCCTGGAATGCTTGAGCTCCCCTTTATCTCCACCTGCTAGACCTACCCTCTCACCTGAAACTGATAATATTAATGAGAGTCGTACCGTTACTATAACTACTGTTCAGAAGATTATGACTTCTGAAATTAAAAAATCTGCTCGCTCACGAAATTCCCAAAAGGGTAATACTAATTGCAATGGTAGATCTCTTGATCTAGGGAATTCTCACCTCCTGACTAATGACGTCGCTATGAGCCAGAGGAGTGGCCGGCTGAACTTTACCTCTTCTACGGCTATTTCTAGCCGACCATTTTCTCGTGTCAGTTGCTCGAGTTCAAATAAACCTAAAACTACTAATGTTTCTGTTAGATCCTCTGTTTGTATACCTGCCCACTCTGAATTGGGAACCATCAATGATTCTCCAACGGCGGAGCCGATTATACATTTGAATGAATTACCTGATGAGTCTGTTAGACCAAAATGTATTCGAAATGGTTCTTGCCTTCTTATGCACTTTCCCCTTCCTGACACTTTCAACTGTCCTGAGGAGGGCTGTGGTGTTTCCTTCTCGACTTCTGGTCTCTCTGTGTTGAAGACCCAGACCGTCGAGACTCATACGAAGGACTTACGCAACTATGTGAACGGCCGGGAAAGTGGTCTCTCTGTGTAGATTAATGGATTGACAGATTGATATTCATCATAGAACGATCTCTTTGTGTGTAAATACTTTGTTAAGTCACATCTTGCTGACGTTCATAACATCACCATTGGACATTTGCTGATTATTGTCTTTTCTGTATGCAAATTGTTGATACCTCCATACTCTTTCACACCTGTTTGAGAGATTGGTGTCGGCTTAAGGGAGCAAGGAGCCCTCGGACTATTCACCCTACATTCTCTCATGATGCGGTCCCGCTTGATTCGTGCCCCTCTCTCACTTTAAGATTTAGAACTACTTTACATTTTCTATTTCCTTTACCGAGACACTTGAAGTGTAAAAAACTCAATTGTAAAAAAGCAGTTCTCTTCTGACAGATGGAGCACGACTAAATACAGCATGATTCAACATCTTAGATAGTATCATCATTTCAAAGTTACTGATTCTAAAAACTGGTGTTCTTTTTGCCAAAAGTGGTAGTGTTACTGTACATCGATGTCTTAGAGATGTTGCCAAGACTATTTTTATCGGCGGTCCGCTGCCTGTACCATGTCATCCTGAGGTGAGACTAACTACTGAAGTTATTTCCCCCGATGTACAATTGGCTGCCCGTGTTACTCAGCAAATGAGTGACCCTACCCTTCCTCGTGATACTCCAGCACTTGATTCGTGCCCACCTCGCACGTTTAGATTTAGAAACACTCTCAATCTTTTGTTTCCTCTGTCGAGACCCTTGAAGTGTACTGAACCCAACTGTAAAACACACTTCTCCTCTGACATATGGCACAGGACTAAATATTCTATAATTCACACATCTCATGCTGTATCATCAGATTAGGATTAGTTATACAAAATTCTGGTGTTCTTTTTGCTAGGACCAAATAATTGGTGGTGTTTCTGTGCATCAATGTCTTAGAAATGTCGCCAAGACATTTGTTTTTGTGACCCACTGCCTGTTCTTTCTCGTCCTGAAGTGAGACCTGCTGCTGAAGCTGATGCCTCGAATTTATAATTGAGTGCCCTTAATGTTCTGCAGATGAGAGGCTCTAATGACAATTGCCCTACGTCTCCAACCTTGCCTCAACCTGCTGATGTCCGTCCTTTCAGGACTGCCGGTATACCTCCTCCCGTTTCAGACGAGTCTATTGTTATACAGAGTGACAGTTTTGAAGACTTTGTTGACACCTCATCGCGTCAGACTGTTCGTCACCCTGTGATTGTCGCTTTGTTTTGACACTGCTGCTCCGATCCCTGCCGCCAATGCAATGAGTGACCTTTTCCCATGGGCCAGTGGCTCTCCTTTTTGCATTGGATCTGTTTTGCACTTTAAATTTCATATGTTTGATGTTGTAAAATGTGCCTTCAGTAACTGCCCTGCTATTTTTGTGTCATCAAAATGGACTATCATTAAGGGATCAATGATTCGCTATCTGAGAAGAATGCATGATATTGAAATCACTGATAGTGTGAAGTGGTGCAATATTTGCTCCTCCGCAACTGGTGAGAAAGTCTCTTGTCACAAATGCTTCCGAATTTCTAAATTCATCATCAGTAGGAAAGTTGATCTACCACTGAAGTGTCCTGAATGTGAATTTTCTTGTGCTGCCAGAAATGCGTAAAGGAATCATGTTAAAAAACACAGGTATGAGGAAAATAGGAGGAAGAACTATTCTGATCCCTTACCTGAAAAACTAAAATTCAGATTTCCGGGATGGTCGAGTAGGGAAACTGCTGACCCTTTACTTCCGAACGAAAAAAGTAAACGAATCTGTCAAAATGATGATTACATCTCTAATGATGATAGAACTCGACATAGTCCTGTTGCTTCTTTGACTTGCCCTGTCTCTCCCCGTCCCATGGAGAATGTCGTTGTTGAAGGCGAAGGATATCTTCCTGCTGTGCCTCACCTACCTGGATTTGGTGAACAGTCTATAAATCCCTTTCCTCCCTGTCTTGATCTGTCTGCGCTTGAAATGCAACGTCATGAAGCTTTTCCTCTTCATCCCTATCATGGAAATGTTGATGTCTCGTTTTCTCATAATTCTGTAAATAATGATATAAGTTATGCTCATACTTCCCCTGTTCTTCCATCAGGTCAACCCCTGAACAGTGGTGTTTCCTTTGACCTTGGATTTCCTTTTTTTGGTGATTCTCCTCTGGCTCCAGTTGAGGAAAACCCTCAGTGTAAGTTTGTGAGCGCTTATTCTCTTAATGGTGCTTTATTACTTGATTCCCTCCTGTCTCCTACTCATGGTCGGCCTGTCATTCTTTTTACATTTGACCGATAACGTGACTCCTGCCACTTCTCCTTGTCTGCCCAGTTTGTACCAAAACTATGATAATTTTGAGCCTATTTGGCCTGATACTGGCACTGTTAGATCTCCCACTCGGAATGTTGGAGTTGCCCCGATAATCCTGCAATTTGAACCTATTTTACAATCTGATCCTCCTGAATGCGTTGTTGAAATGCTGAATGGAACTAAATTTGATACTGAGGAATATCCTCCTCTTCAGCAGGAAACTGTTAATTTAAGTGCTAACTTTTCTTCGATTGCTCCTGATCCCAACAATGTTCGGAGTCCTTTACGCTTCTCTCACGAAGTTTCACCTGACCCATTGGTTAGTGCCTCTTTACCCACCCAATCGAGACTTGATGTTGAAATTTTCCTTAATGATATTGCTACTGAATATCAAGATCATGAATATGATGTTCCTGATGATCACCTTGGAGGCACACAACCTAATGCTGTTTCTGATGCTGATCCTGATTTGGTCCCATTTGCGGACTTTATTGGTGTCCTTGAGGCTTTTCTACTTGAGACTTTCCCCCTGGATTGGAATGATTTTGAGAGCTTTTTGAAAGATATTATGGCCTTTTGTTCTGAATTTGTAAAACTCCTTCCTGTGCCTGAAAGTATGAAAAACGTCCTCCTGGAAAACCTGATGATCCTAAGTTCCTACAGGCTCTTTATCGAAGAAATAGACGTAGAGCTCTTCGTCTTATTAATGGTGAACAACAGAACACTCCTAAATTTCCGCCTCATGAAATTGAAGATTACTTTAGCCCGTCTGAAGTCCCTACTCCAAATCTAATAGACTATTTTAATGACGCTCCTGCTGAAAGGCCTGAAATGGATCTTTCCCCCTTCACGCCTGAAGAGGTCTATCTTAAGCTGATGTCCTGCGAGAATTCTGCTCTTGGAATTGATCGTTTGACCTACAATCATTGGAAATCCTGTGATCCCGATTGTACGGTCCTTTCACTCATTTTTAACACTTTACAACAAAGTTGAAAAGTGTTTATGACTTTGTTCATTCTGTCTGTCTGTCTGTCTGTCCGTTAGCACGATAACTGCCGTAAAAATGAGTTTATCAAAATGAAATTTTAGTATGTTGTTCAGACGGTCTGTAGGACCTATGGGAATATAAATAAATAATATCACCCAATTAGTTTTTTATTGAACCCGGGTTGAAAAAATGAAATACATTGAACCCTATGGGACCTCATTTTTCAAACATTTTTTAAGTAAATTTAAAATTCACGAATTGCTTCGAAATTTTTAGGAAATATTCACATTATCCCATAGAATATATAAAAAAAAATTCAGTAAAATATGTTAAGTAGTTTTTTAATTAAAAAAATTATTTAATATAGGGAAAAAAACAAATTCAATTAAATTCTGACTTTGGGATATCTTCCAGAAAGAAAAGAGAGAGATATTATATAATAAATATCTCTCCATTTGTTTAAACGTTTTGCATATGGGAGTGGCTTCATATTTTAAAATAAATTTGGTAGATAACAATTTTTCATTTTTTTTAAATTTTATATAACTCTTCATGATAAATTTAATTGATGGCATTTTAAATGCACTTTCCTACGTCCTAGAGAGTTAAAATTTGGTACACAGCTTAAATTTGTTGAACATTTTATTCGACAAAAATTTGATGGATCTTTAAATATAGATCATACATTTTTTTCGAAATGGCCTGAAAATAATCCCCGTTCACTTCTATAAATCATTGGTGTAATATTGTTAAAAATTCTGATGTGGACAGCACAAGTCTTTCCCTGCAGACTCATATTCGTTCTCTTTATTTATTCAATGATAATTTTATCTGCACAACATAAGTATTTTAAATGACATTGAATTTGCACGTTAAACTTAAATTAAGTTCTCATTTGATAGCTGAACTTATTGTCAAAGGTGGCGTAGCGAAAACGCGAAAAAACTAGAATATCTCAAGAACGGCTAGTCCTAGAGTAATGGGGTTAGTCTTATTCTTTTTGTTGTCAAAAATCATATATAAAATAGGAATTTAATTGATATAATTGAGCACACGTAGTCTTTTATTTTTATATATAACGATTTTTGCTGGCCATTTCGCAAAAATAGCCCGTTCCTTTTTCCCGAATCGTATTAGAATAACCTACAAATGATTTATATACAAAATTTTGTTAAATTTGGTATATAAATCACTTGTAGGTTATTGAAATATTATACTCCAAATTTTGTTAAATTTGGTTCATTAGTTTTTAGCTAGAGTGGATAAAGGCAATTTCTGCGGCCATTTCGCAAAGAAGGCAGATTCTTTTATTACGAATCGTACTATAATCTAATGAACATCAGGATTTCCCACAAAAAACATACCTACCAAATTGTATGAAATTCGGTCCAATAGTTTTTCAATTAGAGTGGATGTAATATCCACACAGACACACAGAAACATACACAGATACACCCTTACACACACAGACGTCTTCCTAAAAGTAGTTTTTTCGTGTTCTAGAAGTCCCAAAACGTGTAGATCCTTTGAAAATTCGAGTTCCGATCTTCGGCACGATTCCAATACTTTGAGTACATACACATACACATATATATTATCTGTGTATTATCTGTGTATCTAAATTCCGTGCCTATGCAATTACAATAGTTGTGATTTTAAATGATCCCTAAACTTTTATTATTTCTTCAAGGAAGCCTAATTTTAACATATGCAGAATGCAAATATCTCAAGCGATTGTAAGATGAATTACATAAGAATTGCTGAATTTTTTTCACACAAAATTATTTAGCTCTGGAGTCTGGAATACAAGTTATATGAATGAAATATTCATTGATTTTGCATAAAGAATCAGATGATTTATATTTCGATACAGTTTTAAATATTTAAGTATAATAAATTACTGTAGTACTGTGATAATGTAAAAGATATTACCACTGAATGAATCACATTTTAGAAATTTTTAAATGAAATTACATTTCAGTTGGAAAGTGTTTCATAATCAATGCTTATGCATGATTGATCTTTCTTGTTAATATATGTCTTAAATTCCCCAGAGTTCCCGTTATCTGGAAGTCCACCAAGTCTTTTCTTCTGTTCAAAAAAGGTGATCCTGATTCTATTGATAATTGGAGACCTATTGCTTTGGGTGACACCATTGCCAGACTTTTTGCAGGATGTTTGGTAAACTGGTCTGAATCTTACTCTATTTTTAGCACTTGTTAGAAGGGATTTCTCCCTTTTGATGGTGTACTTGAAAATAATTTTGTTCTCCAAACCAGGCTGCAACAGGCTCGGTTTGAAAGCAAAGACTTTTGTCTTGCCTCTTTAGACGTTCTGAATGCTTTTGGGTCCATCTCACATTCAGTTCTATTTGGTGCTATTGGTGCTGGAACCTCTTTTGCTGATTTAATACGTGACATGTATAAATGTTCCAACACGGTCTTTCTTACTGATGAGGGAATCACGTGTCGCCCATTCCTATTTTGATGGGGGTTCGTCAGGATTGTCCCCTCAGTGGACTGCTATTAAATCTTGCGATTGATCCTATTCTCCGGATAATTCAAGAGCAGTCCACTGACCATGCGATTTTGGCTTACGCCGATGACATACTTCTTCTTGCTAATGATCCTTCAACTCTTCAGGAAAACATTAATCTTCTGGTTGAATTTGCCAATTCCACCTGTCCTAGGTTTAACCCCTGTAAGTGCTACTCAATGCATTACTCTACTCGTCCATCTGGATGCAGGAATACTGTTTTTACTGTTAACTCCTTACCTATCAAATTTTTGGAGGATTTTGAACCGGCTCGTTTCCTTGGTAAGCCTATTGGCTTTGCCCTGTTTGATTCACACTCTACACGTAAGGATCTTCACCTGTTTGCCAAGCGAATCATGGAATCTAAACTTGCTCCCTGGCAGCGGGTGGATGCCCTTAAGCCCTTTTTTTACATATCCCTTGTATTTGCAATGCGTACTATCCAATTTTCCAAGACAGCCTGGAAGACACTTGATGACTTCATTCGGCCTTTCATCAAAGCACGTTGAGTTTGCCCCCTGAGGCCTCAAATGACTACTTATATGGTGATTCGGCGTCTGGACTCTTTGGCATCCCCATGTGCGCGGAGGACTCCGACATTGTCCGTATTGACTCTGCATATAAGCTCTTAACCTCTCCTGATGAGGCTGTTCGAAACCTTGCCTGGGGGAGCTCAAGACCCTTGTGTCACATCGCACCAAGAAAAACCATGTGTCCAATATTGATTTAGCCCTCTACCTTTCTGGCGACACTTATGACAGAACCGACAACATAATTTCTTCTGTCTGGACGAATGCCCGTTCTGCTGCACGACGTTTAGGTGTCGTGTGGGCTATTTATGAGAGTTTTCGTGCCTTCCTTGTTTGTGAGGGAGTTGTTATTCGCAAGCGACGTGAAATTTTCAAAAAACTGAGAAAGATTTTCAGGGCGAGAAGAGCTCATATTTTCTTTGCCGGCCCTGGTGAAAGTTCCCTGTGTTTCCGCCACCTCATAGGGCAGCTCGCACTTCTTCCGGAATGGCGCGTTTACACGTTTTGCGGACTGGCGCTTTGACCATCGTGCCCGACTCGGACTTGTCCCTTTGAACAAGTACCGAAGATGGGACCGATCGTTGTCCATGTCCTGCCGAAGGTGCCGCCACCCGGAGGAAACGCTCCCTCATGTATTAAATCATTGCATGCGTTATAAGACCCTTTATCAAAACCTGCACTATGCAATTGTGGAGCGTGTCGCCAAAGCTGCGACTGTCCGGTGGAACATTCTGTTTTCTAACCAGAGAGTTATGCCTGGTTCCGCTCTCCGCCCTGATATTGTGCTCCAGAAGAATGAATCTATCCTGGTCCTAGACATTACTTGTCCTTTTGAAAATAGCGTTGGGGCTTTCAGACCCGCCCGTGCTGAGAAAGTTCAAAAGTATTCTCCACTCATTAACTTCTACAAGAAAATATTTACAGATGTTCGAGTTGAGGCAATCATTGTTGGTTCTCTCGGTAGCTGGGACACTGATACCGATAAAATTCTTAGAAGAATTTGCTCCAATAAATACTTAAAACTCTTACGCAAATTGTCCGTAAGTGATACTGTAAAGGTCAGTCGTGACATCTATGTGGAGCACACTTCTGAAAGACAGAAGTACCTTTCGTCTGTCCCAGATGCTGTGAGATATAGAGTAAGATAAACTCCTGTTTCTTCGTTGTCATATGATGTATTTGCTGTTTTACTTCTGTGTGTGTACTGAATTTGTCTATAAGTCTTGATATTGTTAACTTGTGTCTTTTATTTTTGCTATCTGTTAAATGCTTTATCAATTACTTTTCCTTTTCTGGAATGTCTCTCTGTGTTTATTTTTGTGCCCTTTGGCCTTGTAAATCTTCTCTTTGGTGTAAATAAAAATGTTTTATATCAGATAGTAACCGGAAGTTTACGTCGACAGAGAAATTGCAATGTCATTGTTTAAAGCAGATTCTATATTTAAATGAAAAATTTATCAAATTGTACGATACTTACAAGGGGGTGGAAGCTCTTAAAATTTCAATATTTTAGCGAATTATCCGAATTTCACTATTTTTAGTGAATTGCTTGATACTTAGCTAATATATACTGAAGTGGGGAGGGATGCGTTTTTCGATATTCCAACGGATATAAGACCCAAAAATTTCATTATTTTAGTGAATTGTTTGATTTTTAGCGAATATTTGGGGAACTAAAGATAAGCTTTTAATGCTACATAAGCTCTAAGACTCCTTTATCGTTTAAAATTATAATATTTGAGGAGAATTTAGCAAATATTTAACAATACTTAGAGGATGACTATCAAATAAGAGGCATGTGTTTAATGTTGTACATACGTCTCAGGGCCTTAAATTGATATATTTTTAAAACTGTCACGAATTTTAGAGGAATTGAATAACACGTAGCGATTTTTAAAGGATATACGATCGTTAACATTGAATTTAAATGAATGAGTTACCCTCGGGGGTAACGTTACATAAGCCCTAAGACTCCTTTATCGCTTAAAATTATCATATTTTAATGAAATTTGCAAAAATTGCACAATACTTAGTGGATGATTACCGAATAAGAGCTATGTTTTTAACGTTGCAGCAACATTTAAGGCCATTAAATCGCTATATTTTTTTAAACTGTCATGAAGGAGAATAGAATATCACTTAGTGTTTTTTAAGGATATGCGATTGTTAACTTTGAATTTAAATGAAAGAGTGTCCCTCTGAGACAAGTACACCACATTGTAATAACATGAAAGTACGAAAGATATGCAATCAACATTTTAAAAGAAACATGTAATGAGTTTTGATATCTTAATACGAGACATTATTGACGTACACCTAGGAATGTCATGATTTCGCGGCTGTAGGTGCACCATAAAACCATTCTGTTCTTAATGAATGGCCACATTTGAATGTACATATTTATCAACACGTGAAAAATGACAGGACTAAACTGAGATCGACGACAAATTTTACACTTATTACAGAATAAATCCCAACCTCGTAGATTTTTAAGAAACTAGAGTCGAATTTTCACCGATTCTTAGAGATTGAAACATCACATTCTTTATGAATTTTCATACTTTTAGAGAATGGAACAAAACTTACCATTTATTTTTAATGAATAAATGTATATAATTTCAGAATTTTAACATTTTAACATAAATTTTATGATTTAAACTCTGTAAAGTGTAAATATCTTTCATTACGAAACTCACACTGTAGGCATATGATTCAAATAAATCTGTTTTTAATTTTTTTTTATATATTTTATTTTAAAAAGCGAAATTAGTAAATCTGTTACACTTGAATGTATAAATACATAACCTACGACCACATAACATTTTTAAATAAAGCATGTTAAAAAAAATGAGTTGATGAACGTAAATAAGGAGTTCAGTTTGAAAGATAAAACAAGAAATACGAATCATGCATAAGCATTGATCATGAAACACTTTCCAACTGAAATGCAATTTCATTTAAAAATCTCTAAAATGTGATACATTCAGTGGGGATATCTTTTGCATTATCACAGTACTACAGTAATTTATTATACTTAAATATTTAAAACGTCATCGAAATATAAATCGTTTGATTCTCTATGCAAAATCAATGAATATTTCATTCATATAACTTGTATTCCGGACTCCAGAGCTAAATAATTTTGCGTGAAAAAATTCAGCATTTCTTATATAACTCATCTTACAGTGGCTTGAGATATTTGCATTCTGCATATGTTAAAATTAGGTTTCGTTGAAGAAATAATAAAATTGTTTAGGGATCATTTAAAATCACAACTATTGTAATTGCGTAGGCACGGAATTTAGATACACAGATAATACACAGATAATATATGTGTGTGTATGTATTTAAAGTATTGGAATCGTGCCGAAGATCGGAACTCGAATTTTCGAAGGATCTACACGTTTTGTGACTTCTGGAACACGAAAAAATTATATTTAGGGAGACGTCTGTGTGTGTAAGGGTGTATCTGTGTGTGTTTCTGTGTGTCTGTGAGGATATTGTATCCACTTTAACTGAAAAACTAATGGACCGAATTTCATAAAATTTGGTAGGTAAGTTTTTTGTGGGAAACCCTGATGTTCATTAGATTTTAGTACGATTCGTAATAAAAGACCCTGCCTTCTTTGCGAAATGGCCGGCAAAAATTGCCTTTATCCACTCTAGCTAAAAACTAATGGACCAAATTTAACAAAATTTGGTATATAAATCACTTGTAGGTTATTCTGGTACGATTTGGGAAAAAGGAACGGGCTGTTATTGCGAAATGACCCACAAAAATCGTTAAATCTAAAAATAAGAGATTACGTGTGCTCAATTATATCAATTAAATGCTTATTTTATATGTGATTTTTGACAGCAAAAAGAATAAGACTAACCCCATTACTCAAAGACTAGCCGTTCTTGAGATACAACCTTGATCAAAAGTATTAGGCACCCTACTGAAATCCATTTATTTTAAATTACTAATGTGTTGGGATAAAATAAAAATGCAGAGATTCAAAATAATCCTTTTTTATTGAAATTTATCAATTATTTGGTTGGACCTCCTTTCGGCTTTATGACGGCTTTAATTCTTTTAGGTACAGAGAGAACTCACCTACTGCATTCCTCTATCGGTATCTTCTTCCATTCTTCCTGCAATATGAAATTTAAGGTTCTTTTTGAAGTAATGGAATGCTTCCTGATCTTGCGTTTGAGAAAAGCCCACAACTGTTCAATGGGGTTGAGATCTGGAGACTGTGGAGGAGAATGCAGAAGATGTACACCACTTTCACTGAACCACTTCATAGTCACAGCAGATGTGTGACAAGTTGCATTGTCTTGTTGGAGTCTGACCCCATCCATGTTTGTATCGCCGAAAATTTATGAAAAAAAATATTACAGTGTTGTTTCTATTACATTTATGTACGTCAAAGAGTTCATTCGTCCGTCACAGATGTATATTTCGGCCACACCGTCAGCTGCAATGCATCCCCAAATCATTATGGCGCCACCACCATGTTTCATAGTGGACACTATGCACTCTTCCTTATATTCCTCAATTACACGCCTCCTCGCATAATACACACCAGGTGTTCCAAATACCTATAGTATTGAAATTATTTTACTAGCATCCTAAAGAGCTTTATATTGACAATTTCACGCTAGTTTTGAATAAAAGCAAGTGAAATGGAACATATCTGAACGTTTGATTCATCAGACCACAGAACTTTCGCCCAATCTTCTTCAGTAAAATGACGATATTTAAGAGCCCATTCCAACCGTTTCTTTTTGTTTATTTCGGAAATCCATGGCTTTTTCCTGGCATTGCAGCCTTTCAATCTAGCTTCTACATGCCGTCTTCTAGTGGTTAGAGTAGAGATTCTTTTTCTTGTTGCCTCTGACAATTCAGCAGCTAATTGAAATGATTTTCTTCGATTTTTCAATGTAAATCGTTTCAAAAGTCGGCCATCCCTGGGTGTAGTGATCTTTTTTCACCCACTTCTTCAACGATTTAAATTAATACCAGTATTCTTAAGACGTTTGTCGTGACGACGACGTTAGACGTGATTACACCGCGGATCTCGAGCGTTTCACTTTTCTGGCAATTTCACTTTGGCTATTGACTTGCTCGTATAAAAATTGAATTTTCATCCGTCGTTCGTTGCTAAGCTCCGTAGTTTTCGGCATTTTATAAAGATAAGACCTCAAATATAGATGAGATAAGCAACAATCGCGTGCACGTGTACAAACCAGAACAGCGAATGCAACCGACTGCTTCCACAAAATCCTGGAACTTCCAGTTATCGTCCTAGAAATGTTTTATTGGTTGTCAATTGAAATGACGTTTACATTTACATTTCAGGTAGGGTGCCTAATACTTTTGATCAAGGCTGTATTTTAGCTTTTTAGCGTTTTCGCTACGCCACTTTTGACAATAAGTCCAGCTATCAAATGAGAACCAAATTTAAGTTTAACGTGCAAATTCAGTGTCGCTTAAAATACTTATGGGTGTTATTGTGTGCAGATAAATTCAAATTATTATTGAAGAAATAAAGAGAACGTGAATATGAGACTGCAGGGAAAGTCATATGCCGCCTACATCAGAATTTTTAGCAATCTTACAACAATGATTCATAGAAGTGAACGATGATTATTAGCAGGCTATTTCGAAAAAAAATGTAGGATCTATATTTGAGGATCCACCAAATTTTTGTAGAATAAAATGTTCTGCAAATTTAAGCTGTGTATCAAATTTCAACTCTCTAGGACGTAGGAAAGTGCATTAAAATGCCATCAAATAAGTATAAAATGACAGACAGACAGACGATCATCAATCATGAAGATTTATATAAAATTAAAAAAAAACTGAAAAATTGTTATCTACCATATTTATTTCAAGATATGAAACCTTTCTTATATATAAAATAATTAAACTCTTGGAAAGATATTTATTATAAAATATATCTCTTTTTTCTTTCTGGAGGATATAGCAAGAGTCAGAATTTAATTGAATTTGTTTTCTCTCTATATTAAATAATTTTTATTTAAAAAACTACCTAACATATTTTACTGAAAATTTTTTTATATATTTTATGGGATAATTTGAATATTTCCGTAAACTTTCGAAGCAATTTGTGAATTTTAAATTTGCTTAAAAAATGTTTGAATAATTAGGTTCTATAGGGTTCAATGTATTTCATTTTTTCAACCCGGGTTCAATCCAAAACTAATTGGGTGATATTATTCATTTATATTCCCATGGGTCCCACAAACGGTCTAAAAAACATACTAAAATTTCATTTTGATAAAGTCATTTTTGCGGCAGTTACCGTGCTAACGGACAGACTGACTGACTGACTGACTGAACAAAGTCATAAACACTTTTCAACTATGTTGTAAAGTGTTAAAAACCATTTAATGAATCTATTATTCACAAAATACACATTAACCATTATTTGTCATGCATTTAAACAAATAAGTTAAAATAATTTCCTTATCGCGCATTCATAGTCCTCTGATTTGAATGACTTGAAAAATTTTCGATCATACCAGTAAAAGACTTCTTCACCACGCAACAAAACTTTCTTTGCTATGATATTAATGTCAAGATTTAGAAGTACTTGTTCAGTCACTGTGTCGTACATTTCTAATGGAGTGTTGCAAAGGCATTCGTGGTAACATTGATCTTCAATTTGAGCAACACAACAAACACATTTGAAAAATTTTTTTACATGATGCATCATGCTGTCATGAATACAAGAGATTAATTGTTCGAATGCAAAATTTTTGTCACAAATCACTGATGGTAGAAAGGTTATAGTGTCCTTTATTTTTAATATTTGAGCAGAAAGCCACTCTATAAATATATTTTCTCGAAGTTTCATACTAATGTTGTTAACACAATTCGTTAAACATGTTATTTAATTTTTATCTAAGGTAATATGGCACTGTGTTAGACAAAATTTTGAATCATGTAATTGAATTATCTTCTGTGAATGCAGTTTTCCATTGTCATTGAAACAGAATAAATCATTGCGACTGACGAAAGAGGTATCAGCATATAGAATATTGAACGACTACAATTTTTGAGAAAATTTACTCCAAGTAGCAGGTGACAATGTAACGCTTTCACGCGTAGGCTGTAGTTCATTTCGCTCGTTAGATATTTCCATATATACACTTTTAACTTCCCATGGCGAAGTTTCAAATATACATAGACACCAGAACCTAAATGCCAACAACGGAGCGCATCTTGCACAGAATCTGAAGAAGTAGATTCAATCGAAACAGATTCCGTAGTGGAGGATAACACTCCGTTGTGTGTTAGAGCACAAGAAAGCAGATCTTGAGTTGAGTTTCCAACCTCGGTGAGAACTTGTGAATTGACAGTGGTAGATGTTTCTGCTGGGGCTATGGAAGACATAGGTGTCTAACCAATCCACCGCAAACTTTTGTGAGGGTCGAAAGCCCAGACCATCCGACTCGTCCAAGGACTTAGAGTAACAGATTGAATGGCCGGGAAAAATTTGAATAGCGGAGTCCGACCTCCACAGTCACGGTCCCCGGTCAGAGCAGCCAGTAGTTTATTAAAATTCAAAATAATTTACAAAGGGTTGACAGGGTTCAACAGCTAAAGCTGGAAAATTTTTTCCCAAACAGACGGGGGACAGACAAAACTTTAAAATCAACATCAACGTTCACAGAAATCACCTAAAACACAGCAAACTACAGGAAGCACAGCAAACAACATAAATAGGAGTCTGACAGTATCACTTAAGGAATATTACAATTAAAGCTTAAGTGAAAGAAAGCAAAGAATTAAATTCTTTAAAAAAATTTCTAATTTTCCATAATATTTAATTAATTTATTTATTTTTCTTTTAAAGATTTTTGATTAAGCGAAAAAAAGCCATATAGGAGATTATTCCAGTTCAAAGACAGAATCATGATAGAGTTAATTAACTGTACATATTTTTTTTTTGAAATTATATATCATTAAATTACTTTATTTATAAAATAAATTAAAGAAATGCTAAAACATTAATTAAAAGCTTTCTAATCATTATGTGAAATAGATTTTAAAATATCTATAAAAAGAATAGAATGTAGTTATTTTTATTATTAATTTTTCTATATAAAAAGGTATCTAAGAAAGGTATCTAAGCAAACTTTTGTGAGGGTGTATTAATCACATCTGAGACGATGTTCACAGATTTTGTTTCATCTAGGACAGGAACCGACAACTCCACACTATTTCCACAAGAAATTAACTGTTCGAGTGATGGCATACTTTGAATTTTAGACATTATTTGTAGATAGTAACATCCAAGTACCACATTTACAGTGTAAGATTTATTTTTAAAATACTAAGATCTTAAAATACTATAAATTTGTCACACCTATGAACGAACCGAACATATCCACGCAACGCCCAAGGTTAAAATGTCTTATCGGGCCACGTCATAAGTATAATCACGTGATTTAAATCGAGTGTCGTGTGCAAACAGATTACATAAGATAAGCTATGAAGTGGTTAGAGCTTGTAATTTTAAATGAATCGTGCAACATTAGATTGTGCTGAACGCAATTGTTATCTACATGGGAGAATTTCTACATTATTTTATTCATCTCCGAAATCATAAAATGAAAATATGTACCAAACTTGTACCAAAGATGGCCTCATAGTCCAAAGCAGATCTTCTTTCTTAATTACTACCTATTTTTTAATTTCTCATTTATTTTATAATTATGAAAAAGTGATTATAAGTAATTAAAAATTAAGAAGTAATTAAAAATAGGGAGTAATTAAAAAAATAAGTAATTTAAGATAGAAGATCTGCTTTGGACTACGAGGTTGTTTTGAGAACCTTGGACCGATGACGTCATCTTGTGAACTTTGGAGCAATGACGTCATTTTATATTAGATCTTAGATAAGAACTGATAAACTCTCATTTTAGTATTGTAATTAGTGTGTATATCGTGCATTTCTAGTTTGGATGTCGGCTGATGAAGACCTCATCCTGTAAGTTATTTTCATGTTTCTGCTAGCTATTCTTGTATATTAAGTGCGATGTGGTAAACATATCCCGTAAAATTATAAAAATATACAAAATTTTCCCTATGTATTTAATGTTAGTGTGATTTAAAATTAGGAACTTTAACTAAATTTGGTACATATTTTCACTTTATGATTTCGAAGATGAATAAAATAATGTAGAAATTCTCCCATGTAGATAACAATTGCGTTCAGCAGAATCTAATGTTGTACGATTCATTGAAAATTACAAGTTCTAACCACTTCATAGCTTATCTTATGTAATTTGTTTGCACACGACACTCGATTTAGGTCACGTGATTATACTTATGACGTGGCCCGATAAGACATTTCAACCTTGGGCGTTGCGTGGATAGGTTCGGTTCGTTCATAGCTGTGACAAATTTATAGTATTTTAAGATCTTAGTGTTTTAAAAATAAATCTTATACTGTGAATGTGGTACTTGGATGTTAATATCTACAAATAATGTCTAAAATTCAAAGTATGCCATCACTCGAACAGTTAATTTCTAGTGGAAATAGTGTGGAGTTGTCGGTTTCTGTTCTAGATGAAACAAAATCTGTGGACATTGTCTCAGATGTGATTAATACATACACCCTCACAAAAGTTTGCGGTGGATTGGTTAGACACCTATCTTATGTCTTCCATAGCCCCAGCAGAAACATTTACCACTGTCAATTCACAAGTTCACACCGAGGTTGGAAACTCAACTCAAGATCTGCTTTCTTGTGCTCTAACACACAGCGGAATGTTATCCTCCACTACGGAATATGTTTCGATTGAATCTACTTCTTCAGATTTTGTGCAAGATACGCTCCGTCGTTGGCATTTAAGTTCTGGTGTCTATATATATTTGAAACTTCGCCATGGGAAGTTAAAAGTGTACATATAGAAATATCTCTCTAACGAGCGAATTGAACTACAGCCTACACATGAAGGCGTTACATTGTCACCTGCTACTTGGAGTGAATTTTCTCAAAAATTGTGGTCGTTCAATATTCTATATGCTGATAGTTCTCGTCAGTCGCAATGAGTTAGTTGTTCTGTTTCAATGACAATGGAAAACTGCATTTACAGAAGATAATTCAATTATATGATTCAACATTTTGTCTAACACAGTGCCATATTTACCTTAGATAAAAATCAAATAACATTTTTAAAGAAAACTTCGAGAAAATATATTTATAGAGTGGCTTCCTGCTCAAATATTAAAAATAAAGGACACTGTAACTTTTCAACCATCAGTTATTTGTGACAAAAATTTTGTATTCGAACAATTAATCTCTTGTATTCATGACAGCATGATGTGTCATGTAAGAAAACTTTTCAAATGTGTTGGCTGTGTTGCTCAAATTTAAGATCAAAGTTACCACGAATGTCTTCACAGCACTCCATTAGAAATGTACGACAGAGTGACTCTGAACAAGTACTTCTGAATCTTGACATTAATATCATAGCAAAGAAAGATTTTTTGCATGGTGAAGAAGTCTTTTACTGGTATGATCGAAATTTTTTCAAGTCATTCAAATCAGAGGACTATGAATTCGCGAAAAGGAAATTATTTTAACCTATTTGTTTAAATGTATGACAAATAATGGTTAATGTGTATTTTATGAAGAATAGATTCATTAAATGTTTTTTTATCTTTCAAACTAAACTCCTTATTTACATTCATTAACTCATTTTTTTAACATGCTCTATTTAAAATTGTTATGTATCTATGCATTCAAGTATAACAGGTTTACTAATCTCGCTTTTTAAAATAAAATATATAAAAAAAAGTTAAAAATAGATTTATTTGAATCATATCAAATTTCTACAGTGTGAGTTTCGTAATGAAAGATATTTACACTTTACAGAGTTTAAATCATAAAATTTATGTTCAATGTTAAAATTCCGAAATTATATACCCTTATATTCATTAAAAATATAAATGGTAAGTTATGTTCCATTCTCTAAAAGTATGAAGATTCATAAAGAATGTGGGGCTTCAATGTCTAAGAATCGGTGAAAATTCGACTCTAGTTTCTTAAAAATCTATGAAGTTGGGATTTATTCTGTATTAAGTGTAAAATTTGTCTTCGATCTCAGATTAGTCCTGTCATTTTCCACGTGTTGATAAATATGTACATTCAAATGTGGCCATTCATTAAGAACAGAATGGTTTTATGGTGCACCTACAGCCGCGAAATCATGACATTCCTAGGTGTAGGTCAATAATGTCTCGTATTAAAATATTAAAACTCATTACATGTTTCTTTTAAAATGTTAATTGCATATCTTTCGTATTTTAATGTTATTACAATGTGGTGTACTTGTCTCAGAGGGTCACTCTTTCATTTAAATTCAAAGTTAACAATCGCATATCCTTAAAAAACACTAAGTGATATTCTATTCTCCTTCATGACAGTTTAAAAAAATATAGCGATTTAATGGCCTTAAATGTTGCTGCAACATTAAAAACATAGCTCTTATTCGGTAATCATCCATTAAGATGAACCCAGTACTTATATTCGAGGACGGGGCTTTTCCGGAACGTAAACGTAATCGGAAACGTCCCTGGATATGCAGATTACTTGCATACACATCGAGCACCCGATTTGCATGATTTGTTTGTCGGGAAAATGCCGTGATTCACTCCCGAGAACGAAGTGAGTCGTTCAAAAGGAAATTTGTTAGTTGAACGACGTTCAGGGGAATCGTGAATCGCGATTGTTTGTTTACGTTTTTCCTCCTCATCCATGAATCTATCTTAAAAAAAAAATATATATATAAATTTAAAAATTACCCTAGTACACATTTTCACCACGATGTGGCTCCCATGGTTTTCATACTGCCTCTGTTGTGTTGCCACCACCTCAAATGTCCTCTCAACATTTATTCATTGAAAAAATTAATTAAAAAAATTTAAAGTTTTCTCAATAAACCCTAGTACAAGACTACGAGGACTAAACCATTGCCACCCCTTAAAAAGTTTCTGAAAAATGAAAAGGCAAATTCCCCGTCTAGGATGACGAAATTTCCAGATGGCGGCGATTCAGCCACCTCTGCCGTAGAACCTCCACTTATTGTCTACTGCCGGGCCTCTCGCAGCTCGTGACTTCTGATTGGCCAGTTCTGGTATTGATGAATTCCGGGTTTTAACAATTATCTATACTGAGTTTTAATTAACAGTGAGGCAAATTACTATCTTATATGACTTCCCCTAGGGGGGAGGGCATCTCGGAGTATAGGCATTGGCTCTGTAGCCTCTGACCTGCCTCCTCTAAGGGAATATACAAATCGTGTGATTGCCCCTGTAGATCATGAACTGATTTTTCCAGGTGGCGGAGGGAAACTGTGTATTTCCAGACCCTTCGGCGATTGGGGTCGAGACTGGGTGGATTGTCTTTCTGGACCCGCGCCGTGGGTGATTCGGCCGACCTCGCTCCCCTGCTTGTGGCTTGGCTGTAAAAACCATTGGCTGTATAAAGCCCTTTCTGCCTCCTTAGTTCATCGGCATAAACCTGCCGGTTGCCGTGGAGGTTTGAGCTGAATCCTATCTTATAAGACGGCATTCTCACTTGCACGCTTTCGGTGATGGAAAATTTCAAGCTTTCTGTCAGGAACTGAGTCCCCCCTCCCCCGACCTCCCTAGAAAAAAAAATTCTATAGCAGTGAATTGGAAGGTAAAATTTCTGCTATTTAAATTTTCCATGAAAACTATAGCAATGAGAGAAAATTTTATTATTTACTTGTTTCATATATAATACAGAAAAAACTAACAGTATAGATACATTTCGGGTTCTTCGTTTTAGGGGGCCATAGCTGGGAAAATATTACCAGAACCATCTTTATCAAGGCCTAAGCCCATAGGCTGCTGTACACTACACTGCACTCTACATTCCTAACTTTTATGTTTGATCGACATATTAGGTTTTATTTAGGTCGACATTACCCCTCCCTGAATCATACAAAACGATCGGGATATCCCAGGAAATGTTAAAAGCATACTATATAAAAACATATTTTTTCCTTAAGAAGAGAAAAGGTATTGTATTGCATAATGCATAAGAAGAGGTATCGTACGTATCAAAAATCGTAAATAA
Organism: Amaurobius ferox; assembly: GCA_951213105.1. Lineage (NCBI taxonomy): Eukaryota > Metazoa > Arthropoda > Arachnida > Araneae > Amaurobiidae > Amaurobius > Amaurobius ferox. The sequence continues at coordinate 153,418,110 of OX578141.1, forward strand.
GGAAGTTCATTTCGACGTCAGTCTTATTTGAATTTATGTTTGTGCTCTTGACAACGAGATGGCGCTAGTTGTCTTTGATTCTTAGAATAAAGGCGGACTCGATTGATTTTGCTTTAACTTAAAAAGGAGCTCTTTTTGAAAGGTATGAATGGAGGATGGGAAATGTTCATATTTGCTGGAGTTGTTACACCAAAGCAGTAATAATAAATTTATAATCCTTTTATCACTCTTTTCCACAGAAATATCTGATCGTATTATTGTTACTGTAGCTATAAAAAGATAATATCAGTGGATCATTTAAAAAGAAAAAAACTGAGGGGGTTGGGGTAGTAACCAAATACGTTTTCTCAAAATAGAAATACACTTGAATCTAGGTAAATAAGAATATCTAATCAGAGTTTAAAAGCGGCCATGAGAAACTCATAGGACGTGAACTTCCAATAAACATGATGTTATTATGCTCATGGAAACTGGAAGCGTAGTCGCATCCAAAACGGAGAACTATTGATGCTAGGATGCACGGGCGTAGAGTTTTATAAAATATTGGGGACTTCCCCTTCTTCTTTAATGTTAGGCATACAGAGTAAAGTCTTTCTTACGGACACTATAGAAAAGCAGACATCATCATTCAACGGACACTCCTCGATACCGGACACCTCTAATTAATGAACACGCTTTCTTACATTTAATTTACTTTTGGAATTCCAGACACATTAATTTAAAAGGTATTTACAAATTGTCCCATAAAATATAAAGAGATCTTTCACAATAGAATAGCTTACTCTCCGGCCAAATAATGATTAATGTCAAGCCTGTGGACAACATATGCCTTTCTCTACTGCCTCAAACTCATTTTCTTACTTTTCATTTCATGATGCATTAAATTGAGTTTAATTTCAGTACATGGCATAGATACTTTTCTGATATTATATCCAATTTGCATTTTTAATGCATCTTAGTTTTTTTTTTGGCAGCTTGATGAATTTTAAAACTTCTTCAGCTCCTCAAAATTTCGAAAAACTAAAACATCTTAAGAACAGTTCATCTTAGAATCATGGGGTCAGTCTTATTCACTATGTCAAAAATTACATGAAGAATAAGTATATAATTAATATATTTCAGCAATTTATTCATTTACTTTAGATTTTCCCAACCTTTGAGGGCTATTTTGCAAAATATGGTAGGTTATATTTTCACAAATTAGGCCAAAATCTGTTTAGCTTAAGATAACCCTCAAGGGACTTAACTACTAAATTTTAAGAAATTTCGTGGATTTTAACTACAGTGAAAATCGTCTTCAGCTCCTCATAATTAAAAAACTTAAATATCGCGGAAAAGATCTATCTTAGAGTAATGGGGTTGGTCTTATTCTTTCCGTCGTCAAAAGTTACGTAAAAAACAAGCACTTAATTAAGCATTTGATCATATGCAGTCTTTTATTTTAGATTTTGACGATTTTTGTATGCTATTTTGCAAAAAAAGCAAGTTCTTTTTTCCCGAATCGTACTAAATCTAATCAGCACCAGGGTAACCCGCAAGGAACTTATCACAAAATTTTGTGAAATTTGGTCAATTATTTCTTAACTAGAGTGGATACATTCGATTTTTGCGGGCCATTTTGGAAAAAAAAGCAGGTTCTTTTATTCTAAATCGTATCAAAATCTAATCAGCACCAAAGTAACCCACATGTGACTTACCTATAAAATTTCATGAAATTTGGTCACATAGTTTATGATACATACATTGCACGGACAGACACTCAGACGTCATGCTAAACATAGTGTTTTCGTGTTCTAGGGTACTCGAAACGTATAGATATGAAAACTCCAGCTGCTATTTTCGGCACGATTCCAATACTTTCCTTATACATTACCATTGTACCGGATTGAGACGATAGTCACTAGATTCACAGCACAAAACATGTATTATGTACATATATTTATACTTTTAAATACAAATTTTCATTCATTTTAGCGGATCCGCACACATCTCACTTCTTCCCCGACACAGCCTCCTCTCTCTGTGCGGATCGCCTTCTGCGCACGCAAACTTCTCGTTCTTTGACGTAGTCCCTGACTCTACACCATGTATTGAAGGGAAAGTAATAACACAAGCTACTATAGTTTTCAGTACGCACGTAAAATTCGGAACATAAAACCAAATCAGCAGAAAATATCAGAAAATCAGTACTTAATCATGAAGTTAGAAGTTTATTTTTCTGAATACTATTATGCAGTTTTACACAATAATATATTTACACTATCTGATAACAGTACTTTGCAACCAAGTATTAAAGAAAGTGAAAGTCCTGAAATTCACTTTTTAAAAGAAATTAATATGGGTTTATTCAAGTAATTTGCAAATAGAACTTTTGTAAGTTTTCACATATATTGAATATAATTTCTTTACTTTAGCATTTCAGACGACACTAGCCGAATGCCTGTTAAAAATCAACGGTCTCACAATAAGCAACCCCTGAATAGCATAAATTTTTGAACAATTCAAGTTTCACATTTTTTCTTAAAATCGAATATTTTGGTGCGCGGAACCCCCTAAAGAAGAAAATATTAGAAAACTGAAATCGGCCACTTTCTTCCTTTCGAATCATCTACTGAAGCATGCAATTTTATCATTTCATCTTTCATCTTTCAAACGTTTTCATGTGGAGCACCCTCTTAAATGAACATTTATGGAAAACTCTATTCGTCTTGGGTTTTTATTAAATGATTAGACTATATACCAAATTTAAAGCCTCTATCAAATTTTAAATTAGGCGTTTCTCATTTATTAAGCAAATCGAACATTTTGGTGTATGACACTCTCTAAAGTAGCAAATAGTATTGGAAATCTGAAATTGCACACTTTCTTCCATTCGAACCATATCGCCATATACTAAATTGGAAGTCTCATCGCAAAGCCTGTTTTTCTATGATTTAACTTTTCGAAAGTTTTGGGGTGCGCAACCCCTCAAAATTACAAATATCGGAAATTTTCTATTGCACACTTTCTTTCTGTGGAACTATCTACCTATATACCAAATTTGAAGTTTCTATTCCATTGCGAAGCATATTTTTACTATCATTTTAGTTTTCGAACGTTTTTGTGTGAGTAGCCACCCCTTAAAATGAACAATTTTGAAAAACTCTATTCGTTTGTTTTTTATCAGATGATTTCCCCATATACCAAATATCAAGCCTCTATTACACTTTTAAAGGAGGCGTTTCTCATTTATTCGGAAAATCGAACATTTGAGTTTGCGGCACCCCCTAAAGTAGAAAATATTGGAAAACTGAAATTGCACATGCTCTTCCTCTCAAACTATCTACCCGTACACCAAATTTGAAATCTCTATCGCATCTCGAATCATGGTTTCTCGTCATTTCACCTTTCGAACGTTTTTCTCTGGAGCACCCCCTTAAACGAACAATTTTTTTTAAAAACTTTTGTATCTAGGGTGTTTATTTTGTCTAGGGTGTTGATCAAATTTTAAAGCAGGCGTTTTTCATTTGTTCGGCAAGTCCAACATTTCAGTTCGCGGCACCCCCTAGAGTAGCAAATATTGAAAATCTGAAATTGCACACTTTCTTCCTTTCGAACGGTTTAAAAATACACTAAATTTGAAGTATCTATCTCATCGCAAAGTATACTTTTCTATTATTTCACTTTTTGAACATTTTGGTGTAGAGCACCCGCTCCAGGGAACGTTTTCGAAAAATTCGATTTTTCCAGGGGTTTTTATCGAACAACCCAGCCGTGTACCAAATTGGAAGTCTCTATCTATTTGAGAAGTGCCTAAAAATGCGTGACAAATAGACAAACAGACAGAGAGACGGACAGACGAACACTTGGCAATTAGTATATACTAGCCGAATACCCGTTGAAAATCACCGATCTTGAATAATGTACATTTTCCTGAATAATGTACGTTTCTCATACGGCAAATCGAATGTTTTGCTGTGCAGAAACTCCTAAAGAAGAATATTGTAAAACCTAAATTGCTCACTTCTTCCTTTCGAACTATATACCTGTACACCAAATTAAAGTTTCTATCTCATCCCGAAGCATACTATTTTATCATTTTCCCTTTCGAACGTTTTTGTGTGGATCATAGCCGTAAATAAACATATTTCAAAAACTCTGTTCGTCTTGGGTTTTTAACAGATGATTGGCCCATATTCCAAATATCAAGCCTCTATCACATTTAAAAGGAAGCGTGCCCCACTTATTTAGAAAATCGAACATATTGGTTTGCGCACCCTCTAATACTGGAAATCTGAAAGTGCATACTTTCATCCTTTCAAACTATCTACCCGTACACCAAATTTGACGTATCTATTCTATCGCGAAGCATGTTTTTCTATCACTTCACCTTTCAAATGTTTTTCTGTGTAGCACTCTCTTAAATGAACATTTTTGAAGAACTGTATTTATCTTGGGGTTTTTTTATCATTTGATTAGACCATACACCAAATTTCAAGCCGATATCACATTGTAAAGGAGTTGTTTTTTATTTGTTCGTTAAATCGAATATTTTAGTGTGCGGCACCCCCCGTACAATAGCAAATTTTGGAACACTGAAATTGCACACTTTCTTCTTTTCCAACAATCTACCCGTACACCAAATTTGAAGTCTCTATCTCATGAAGCATGCTTTTTCTATCATTTCACCTTTCGAATGTTTTGTGAGGAGTGCCCACCCCCTTAAATTAGCATTTTTGGAAAACTCCATTTTTCTTGGGTTTTCTATCAGATGATTCGCCCATATACCGAATATCAAGCCTCTATCAAATTTTAAAGCAGGTACTTCTCATTTGTTCTGCAATTCGAACATTTCGGCGCTCGGCACCCCCTAGAGTAGCAAATATTGAAAATTTGAAATTGCACACTTTCTTCCTTTCGAACGGTTTACCCATACACTAAATTTGAAGTCTCTATCTCAACGCAAAGTATGCTTTCTTATCATTTCACTTTTCGAACGTTTTGGTGTGGAGCACCCCTCTAGAGAACATTTTTGGAAAATTCGATTTCTCCAGGGGTTTTTATCGAACGATCGACCCGTGTACCAAATTTCAAGTCTATATATATTCGGGAAGTGCCTAAAAAGGTATGACAGACAGGCAGACAGACGGACACTTGGCATTTAGTATATACTAGCCGAATACCTGTTGCAAATCAACGGTCTCGCAATAAGGAAGCCCTGCATAATGTAAATTTTTGAATAATTCGCGTTTCATATTTATTCGGCAAATCGAATGTTTTATTGTGCAGAACCGCATAAAGAAGAAAATATTGGAAAACATAAATTGCTGACTTCTTCCTTTCGAACTATATACCCGTACACCAAACTAAATTCTCAAAGCATACTATTTAATCATTTTTCCTTTCGAACGTTTTTCTGTGGAGCATATCCATAAATGAACACTTTTGAAAAAATCTGGTCCTTTCAAACTTTCTAGCCGTGTACTAAATTTGATGTCTCTGTCCTATCGAGAAGCATGTTTATCTATCACTTCACCTTTCGAACGTTTTCTTGTGTTGCACCTCCTTAAATGATCATTTTTTAAAAACCGTAATAATATTTGGTTTTTTATCAAATAATTAGCCCATATACTAAATTTTAAGTATCTATCACATTGTAAAAGAAGCGTTTTTCATTGGTTCGTCAAATCGAACATTTTATTGTGCGGCACCCCCTACAATAGCAAATGTTGGAAAACTGAAATTGCACAGTTTCTTCCTTTCCAACTATCTACCCGTACACCAAATTTGAAGTCTCTAACTCATCACAAAGTATGCTTTTTCTATCATTTCACCTTTCGAATGTTTTTCTGTGGAGTACCCACTTCCTATATATACATTTTTTAAAAACTCCATTCTTGTGTTTTCTATCAAATGATTCGCCCATATACCAAATATCCAGCCTCCATCACGCTTTAAAAGGGACGTTTCTCCTTTATTCCCAAAATCGAGCATTTTGGTGTGCGGCAACTCCTAAAGTAGAAAATATTGGAAAACTGAAATTGTATACTTTCTTCCTTTTAAACGTACCCGTACACCAAATTTCAAATCTCTATGTCATCCCGAAGCATGTGTTTTCATCAAACCGCCTTTCGAACGTTTTTCTCTGGAGCACCCCCTTAAAAGAACATTTTGGAAAAACTATGTTCGTCTTGGGTGTTTTCATCACATGATTAGCACACATATCAAATTTGAAGCCTCTATCAAAATTTAAAGGAGGCGTTCCTTATTCATTCAACAAATCGAACATTTTGGTGTGCGGCACCCCCTAGAATAGCAATTATTTTAAATCTGAAATTGTAGATTTTCTTCATTTCGAACGATTTACCCGTACACCAAATTTAAAGTTTCTACCTCATTCTATCATTTCACTTTTCGAACGTTTTGGTGTGGGGCAACCTCTCTAAAGAACATTTTCGAAAAATTCGATTTTTCCAGGGTTTTATATCAAACGATCGACCCGTGTATCAAATTGTCTCTATCTACTTGAGAAGTGCCTAAAAAAAGCGTGACAGACAAACAGATGGACACTTGGCAATTAGTATATACATGCCGAATACCCGTTGAAAATTAACTGTCTCACAATAAGCAACTCCTGAATAATGTAAATTTTTTAATAATTCACTTTTCACATTTATTCGACAAATCGATTATTTTGGTGTGCAAAACCCCCTAAAGAAGAAACAAGAAAGATCAATCATGCTTAAAGCATTGATTATGAAACACTTTCCAACTTCAATGCAATTTTATTTAAACATGTCTAAAATGCAATACATTCCTCGGTAATATTTTAAAACTTATCACAATACTACATTAATTTATTATATTTGAAACCTTAAACCCTCATCGAAAAAAAATAACTTCATTCAAATGACGGCATTAAAGTATAAATTGCCTGGTTTAAACATCTCTGAAATTTGATACATTCCTCGGTAATAATTTTAGAATTATCATAATACTACTATAATTTATTATATTTGAAAACTTCATCGAAAACAACTGAAATTGATTCAAATGACGTCATAAAAAAATAACACGCCTGGCTCTCTCTATAAAAGAAATATTTCATTCATAAATAATTCCCCCATTCATGTCATTCATCAGAATACTATAATAATTTATTTTATTTAAAAATTAAGACCATGGAGCTACAAAAAAGTTAACTCTATGCTTAAAACTTCATCGAAAAATATCGTCCTTCTCTTTCTACAATCAATGAATACTTCATTCATATCAGCTAAGCAGACTCCATGGACTAAATGATTTTGTGTTAAAGAATTACAGCGATTCTAATACAACTCATTCTACATATTTTGCTGTTTACATTTTGCATAGGTGAAAAATAGGCTTAATAGTAGAAATAATCATATTTGATGAGCATTTAAACTGAAATATATTGTCATTGCGTTGTTTCAGTATGTAGATGCACAGAATTTAGGCAGAAATAAAGTAGTTTTAGGATGGATACAACACTCAATATGAATTAAAAAGAACTTTAAAAATCACGATTTTGACACAAGATGGATGCCATATATCATTTTGAAGTGGGTCATGTGATCGTGTCATATCATAGACACGTGATCGCTTCATATAAAAGGTGTTATTATTATTTTAATTTTTATTTAAAAAACTACTGAATATATTTCGCTGAATTTTTTTTTATATATTTTATGGAACAATTTGAATACTGCCTAAAATTTTCGAACCAATTTGTGAATTTTAAATCCGCTTAAAAAATGCTTGAAAAATTAGGTCCCATAGGGTTCAATGTATTCCATTTTTTCAACCCGGGTTCAACCCAAAACTAATTGGGTGATATTATTCATTTATATTCCCATAGGTCCTATAGACCGTCTGAACAACATACTAAAATTTCATTTTGATTAAGCCATTTTTACGGCAGTTATCGTGCTAACGGACAGACAGACAGACAGACAGGCAGACAGACAGACAGACAGACAGAATGAATGAACAAAGTCATAAACACTTTTCAACTTTGTTGTAAAGTGTTAAAAATTAGAAAACTTAAATTACGCACGTCTTCCTCTCAAACTATCTACACCTATACCAAGGCACTGTCTCATTCCGAAGCATACTAATTTATCATTTCCCCTTTAGGCCGTTTCTCTGTGTAGCACCCCTTAAATGAACAATTTTGAGAAACCGTATTCATCTTGGTTTTTAACACTTTACAACAAAGTTGAAAAGTGTTTATGACTTTGTTCATTCTGTCTGTCTGTCTGTCTGTCCGTTAGCACGATAACTGCCGTAAAAATGACTTAATCAAAATGAAATTTTAGTATGTTGTTCAGGCGGTTTATAGGACCTACGGGAATATAAATGAATAATATCACCCAATTAGTTTTGGATTGAACCCGGGTTGAAAACATGAAATGCATTGAGCACTATGGGACCTAATTTTTCAAGCATTTTTTAAGCGGATTTAAAATTCACAAATTGCTTCGAAAGTTTTAGGAAATATTCAAATTATCTCATAAAATATATAAAAAAAATTTCAGCAAAAGTAGTTTTTTCTCAGTAGTTTTTTAAATAAAAAATAAAATAATAATAACACCTCTTATATGAAGCGATCACGTGACCATGATATGAAAAGATCATGTGACCTACTTCAAAATGATATATGGCATCCATATTGTGTGAAAATCGTGATTTTTAAAGTTCTTTTTAATACATATTGAGTGTTGTATCCGTCCTAAAACAACTTTATTTTCCGTCCTAAACAACTTTAATCAATGAATATTTCATTCATATCAGCTATGCAGACTCCATGAAATAAATGATTTTGTGTTAAAGAAATACAGCAATTCTAATACAACTAATTTTACATATTTTGCTGTTTACATTTTACATAGGTGAAAAATAGGTTTCGTTGTAGAAATAATCAAATTTGGATGAGCATTCAAACTCAAATATATTGTAATTGCGTTGTTTCAGTATGTAGATACACAGAATTTATGCAAAAATAAAGTGGTTTTTTGGACGGACACAACACTCGATTTGAATTAAAAAGAACTTTTAAAATCACGATTTTGAGACAAGATGGATGCCATATATCATTTTGAAGTGGGTCACACGATCTTTTCATATCATGGTCACGTGATCGCTTCATATACGAGGTGTTATTAATATTTTAACTTTTATTTAAAAAACTACTAAATATATTTCACTGAATTTTTTTTTATATATTTTATGGAACAATTTGAATATTACCTAAAATTTTCGAAGCAAATTATGAATTTTAAATCGGCTTAAAAAATGTTTGAAAAATTAGGTCCCATAGGACTCAATGTATTTCATTTGTTCAACCCGGGTTCAATCCAAAACTAATTGGGTGATATTATTTATTTATATTCCCATAGGTTCTACAGACCGTCTGAACAACATACTAAAATTTCATTTCGATTAAGTCATTTTTACGGCAGTTCTCGTGCTAACGGACAGACACACAGACAGAATGAACAATGTCATAAACACTTTTCAACTTTGTTGTAAAGCGTTAAAAAAATAATTACACCTCTTATATGAAGCGATCACGTGTCCATGATATGAAAAGATCACGTGACCCACTTCAAAATGAAATATGGCATCCACCTTGTCTCAAAATCGTGATTTTTAAAGTTCTTTTTAATTCATATTGAGTGTTGTATCCGTCCTAAAACAGCTTTATTTTTGCTTAAATTCTGTGCATCTACATACTGAAACAACGCAATTACAATATATTTGAGTTTAAATGATCATCCAAATTTGATTATTTCTACACCGAAGCCTATTTTTAACACTTTCCAACATAGTTGAAAAGTGTTTATGACTTTGTTCATTCTGTCTGTCTGTCTGTCTGTCTGTCTGTCCGTTAGCACGATTACTGCCGTAAAAATGACTTTAACAAAATGAAATTTTAGTATGTTTTTCAGACGGTCTGGGGGACCTATGGGAATATAAATATATAATATCACCTAATTAGTTTTTTATTGAACCCGGGTTGAAAAAATGAAATACATTGAACTCTACGGGACCTAATTTTTCAAACATTTTTTAAGCAAATTCAAAATTCACAAATTGCTTCGAAATTTTTCGAAAATATTCACATTATCACATAAAATATATAAAAAAATTTCAGTAAAATATGTTAAGTAGTTTTTTAATTAAAAATTATTTAATATAGGGAAAAAAACAAATTCAATTAAATTCTGACTTTTGGGATATCCTCCAGAAAGAAAAAAGAGATATATTATATAATAAATATCTTTCCAAGAGTTTAATCCTTTTGTATATGAGAGAGGTTTCACATTTTAAAATAAATTTGGTAGATAACAATTTTTCATTTTTTTAAGAAATTTTATATAACTCTTCATGATACACTTGTTTGATGGCATTTTTAATGCACTTTCCTGCGTCCTAGAGAGTGAAAATTTGGTACACAGCTTAAATTTGTTGAACATTTTATTTGACAAAAATTTGGTGGATCTTTAAATATAAATCATACATTTTTTTCGAAATGGCCTGCAAATAATCCCCGTTCACTTCTATAAATCATTGTTTTAATATTGTTAAAAATTCTGATGTGGACAGCACATGTCTTTCCCTGCAGACTCATATTCACGTTCTCTTTATTTCTTCAATAATAATTTGAGTTTATCTGTACAAAATAACACCCATAAGTATTTTAAATGACACTGAATTTGCACGTTTAACTTAAATTTGGTTCTCATTTGATAGCTGGACTTATTGTCAAAGATGGCGTAGCGAAAATGCGAAAAAAGTAGAATATCTCAAGAACGGCTAGTCCTAGGGTAATGGGGTTACTCTTATTCTTTTTGTTGACAGAAATCACGTATAAAATAGGAATTTAATTGATATAATTGAGCACACGTAGTCTTTTATTTTTATATTTAACGGTTTTTGCAGGCCATTTCGCAAAAATAGCCCGTTCCTTTTTAACGAATCGTACTAGAATAACCTAGAAATTATTTATATACTAAATTTTGTTAAATTTCTTATATATATCTCACCTAATTTTGTTAAATTTGGTCCATTAGTTTTTCGCTAGAGTGGATAAAGGCAATTATTGCCGGCCAATTCGCAAAGAAGGCAGATTCTTTTATTACGAATCGTACTATAATCTAATGAACATCAGGATTTCCCACAAAAAACATACCTACCAAATTTTATGAAATTCGGTCCATTAGTTTTTCAATTAGAGTCGATGTAATATCCTCACAGACACACAGAAACATACACAGACACACCCTTACAAACGCATACGTATTCCTAAAAATAGTTTTTTCGTGTTCTAGAAGTCCCAAAACGTGTAGATCCTTTGAAAATTCGAGTTCCGATCGTCGGCACGATTCCAATACTTTGAGTACATACACACGCACACACATATATTATCTGTGTATCTGTGTATTATCTGTGTATCTAAATTCTGTGCCTATGCAATTACAATAGTTGTGATTTTAAATGATCCCTAAACTTTTATTACTTCTTCAACGAAGCCTAATTTTAACATATGCAGAATGCAAATATCTCAAGCGATTGTAAGGTGAGTTACATAGGAATTGCTGAATTTTTTTCACACAAAATTATTTAACTCTGGAGTCTGGATAGCAAGTTATATGAATGAAATATTCATTGATTTTGCATAGAGAATCAGATGATTTATATTTCGATACAGTTTTAAATATTTAAGTATAATAAATTACTGTAGTACTGTGATAATGTAAAAGATATCACCACTGAATGTATCACATTTTAGAAATTTTTAAATGAAATTGCATTTCAGTTGGAAAGTGTTTCATAATCAATGCTTATTCATGATTGATCTTTCTTGTTCACTTATATAAAATGTAAACAGCAAAATATGCAGAATAAGTTGTATAAGAATTGCGGTATTTCTTCAACGCAAAATTCTTTAGCTGTTGGAGTCTGCATAGCTGATATGAATGAAATATTGATTGAATTTACAGACAGAAGGACGATTTTTTTCGATGCAGTTTTAAGCATAGAGTTTAATTACTTGTAACTCCATGGTCTTAAGTTTTTAAATAAAATAAATTATTTTAGTACTGTGATAAACGAAATGAATTGGAAAATGTTCATGCATGAAATGTTGCTTTTATAGAGAGATCCAGGCGTGTTATTTTTCTCTGATGTCATTTGAATGAATTTCAGTTGTTTCCGATGAAGTTTTCAAATATAATAAATTATTGTAGTATTATGATAATTTTAAAAATATTACCGAGAAATGTATCGCATTTTAGAGATGTTTAAACCAGGCAATTTATATTTCAATGCCGTCATTTGAATGTTCATTTTTTTCCATGAAGGTTTAAGTTTTCAAATATAATAAATTTATGTTGTATTGTGATAAGTTTTTAAATATTACCGAGGAATGTATTGTATTTTAGAGATATTTAAATAAAATTGCATTGAAGTTAGAAAGTGTGTCATAATCAATCCTTTTAGCATGATTGATCTTTCTTGTTAACACTTTACAACATAGTTGAAAAGTGTTTATAACTTCGTTCATTCTGTCTGCCTGTCCGTTAACACGATAACTGCCGTAAAAATGACTTTATTAAAATGAAATTTTAGTATGCTGTTCAGACGGTCTGTGGGACCTATGGGAATATAAATGAATAATATCACCCAATTAGTTTTTGATTGAACCCGGGTTGAAAAAATGAAATACATTGAACCCTATGGGACCTAATTCTTCAAACACTTTTTAAGCGGGTTTAAAATTTACAAATTGCTTCGAAAGTTTTAGGAAATATTCAAATTAGTCCACAAAATATATAAAAAAAAATTCAGCAAAATAGAATCAGTATTTTTTAAAATAAAAATTAAAATAGTGATTACACCATCTATATGGAGAGACCACATGACCATTATATGAAGAGATTACTTGATCCACTTCAAAATAAAATATGGTATCCATCTTGTCTCAAAATCGTGATTTTTAGAGTTCTTTTTAATTCATATTTAGTGTTGTATCCGTCCTAAAACCGCTTAATTTTTGCTTAAATTCTGTGCATCTACATATTGAAACAACGCCTTTACAATATAGTCGAGTTTAAATGATCATCCAACTTTTATTATTTCTACAACGAAGCCTACTTTTCATTTATGGAGAATTTAAATACCAAAAGATGTAGAATGAGTTGTATAAAAATTGCTGCATTTCTTTAACGCAAAATTATTTAGCTCATGGAGTCTGCAATATAGTTGATATGAATGAAACATTCATTGATTTTACGCAGAGAAGCAATCAATTTTTTTGGATGAAGTTTAAGCATAGAGTTAAATTACTTGTCCTCCATGGTTAAGTTTTTAAATAAAATAAATTATTAGAGTATTGTGATGAATGAAATGAATGAAAAACAGTTTATGAATGAAATGCTGCTTTTATAGAGAGAGCCAGGCGTGTTATTTTTTCTATGACGTCATTTGAATCAATTTCAGTTGTTTTCGATGAAGTTTTCAAATATAATAAATTATTGTAGTATTATGATAATTTTAAAAATATTACCGAGGAATGTATCGCATTTTAGAGATGTTTAAATAAAATTGCATTGAAGTTAGAAAGTGTGTCATAATCAGTGAAGTCATAATCATTGAAGTTAGAAAGTGTGTCGTTTTTCATTAGTTCACCAAATCGAATATTTATTGAGCGCCCCCCCCCCCCCCTACAATAGCAAATATTGGAAAACTGAAATTGCACACTTTCCTTTTTTCCAACTTTTTACTCGTATACAAAATTTGAAGTTTTTATCTCATCGCGAAGCATGCTTTTTCTACCATTTTACCTTTCGAATGCTTTTTTGTGGAGTACGCACACACTTAAATATACGTTTTTGAAAAACTCTATTCTTCTTATGTTTTCTATCAGATGATTCGCCCATATACCAAATATCAAGCCTCTATCCCGTTTTAAAAGGGGCGTTTCTCCTTTATTCCGATAATTGAACATTTTGATGTGCGGCACCCCCTAAAGTAGAAAATATTGGTAAACTGAAATTGTACACTTTCTTCCTTCCAAACTATCTACCCTTACACCAAATTTGATATCTCTATCTCATTCCGAAGCATGGTTTTTTATCAATTCACTTTTCGAACGTTTTACTCTGGAACACCCCCTTACACGAACATTTTTGAAAAACTATATTCGTCTTGGGTGTTTTCGTCAAATGATTAGCCCATATACCAAATTTCAAGCTCCTATCAAATTTTAAAGGAGCCTTTTCTCATTTATTTGGTAAATCGAACGTTTTGGTGTGAGGCACCCCCTTAAGTAGAAAATATTGGAAATCTGAAATTGCATACTGTCTTCCTTTCGAACGATTTACACATACACCAAATTTGAAGTCTCTATCTCATCGCAAAGCATGCTTTCCTATCATTTCACTTTTCGAACGTTTTGGTGTGGGGCAACCTCTCTATAGAACATTTTCGAAAAATTCGATTTTTTCAGGGGTTTTTATCGAACGACCGAGCCCATGTACCAAATTGCAAGTCTCTATCTATTCGGGAAGTGCCTAAAAAAAGCATGACAGACAGATGGACAGTTGGCAATTAGTATATAGAGATAGATAGGTTTTTAAAACCCAGCATTACTTTCCCTACAATACATGGTAATGTATAGGGAAAGTATTGGAGTCGTGTCGAAAGCCGCAAGTCGAGATTTCGTCGGGTCTATACGTTTCGAGCACCACTCGAGATACGTGGTTAATGAGCGGTATCCAATGGAGGGCGGAGCCACGGGATTCTGCGAGTGTCAGCGAGTATGGCACACGTAAGAGTTCGCATGCGCCGTCCAGATTGGAAGAGAGCGTTTCTAGGGCTTCGATTCGAAGCGAGTTCTAGGGCTGGCTAGCGTAGTGAGCAGGGACGGAGCCCCCTAATATAATAAATTAATGTAGTATTGTGATAGTCTTAAAAATATTACCGCTGAATATATCTCATTTTAGAGATGTTTAAGCAAAATTGCATTGCAGTTGGAAAGTGTTTCATAATCAATGCTTTATGCATTATTGATCTTTCTTGTTCTATTTATACTTGATTTTCCCCATCTTCAGAAAAATCTTCTTTAACTTGAAATTCAGAAATACTTCAAGCTTTTGCATCTTCAGATATTTTTGGAATCTGGAGAAACCTTGAGATGCTTTATTTCTTAATATCTTCCAACCTTTAATTTCTGAAAAGCATTTTTTAATGAAGGTCATTCTCTATTAATAAATGTAGAATAAAATAGTGGACTTTGGTCAAATTAAGTAGCATACAGTACTACAGTAGAAACTCATTCATCTGAATCGA
Organism: Amaurobius ferox; assembly: GCA_951213105.1. Lineage (NCBI taxonomy): Eukaryota > Metazoa > Arthropoda > Arachnida > Araneae > Amaurobiidae > Amaurobius > Amaurobius ferox. Next base: position 153,433,464 of record OX578141.1, read on the forward strand.
AATAGGGAAACTCAAATTATTAATACGTGTGACGTACTATTCTACTTTCTACCCAAGATCATGACTTTTCTGTTGAATCCTTATCAATTGACTTCAATCTAATACTAAACTTCTAATGACCTAAAGACTAGAGTTGACGAAGGAATCACGGCATTTAAACACATAAACTACTTTATTTTCAGATAATCTTGCTGGAAATTTATATATAATACAATTCTATATACAAATTATTTACAACGCTAGCACTACAAAAATCTACCCGAGACATATTTGATTAGACATTTTGATAAATTTATTAGAAAAATAAGCAATACTTTGAGAACGGTTCATGCAAGAATTTTCAAATCAGTACCATTTTAATGGAAAATTCCATTTAAAATCATTGTTTATTAAACATTATTGACTGTCAATAATGTTAAGTAAACAATAACTTTCCTTACAATACAAATTATGTGTAAAGGAAAAGTTTTTTGATGATGTCAAAAATCCGACTTTCCAATTTTGATGAATGTTCATATATAGAGCAATCTTGAATGAGAGTCAGTCTTTTTGCAATGATGTCTGTATGTGGGAAAGATATCCTTCGGACAAATTGAGGCAATTATAGGGAATTATTTCAATCAGTACCTGTTTAAGAAAATTGGATCAGGATGTGGGATTATTTTTATATTATTTTTAGGAAATTAAAAAAAAAAGAACTTTTAAAAAGGATTTTGATACAAAATGTTAATTAAATAGCCTATTTAAATGTAAATCCTTATTTAAAAGTGAATTACATGACACGCTAAATTATATCATTCTTGAGATATTGTACGTTTTTGATCTTTAACGGAAATCAATTATATAAATATGATGCTCTCATACCGACCAGAACCATTTTCCGCCGATTGGTCACCGGCGACCTGCACTCATGGCGCCCATTAAGAAGGCTGCCTTTGACCCAACAGCACAGGCGCCTCCATTTGCAATGGTGTCGGGATAGAGCCACGTGGACGGCGGAATGGCACAGGGTTGTGCTATCAGACGAGTCACGCTTCTGTTTTAGCAATGACAGTCGCCGTGTACGAGTCTGGCGTCGAAGTGGTGACAGGTGCAATCCGACCGTATCTGTGGAACGCCACACCGCACGACAACGCGGCATCATGGTTTGGGACGCCATCGCCTAAGATAGCAGGTCACCTCTGGTCCGTATTGAGGGCACTATAACTGCCCAACGATGCGTCGATGGCGTGTTGCTGCCGGCGACGCTACCCTTCCTTCAGGGGGTTCCCAATGCCATTCACCAGCAGGATAACGCTCGACCGCACACGGCATGCATCAGCCAACATGCCCTGCAAAGTACCCAGGTGCTTCCCAGGCCACCAGTCTCCCCTGACCTCTCACCAATCGAACACGTCTGGGACGTGATAGGACGCCGCTTGCCTAAGCTTCCACCGCCGCTTTTAGAAGACGAACTCTGGCAAATGGTTGACAGGGAATGGGCCGCCATCCCTCAGGACACCATCCGCACGCTCATTGACTCTGTATCTAGACATGTTGCTGCCTGTATCGCCGCTCGCGGTGGTCGTACAACCTACTGATCAGACGGTGTTATCGCTCAGTGTATAGGTGTATCATGTTGAAATAAACATAACTTATTGTTCATTACTGTATCTCTCTGTTTGCCGGTTTTCATCACTTTCTGTCCACTCCTTCTTTGTGTTTCATTCCCTCATATATATATATATATATATATATATATATATATATATATATATATATAAATTAAAATAATAAAAAAGAAAGTGCAGCAGTGCAAATCAGCATACAAACCGGGGGTAATATATCAACGTGTATTTAATTACATTAAAGGATTGGGTGAGGTGGTCCCATAGCTTGACCCCTACGATCGCCCGATCTGTAGTGTCTTGATTTCGTTTTGTGCAAATATCTCAAGAGTCTAATCTATGACACTCCCCTTGAATCCGAAGAGGAACTCGTCACCAAAATTTCGGCCGCAGTTGCCGAAGTGCGCGACATGCCTGGTCTGTTCGAGAGAGTTCGACAATGTGAGACGTGCATTCAGTTTGACGGTCGCTGTTTTGAGCCATTACTGTAATTATTGTTTATTAAATGTCATTTTATAACTTCGAAGTCATTTTTCTGTTTTCGCCTCACCTCATCGGTTTCACCATTAAGCTCCCACTGGTACCATTACTTTTCATTTCTGGCCCCGTAAACTATGAAGAAATTTTTTTAAGCGAAGTTAAAATTCACAAATTGCTTCTAAAATTTTAGGAAATATTTAAATTATCCCATAAAATATATAAAAGAAATTTCAGCAAAATATGTTCGGTAGTTATTTAAATAGAAAATTAAAATAATAATTACATACATATAATATGAAGAGGTCACGCTACCCACTTCAAAGTAAAATATGGCATCCATCTTCTTTTCCCAAAGTAAAAATGTTGATTTTTAAAATTCTTTTACATTTATATTTACTGTTGCATCCGTCCTAAAACCGCTTTATACTTGCTTATTTTCTGTACATCTATATTTTGCGCCAAACACTGCAATATTTTTGAGTTTAATTGATCATCAAACTTTGATTATTTCTATTACGAAGCCTAATTTTAATGGATACAGAATGTGAACAAGTGATTGTAAGATAAGTTGTATACGAATTGCTGAATTTTTTTTCACGCAAAATTATTTAACTCTGGAGTCTGGAATAAAAGTGTATTAATTCACTACTTTTATATAGAGAACCAGACGATTTATATTTCGATGACGTCATTTGAATAAAGTTCATTTTTTTCCGATGAAGTTTCTGAAAGTTTTCAAGTAAAATAAATTATTGTAGTTCTGTGATAATTAAAAAAATATCACCGCTGAATGTATCATATTTTAGAGATATTTAAATAACATTGCATTTCAGTTGGAAAGTGTTTTATAATCAATGCTTTATGCATGAATGATCTTTCTTGTTTTAATATGTTTGAGTTATTAGTTTCTTCATTTCAGGAAAGTTTTTGTATATATATTGGATAAAATTAGAATATATAGATAGATCGACCTATTCGTAGAATGAAAAAGCCAAATCAAAGTGATATTGGCTCACATTTAAAACAGGGGGTAAAAAAAACTCAGTAAGATGGAATTCAAATGTATAGATGACGAAGGAGTAGGACAAATGAAAGTAATGATCTAATGTTCCAGTCTCAGGAAAACAGAACCTTTCGCTGCAGAAGCCTGAAAGGCAATCTAAATTTGACCGCTGAAAAAGATTCGAAACTAGAATTGTACGTTACTGTGAAATTTGACTCGAAGTCTGAACGTGAGCCTAAAGTCAGCGAGATAGTCCCAAAGTAGTTTTAAACGACGGAAAAGTGAATTGAGGGAACCGTAAAAAAAATTCGGAAAGTACGAGTTCCAAAAAAGGCCAGCGACTTAAAATATCGCACCACGGAACGACAGAGAATCAACATCATGTGGCGAAAGAACAATAACCACAATAGAAAGGTGGAAAACGTGGAATTCTTAGCGCGAATTGGAAACTATAGAAACCAGTGGTGAGAAAGGTGTATGGTGGAAGAAAGAAAGGGCAGAATTGAGTCATCAGCGACCAAAAGAAAGCACCGACAGAAGGAGGATTTCGAGCCATGACCAAGACCAAATATAACTCCGATGGAGGATGGGGAGGTGAGCATCAACGAACACAGGAGCGACCATGGGAGGACATGCCCCCAGGTAGACGGAAAGAGTGGCTCCAGGAACCAAGACAACAAAAGGGATAGATTTCGGATGGAACACAAATGAGTTTAAAAGGCAGCGAAGACCTTATTACGAAGAGTTGGATTGTCTTTGCTGATACGAGCCACCACAAGTTGTTGACCCCTAAAACACAGAGACAGAAAGTTTGACAAAAACAGCCGGGAACGTAAAACAAATCAGGACACAGCGGATAAAGTACCAATACACTGGATAAAAGTAGAATAGATTGATCGACCGATTCGGAGGATGAAAAAGCCAAATCAAAATGAAATTGGCTCACATCCGAAAAGAGGTGTTGATAAATACCCTACAAGATGAATTCAAATATATAAAGAAGTAGGGAAAAGAAAGGTAATGATCTAAAGTTCCAATCCCAGAAAAACAGAATATTTCGTTGCAAAAGTCTGAAAGGAAGCAAGAATCAAAATTCTGCCACTGAAAAAGATTTGAAACTAGAAGTTAAAAAATAAGCGATAAAGTTATAAAAGTTAAGTAAAAAATTTTAACAGTAATTTTTAAATGTATGGTTTAGTATTAAAAATTGTATAATGTGGAAGTGTATAATATGCAATTTTTTTAAAGTATCAATGTATGAAATTATGCTTCGGGTTCCAACCCAATGGTATGGAATGATTTAAGGAAATATAAAAGTAATAGTAAGCTCATAAAGCAAGTAGTAACAAACATTGATTGAGCTGAAAACGACTTTAATATGCAAACTAAGTGAGAAATGAAGTAGTTGTAAATTGACAACATACACAATTTGTGTTCCTATAATCGATTGAAAAAGTTGAATTGTAATGTTGAAGTAATTTTAGAAGTAAGATTGTATGGAATATGTTTATATATTAAAAATGTATTGATGTGCGTTGATCATTTTTAGAAATTAAAAATTGTAATTGATAATGCGTTATGTAGATAGTAGAAATTGCTTTTGATGTATGAAATATTTTAAAGTATGTATAAATTGTATTCAATAAGGTAATTTGATTTATGCAGTAAGATTGAATAATACATGTGGTTTATGGAGTAGGTATCATCTAGGAATCCCGCACCACCCGAAGGTATACGGGCAACAAAAAGATCAGTCGTCGCGACAGCACGCCGAACACTCGACAGAGCACCCGGCCCAGTGGCCGAGACCACCCCGTCAGAGTCCGGTCCAACGCTCCCAAGCCAAAATTATGCCACAACGGAGACGCCACACAAATCCCGCGAGCCAAAAAACGCGGATAAACCACAGCAGCCACCGTCTGCCACCTGCTGAGAGTCATTTTCCCACTAGGAGACTTCAACAAAAACAGTAAGTAAGAGTTAACAAGAGTGGTTAACAAAAATATAAGATAACATGTACTTGGAAAAAAAGGACAGAGGCCGTCAATAAAACTTTAATCAATACGGAATCAAAATCAAAGTTGAAACAAGGATAACTTTCATAAGTTACAAATAGATATGCTAACATATCAAATTCAAATTAATACTTCATAATCCATTAAAATCACAATTCTTAATCAAACGTAATTATAAGCAATTAACACAAGTGAGAGCTCACAAGAATCAGAAAAACAAACCTGTAGAGTAATTAAAACAGAACATAACGTTCACAGAATACAGTACAAATGGTACAAAATATAACATGCAAATATAAATTTAATTATCCAATTCTTTGTTGAGTAGGTTTTTGGTGATATAACAAATTCCTTCTCTACTCCTTCTACATAAATGGATTCACATATTTCTTAGGGAAAAATTTATCTCTAACTTTATTCCAAAAAACACACTTGTAAACACAGTGCTCCGCATTTCTTTCCTCAAGTCCAAAAAAACAAAGTTTGCTTTTGTTAAAGAAGCGGGACTTGTATGACTTGAATCCATCATGCTGAGTGATTGATTCACAAAATTGATTCACTTGATTCACAAAAAAGTCTCCAAAACCCACTGTTGATGAGACTTTAGGGACTTCTTTGAAGAGCTCTCTACCCTTAGTAGTATCTTCCATCTTTCCTGCCATTCTCTTTGACAACTGTCTCTAATCTTCTTCTTGACTTGAATCTTGGTAATACCGAAGATTCTTTTTCTTCTAAGTGCAGTGATTTTTTGCGAATCTGTCAGCAGCTTCATTACCCTTTAAGCCGATTTGCACTTTAACTCAGTATAGGGTTATATTTCCTGGGTAATTTAAGATCATATTTTTTAAGTTATAAATCCGCTTATTTAAAATATTATATGAACCTAAAGTCATTAAAACCGATCTTGAATCTCTATGACTATACATATTTTGAAGATTATTTTCTATAATATAACTTACAGTGCGACAGAGTGCATAAAGCTCTGCTTAAAAACAGTAGTTTCATTGTTGATTCTTTCCTTCCAGGCTTTACAGATTTCATTCTGGTAGTCTATATAAATAAAATTGACAATTTTAGCAATACAATTTTAGCGCTCTTATTTTGCATATATTGATTCAATTTCATATTTTTTTTATATATTTGCTTACAAAATGAGCCAGGATATTTCATTCATCAGATCTGCCCGTGAAGATAATTTTGCTTAGTGAGAACTGATATCTTAAACTTCTTTTTAGGAGCAATAAATTTAATATTTCAACAGAATATTTTAAATAACAATGTCATTTAGTATACTTTAAGAAATTGCACATGATTGTGAATTATAAGTTTCTTTATATTATATACTCATTACGAAGAACGGGTATGCTGCTAATATAAAATAAATTTCATCGATATTGCATTTTTGACTGGATTGCGGTTTTCAGGTTATAATTCATGTTATTATTTATATTTTCAGGGATTATAGATATTTTCAATTTATTACGCCATTGTTTTATTTTGGCAAAAAATGTTGAAACTCATATATTGCACGTAGTAAGGGTAATCTTCTACAAATGCACGGGTATATCTTCTATTTTATAAGAATATAAGTAGTACGGGTATATTCACATGTATTTTGACATATCTAGGAGAATATAAGTAGTACAGGTGTACTGGCATGTATTTTGACATACGAGTATATTGGCATATATTGGAATAAATTACTGCCTTCTGGTTTAATGATTACGGGGATTATTGTTTTCAGTTTATTAGGACATCTGTTTTATTTTGACAAAGATTTTAGAAATTCATATGTTGTAGTACGGGTAATCTTTACGGGGTTATTAATATTTTCAATTTATTACATCATTTGTTTTATTTTGGAAACGTTTTTTGAAACTCATATGTAATGGTAATCTTTTACTAACACACGGGCATAGCTTCTAATCTACGACAATATAAGTAATACGGGTATATCTTCCCATACAATTTTAGCGCTTTCATTTTGGTTTAAATTGCAATCAATTACGGCCTTCAGGTTTAAAGATTGCGGGATTATTGATATTTTCAATTTATTACGTCATATGTTTTATTTTTGCAAAGATCGTAGAAACTCATATGTTGTAGTACGTGTAACCTTCTACTAATACACGGATATATCTTCTAATATTTGCGAAAATAAATAGTATGGGTCCCATACAATTTTAGCTCTTTTATTTTGCATATATTGATATATTGATACAATTTCCCATTTTTGTAAATTTGTTTACAAAAGGACCAGGGTATTTTATTCTTCAGATCTATCCGTGAAGGTCATTTTGTATAGCGAGAACAGATAATCTTAAACTTCGTTTTAGGAGAATTAAATTAAATATTTTAATAGAATATTTTGATTAACAATGTCATTTACTATACTATAAGAATTTGCACATATTAGTGAATTTTAAGTTTCTTTATATTATATACTCCGTATGAAGAACGGGTATACTGCTAGTTTTTTAATAAAGTTTTGAAAAAAGTATTAAAAAATCAGAGCTAGTCTATGTAAATACAATTCATACTTTGTCTGTCTGTATATTTGTCTCATCATCATAGGAGAACGGCTGAACCAAATTTCTTGAAATATTGTGGGTAGCCTTGGAATAGCCCCACTTAAAATTTAGTCATTGTTTCGAGTTTTTAGACCCAGTGGTTGTATAGATATTAATTAAAAACCACAGTTAAACCTTCCATAGACATAGCATTATGCAGACGATATCCCCCCCCCCCCTCCTAAATTTATTTGAAGAAAATGATATCTTGTCGCTTAGCAACGGATTTAAATACAATGTGTATATGCGGCAGACGATTTTTATTAAATACTAGCAGCGTACCCGTTCTTCGTACGGAGCATATAAAGAAACTTATAAAATCATGTTCAAATTCCTATAGTATACTAAATTATATTGTTAATCAAAATATTCTGTTAAAATATTAAATTTATTGCTCCTAAAAGAAGTTTAACGATATTTGTTCTCACTAAGCAAAATTATCTTCACGGACAGATCTGAAAAATAAAGTATCCTGGCCCTTTTTTTAAGCAAATTTACAAAAAAAAGATGAAATTGAATCAATGTATGCAAAATAAAAGTGTTAAAATTGTATGGGATCCATAGTACTTATAAACGCAAATATTAGAATATAATATCTGTATTAGTAGATTACATGTATAATAAATTAAAAACATGAATAAACCCGTAATATTTAGACCTGAAGGTCGTAATTGATTCTAATATATGCCAAAATAAAAGCGCTGAAATTATATGGGAATATATATATATATATATATATATATATATATATATATATATATATATATATATATATATATATATATATATATATATATATTTATATATATATATATATATATATATATATATATATTCGAACTACCTATATTGTGGCTGATTAGAAAATATGCCAGTGTATTAGTGGAAGATTATCCCTATTAAAATATGAGTCTCAAAAATCTTTGCCAAAATAAAACAGATGACGTAATAAATTGAAAATATCAATAATCCCCTAATCTTTATATCAGAAGATCGTAATTGATTCCAATATATGCCAATATTTATCAAAATATATGGCAATATATATCTAAATATATGCCAAGATATATCAAAATATATGCCAATATACAGCAAAATATATGCCAATATACCTGTACTACTTATATTCTCGTAGATTAGAAGATATACCCTTGCATTTGTAGAAGATTACTCGTTCAAGGTAAAATATATGAATTTCAGCAATTTTTGCCATAATAAAACAATGGTATAATAACTTGAAAATATCAATAATCCCCGAAAATATCAATAATAATAATGTTCAAACTTGAGAATCGTAATTGATATTATCCAGTGAAAAATGCAATGTCAATGAAATTTATTTTGTATAGTCAAATTATTGTCTTTATTAGTCAAATCGGAAAAGATTTAATAAAAATTGTATGCCGCAAAAACACATTGGATTTAAAACCGTTGCTAAGCGACATGATATCATGCTTCAAAGACATTGGTGGAAAAATATCGTTTGAATAATGATAGGTCTATTGAAGGTTTGGCGACATTTTAAAAAATTGCCATATTTATCACCAAGTGGGACTGTAGAACTGACAGTCCCACTTGGCGGGGCAAATTGACGAAACATCATCACAATACTACTCTAACAAAACACAATGTAATTTATTAAGCGCAATTTTATCAACTTCATGATATTTTTATGGATTTACAAACATTTTTATCAATTTTCTGACATTTTAAAAATTCGTTAAATGTGCTACTAAGTAGGACGGATGGACTGACAGACAAATACTACCGAAACATCATTTCAGTACTCTCTTCTAAAAACACAAATTTGATTTCATTGATTTTTTATCGTTTTTGTCAATTTGGCGACATTTCCGTCAATTTGGCAAAGTTTAAGAAAAGTTGCCAAGTTAGCGATATCAAGCCAAATTCGTATCTCTGAATTTGCAGATCTGAAGAATAAAACATTCTGATTCCGTTTGTATATACTAAATGAAAACACTAAAGCTGTATTATAAGATATACCCATTCTACCCTTTTTCTGCTTCAACAATCGGCTAAATGAGTTTATTGGCTAAACACAATATATGAGTTTATTAGCTAAACACAATATATAAGCTTGAAATCTCTTTGCCAAAATAAATGAAAGTGATCTACGCTGTTCGCCATTGATATAATTAAAAAAAAAATCAAACCGTTCATTTATAAGATATATTTTTATATCCATTCAAATCGAAAAATTTATAATAAAAATTTACAAACCCATTTAATGTAATTGCGTTGCTCAACAACATGATATAATATAGAATCTTCCTTATAAAATGCTAATCATTAAATAACCATTTTGATTAGGACTTTTCATTGTTGAGTAAATGCTTGTGAAAAATAAACCATGGTGATAGATTTTCCATTTAAATTCATTATGTAAATATTCATGTTTCAAACATTCATATTTTCAAACAATTCATGTTTTCAGATAGTGACTAATGAGCGCAAAAAATCTCCCACCAAACTTAGAGATAATGTTTTAATTCACTTTCACGTTTTAACCAAATGATTTCCAACCGTTTCCTTTGAAGGAACCAGGGAGTTAGAGAAAAGTTTGGTTTTTCATTAATATCGAGACAATCCCTGGTTATAGAAACTCGAAATTTAGACTATATTTAAGGGGAGCTATTTCAAGGCTATTCACAAAATTTCATTCAATTCGGTTCAACCATTCTCCCGTGATGATGATATAAACGATAGTATAGTTTTAACACTTTACAACAAAGTAGAAAAGTGTTTATGACTTTGTTCATTCTGTCTGTCTGTCTGTCTGCCGTTAGCACGATAACTGCCGTAAAAATGACTTTATCAAAATAAAATTTTAGTATGTTTTTCAGACGGTCTGTGGGACCTATGGGAATATAAATAAATAATATCACCCAATTAGTTTTTTATTGAACCCAGGTTGAAAAAAATGAAATGCATTGAACCCTATGGGACCTAATTTTTCAAACATTTTTTAAGCAAATTTAAAATTCACAAATTGCTTCGAAATTTTTAGGAAATATACACAGTATCCCATAAAATATATAAAAAAATTTCAGTAAAATATGTTAAGTAGTTTTTTAATTAAAAATTATTTAATATAGGGAAAAAAACAAATTCATTTAAATTCTGACTTTTGGGATATCCTCCAGAAAGAAACAAGAAAGATCAATCATGCTTAAAGCATTGATTATGAAGCACTTTCCAACTTCAATGCAATTTTATTTAAAAAAAGTCGAAAATGCAATACATTCCTCGGTAATATTTTAAAACTTATCTACATTGATTTATTATATTTGAAAACTTAAACCTTCATTGAAAAAAATGAACTTCATACAAATGACGGCATTGAAATATAAATTGCCTGGTTTAAATATCTCTAAAATGCAATACATTCCACGGTAATATTTTAAAAACTATCATAATACTACGATAATTTATTATATTTGAAAACTTCATCGAAAACAACTGAAATTAATTCAAATGACGTCATAGAAAAAATAACACGCCTGGATCTCTCTATAAAAACAGGATTTCATTCATAACTTTCTCCCATTCATTTCATTCATCACAATACTATAATAATTTATTTTATTTAAACATTTTATTTAAGACCATGGAGCTACAAATAATTAAACTCTATGCTTAAAACTTCGTCGAAAAAAATCGTCCTTCTCTTTATAAAATCAATTAATATTTCACTCATATCAGCCATGCAGACTCCATGGACTAAATTATTTTGTGTTAAAAAAATACAGGAATTCTAATACAACTCATTCTACATATTTTGCTGTTTACATTTTACATAGGTTTTTAACTCAAATATATTGTCATTGCGTTGTTTCAGTATGTAGATGCACAGAATTTAAGCAAAAATAAAGTAGTTTTAGGACGGATACAACACTCAATATGAATTAAAAAGAACTTTAAAAAATCACGATTTTGAAACAAGATGGATGCCATATATCATTTTGAAGTGGGTTATGTGATCGTTTCATATCATGGTCACGTGATCGTTTCATATAAGAGATGTAATTATTATTTTAATTTTTATTTAAAAAACTACTGAATATATTTCGCTGAATTTTTTTTTATATATACTTTATGGAACAATTTGAATATTGTCTAAAATTTTCGAAGCAATTTGTGAATTTTAAATCCGCTTAAAAAATGTTTGAAAAATTAGGTCCCATAGGGCTCAATGTATTTCATTTTTTCAATCCGGGTTCAATCCAAAACTAGTTGGGTGATATTATTCATTTATATTCCCATAGGTCCTACAGACCGTCTGAACAACATACTAAAATTTCATTTTGATTAAGTCATTTTTACGGCAGTTATCGCGCTAACGGGTAGACAGACAGACAGACAGACAGACAGACAGAATGAACAAAGTCATAAACACTTTTCAACTTTGTTGTAAAGTGTTAAAAAGAGATATATTATGTAATAAATAACTTTCCAAGAGTTTAATCATTTTGTATATGAGAGAGGCTTCACATTTTAAAATAAATTTGGTAGATAACAATTTTTCAAATTTTTTTTTTAATTTTATATAATTCTTCATGATATACTTATTTGATGGCATTTTTAATGCACTTTCCTACATCCTAGAGGGTTAAAATTTGGTACACAGCTTAAATTTGTTGAACATTTTATTTAAAAAAATTTGGTGGATCTTTAAATGTAGATCCTACATTTTTATCGAAATGGCCTGCAAATAATCCCCGTTCACTTCTATAAATCATTGTTGTAATATTGTTAAAAATTCTGATGTGGGCAGCACATGTCTTTCCCTGCAGACTCATATTCAAGTTCTCTTTATTTCTTCAATAATAATTTAAGTTTATCTGCACAAAATAACAGTCATAAGTATTTTAAATGACATGGAATTTGCACGTTCAACTTAAATTTGGTTCTTATTTGATAGCTGAACTTATTGTCAAAGGTGGCGTAGCGAAAACGCGAATAAACTAGAATATCTCAAGAACGGCTAGTCCTAGAGTAATGGGGTTAGTCTTATTCTTTTTGTTGTCAAAAATCACATATAAAATAGGAATTTAATTGATATAATTAAGCACACGTAGTCTTTTATTTTTATATTTAACGATTTTAGCGAGCCATTTCGCAAAAATAGCCCGCTCCTTTTTCCTGAATCGTACTAGAATAACCTACAAATTTTGTTAAATTAGGTATATAAATCACTTGTAGGTTACTGAAATATTATATACACCACATTTTGTTATATTTGTTCCATTAGTTTTTAGCTAGAGTGGATAAAGGCAATTTCTGCCGGCCATTTCGTAAAGAAGGCAGATTCTTTTATTACGAATCGTACTATAATCTAATGAACATCAGGATTTCCCACAAAAAACATACCTACCAAATTTTATGAAATTCGGTCCATTAGTTTTTCAATTAGAGTGGATGTAATATCCTCACAGACACACACAAACATACACAGATACACCCTTACACACACAGACGTCTTCCTAAAAATAGTTTTTTCGTGTTCCAGAAGTCCCAAAACGTGTAGATCCTTTGAAATTTCGAGTTCCGATCTTCGGCACGATTCCAATACTTTGAATACACACATATATTATCTGTGTATCTGTGTATTATCTGTGTATCTAAATTCCGAGCCTATGCAATTACAATAGTTGTGATTTTAAATGATCCCTAAACTTTTATTATTTCTTCAACGAAGCCTAATTTTAACTTATGCAAAATGCAAATATCTCAATCGATTGTAGGGTGAGTTACATAAGAATTGCTGAATTTTTTTCACACAAAATTATTTAGCTCTGGAGTCTGGAATACAAGTTATATGAATGAAATATTCATTGATTTTGCATAGAGAATCAGATGATTTATATTTCGATACAGTTTTAAATATTTAAGTATAATAAATTACTGTAGTACTGTGACAATGTAAAAGATATCACCACTGAATGTATCATTTTAGAAATTTTTAAATGAAATTGCATTTCAGTTGGAAAGTGTTTCATAATCAATGCTTATGCATGATTGATTTTTCTTGTTCACTTATGTAAAATGTAAACAGCAAAATATGTAGAATGATTTGTATTAGAATTGCTGTATTTCTTTAACACAAAATCATTTAGTTCATGGAGTCTGCATAGCTGATATAAAACAAATATTCATTGATTTTACAAAGGAAGAACGATTTTTTTCGATGAAGTTTTACGCATAGAGTTTAATTACGTGTAGCTCCATGGTCTTAATTTTTAAATAAAATAAATTATTATAGTATTGTGATGAATGACATTAATGGGAAATTATTTATGAATGAAATGCTGCTTTTATAGAGAGAGCGAGGCGTGTTATTTTTTCTATGACATCATTTGAATGAATTTCAGTTGTTTTCGATGAAATTTTCAAATATAATAAATTATCGTTGCATTATGATAATTCTAAAATTATTACCGAGTAATATATCACATTTTAGAGATGTTTAAACCAGGCAATTTATATTTCAATGCCGTCATTTGAATGAAGTTTATTTTTTTCGATGAAGGTTTAAGTTTTCAAATATAATAAATCAATGTAGTATTGTGAGAAGTTTTAAAATATTACCGAGGAATGTATTGCATTTTAGACATGTTTAAATAAAATTGCATTGAAGTTGGAAAGTGTTTCATAATCAATGCTTTAAGCATGATTGATCTTTCTTGTTAATTAATATCAAAACAACTCTTGGACATAAAAACTCGAAACAGGGACTAAATTTTAAGTGGGTCTATTCTAAGGCAAAGAACAATATATGAGTTTCAATTTTTACCATAATAAAACAATGGCATAATAACTTGAAAAACTTGAACATGTAAATAATTCCTGAATCAGTAATCCCCCAAAATATCAATAATAATAATATTTAAACCTGAAGACCTATATTGATTATTATCCAGACATGATATCATTTGTTTCCAATAAATTGATGGAAAAAATATCGTCTGCTCCATGGAGGGTTTGGCGACATTTTCGTCAATTCAGCGACAATTTAAAAAAAATCTCCAAATTCATCTCCTAGTGGGACTATAGAACTGACAGTCCCACTTGGCGACAAATTGACGAAACATCATCATAATACTATCCTCTAACAAAACATAATTAATTTCATTTATTAGGAGCAATTTTATCAATTTCATGATATTTTTATGGATTTACAAACATTTTTATCTATTTGGTGACATTTTAAAAATTCGCTGAATGTGTTACTAAGTAGGTCAGATGGACTGACCGACAAATGCTACCGAAACATCATTTCAGTACTCTATTCTAAAAAAACAAATTTAATTTCATTGATTTGCGTCATTTTTATCAATTTGGCGACATTTTCGTTAATTTGGCAACATTTAAGAGAAGTTGCCAAATTAGCGATATACCGCCAAATTCGTAGCTCTGAATTTGCAGATCTGAAGAAAAAACTTCCTGATCCCGTTTGTATATACTAAATGAAAACACTAAAATTGTATCAGAATATATACCTGTTCCTGTTTCAGCAATCGACTAAATGAGTTTATTGGCTAAACTTAATATATGAGTATATTAGCTAAACACAATATATGAGTATATTAGCTAAACACAATATATAAGCTTGAAAAACTATTTGCCAAAATAAATGAAAGTGATGTATGTATAGGTCTTAGAAACTCGAAATAAATGAAAGCGATGTTTGTAGGTTTTAGAAACTCGAAACTTGGATTAAATTTTGGGGAGGGGGGGGGGGGCTGTTTCAAGGTTACCCACAAAATTTCATTAAATTCGGTTCAACCGTTCCCCAGTGATGAGACAAACAGACAGACAGATTTTCAGTTTTATTTATATAGATTTTCCGATTAAAATAATAAAGAAATTTATATAAATTAAATTTTATCGAATTCGCTATTTTGACTGGATTAGATGCATTGCGGCATTTAGATTAAAATATCACTTGGAATATTGATATATCCACTTTATTACGTCATCTGTTTTATTTTTGGAAATATTTTTGAAATTTATATATTGTTGCACTGGTAATTTTCTACTGATACACGGGTATACATTCTGAATTTCGGGAATATAAGTAGTACAGGTATATCTTTACATACATTTTTAGCGCTTTTATTTTGACATATATTGATCTAATTTCATATTTTTTGTAAATTTATTTACAAACGTGACCAGGCAGTTTTATTTTAACCAGGCAGATCTGCCTTTAAAGATAAGTTTTGAGTAGCTAGAACCGAGATTCTTAAACTTCTTTTTGGAGCATTAATTTAAATATTTTAATAGAATGTTTTGAATAACAATATCATTTATAATAGTATAGGAATTTGATCATGATTATGAATTTTATGTTTCCTTTATATTTTCTAATCTACCTTCCATATAATTTTAACGCTTTCATTTCGGCATATATTGGTATCAATTACGGCCTTCGAGTTTAAATATTACGGGGATTATTGATTTTTCAATTTATTACGTTAGCTGTTTAATTTTGGAACATATTTTTGAAACTCATATATTATAGTACGGGTATCTTCTACTAATACACGGTTATATTTTCTAATCTACATGAACATAAGTAGTAGAGGTGCATAATTTTAGAGCTTTCATTTTGGCATATATTGGAATCAATTACGACCTTCAGGTTAAAAGATTACGAGGATTATTGATATTTTCAATTTATTATGTTAACTGTTATTTTTTTTGGCAAAGATTTTTGAAACACAGATATCGTAAACGAGTAATCTTCTACTAATACATGGGTATATCTTCTAATATTCGAGAATATAAGTTGAACGGGTATATCTTACCATACAATTTTAACGCTATTATTTTGATATAAATTGATTTAATTTCATATTTTTTGTGTAATTTGTTTACAAGCAGGACCAGGATATTTTATTCTTCTGATCTGCCTGTAATGATAAATTTGTATAGCAAAAACACAGATTCTTAAACTTCTTTTTAGGAACATCAATTTAAATATTTTAATATAATGATTTGAATAACAATGATATTTAGGATATTATAGGAATTTGCACATGATTGTGAAATCTTTTTATATTTTATATTCCGTACGAAGAATGGGTATACTGCTACTCTATATAAATATAATTGAAAATCTGTTTGTCTGTCTGTCTGTCTGTTTGTTTGTCCCGTCATCACGGGAGAACTGCGAAACCGAATTTAATGAAATTTTGTGGGTAGCATTGAAATAGCTCCACTTAAAATTCAGTCTCAAGTTTCAAGTTTCTAAGACCAGTGGTTCTCGAGATATTGGTGAAAAACGAAATTTTCCTTTGTCTCACCATCACCTGAGAACGGCTGAACCACATTTGATGAAATTTTATGGGTAATCTTGAAATAGATCCACTTAAATTCAGTCCAAGTGTCGAGTTTCTATGAGCAGGGGTTGTTGAGATATTAATGAAAAACGAACCTTTTTCCTAGGAGTTGTACTCTCTAACTCCCTGGTTCCTCCAAACGAAAAGGCTGAAAATCGTTTGATTAAAACGTGAACGTGAATTAAAAATTTATCTCTAAGTTTAGTGGGAGATTTTTTGCGCTAATTAATCACTTTCTGAAAGCATGAATTGTTTGCTTTCATGAGTACATGATTTTAAATGAAATGCAGCAATGAATTTAAATGGAAAATTTATTACCATGGTTTATTTTTCACAAGCTTTTACTCAAATGTATTAAGAAATCAAAATGGTTATTTTATTATTAGCATTTTATGAGAAAGATTCGATCTTATATCATGTTCCTCGGCAACGCAATTAAATTAAATACGTTTGTTAATGTTTATTATTATTTTTTCCATTTGAATAAAAAATAAATGTACATTAAAATATATTTTAGAAATGAACGGTTTGATTTTTCTTTCAATTACATTATCTGCGGACTGCATACATCACTTTTATTTATTTTGGCAAAGAGTTTTCAAGCTTATATATTGTGTTTAGCTAATAAACTCATATATTGTACTTAGCTAATAAATTCATTTAACCTATTGTTGAAACAGAAAAAGAATAGAACGGGTATATCTTCTAATACAGTTTTAGTGTTTTCATTTAGTATATACAAACGGGATCAAGATGTTTTATTTAGATCTGTAAAGTCAGAGCTACGAATTTGGCGGGATATCGCTAACTTGGAAACTTTCCTTGCCAAATTGACTAAAATGTCGCTAAATTGATAAAGACGGCGCAAACTAATGAAATTTATTTTGTTTTGTTAGAAGAGAGTATTGAAATGATGTTTCGTTAGCATTTGTCTGTCAGTCCAACTGACCTACTTAGTAACACATTTAGCGAATTTTTAAAATGTCACCAAATTGATAAAAATGTTTGTAAATCCATAAAAATATCTTGAAAATTGATAAAATTGCTCTAAAAAAATGAAATGAATTGTATTTTGTTAGAGGATAGTATTGTGATGATGTTTCGTCAATTTGTCGCCAAGTGGGACTGTCAGTTCTACATTCCCACTAGGCGATAAATTTGGCGAATTTTTAAATTGTCGCTACATTGACGAAAAAAGGAAATAATATTATGTCGCTTAGCAAAGGATTGAAATCCAATGTGTTTATGCGGCAGACGATTTTTATTAAATCTTTTCCGATTTGAATAATGAAGATACGTATATAAAATAAATTCCATTGCCATTGCATTTTTGACTGGATAATATCAATTACGGTCTTCAAGTTTAAACATCAATATTATTGATATTTTCGGGGATTATTGATTAAGAGATTATCGATATTTTCAAGTTATTGCGCCATTGTTTTATTGCGGCAAAAAATGTTGAAACTCATATATTGTACGGTGTACGTGTAATCTTCTACAAATGTACGGGTATATCTTCTAATCTACGAGAATATAATTAGTACATCTATATTGGCATATATTTTGACATATATTGGTATATATTGGTATCAGGTACGGCCTTCTGATATGAAGATTAAGGGTATAATTTATATTTTCAATTTATTACGTCATCTGTTGTACTTTGTCAAAGATATTTGAAACATATTGTAATACGGGTAATCTATATATACTAATTGCCAAGTGTCCGTCTGTCACGCTTTTTTAAGCACTTTCAGAATAGATAGAGACTTGCAATTTGGTACACGGCTCGGTCATTCGGTAAAAGCCCCTGGAAAAATCGAATTTTTCGAAAATGTTCTCTAGAGGGGGTGCTCCACACCAAAATGTTCGAAAAGTAAAATGATAGGCAAGCATGCTTTGCGATAAGATAGAGACTTCAAATTTGGTGTATGAGTAAATCGTTCGAAAGGAAGAAAGTGTGCTATTTCAGACTTACAATATTTTCTAGTTAAGGGGGTGCCGCAGACCAAAATGTTCGATTTACCGAATAAATAAGAAATGACTCCTTTAAAATTTGATAGAGACTTGAAATTTGGTATATGGGTTAATCATTTAACAAAAACACCCAAGACGAATATAGTTTTTCAAAAATGTTCGTTTGAGGGGTGCGCCAGAGAAAAACGCCCGAAAGGTGAATTGATAAAAAAAAACATGCTTCGGAATGAGATAGAGATATCAAATTTCGTGTACGGGTAGATAGTTTGGAAGGAAGAAAGTGTGCAATCTCAATTGACCAACAATTTCTACTTTAGGGGGTGCCGCACAGCAAAATGTTTGATTTTCGGAATAAATGAGAAAAGGCTCCTTTTAAATTTGATAGAGGCTTGAAATTTTGTATAAGGGCTAATCATTTGGCGAAAATACCCAAGACGAATATAGTTTTTAAAAAATGTTCGTTTAGGGGGTGTTCCAGAGAAAAACGTTCGAAAGGTGAATTGATAAAAAAACATGGTTTGGGCGATGAGATAAAGATATCATATTTGGTGTACGAGTAGATAGTTTGGAAGGAAGAAAATGTGCAATCTCAGTTTACCAATATTTTCTACTTTAAGGGATGCCGCACACCAGAATGTTCGATTTTCGTAATAAAGGAGAAGTAAGATTTTTCTGGCGAAGATTTTTGAGACTCATATTGTAATACGGGTAATTTTCTTCTAACACTCGGACATATCTTCTAATCTACAACATTATAATCAGTACGGGTATATTTTCCTATATAATTTTAGCACTTTCATTTGGTATATATTGGAATCAATTACTGTCTTCAGATTTAAAGGTTATGGCTTTATTGATATTCTCAATTTATACATATAATCTACTAATGCAGGTTATATCTTCTAATATTGGCGCATATAAGTAGTACAGGTCATACAATTTTAACTCTTTTATTATATTTCATATATTGATTCATTTCCATATTTTTTGTAAATTTGCTTGGAAAAGGGGTCAGGATGTTTAATGCTTCACATTTGCAGATAATTTTGTATATCGAGAACAGCTATTCTTAAACTTCTTTTTTAGGAGTATTGTATTAAATATTTTAACAGAATATTTTCATTAGAAATGTCATTTAGTATACTATAGGAATTTGCAAATGATTGTGAATTTTAAGTTTCTTTATATTATATACTCCGTACGAAGAACGGGTATGCTGCTGTATATAATAAATGCGGGTAAAAGCATTTGTTTGATCAAGAAGGTTAGAGGAACACTGAGGATAGATCGCGAATCTAAGGTTTTTTTTTTCTGCTGAATTAAATTGTAAAAGAAAGTTAGGAATGTGAAGTTTTTGCATAACGAAAATGTCTTGATCAAAGGGATCGGGTTAGGTAAATGCAGGGTTTCATGGCTGAAGATAAATGATGCAGAAAAAAGGTGTTTTTAAGTATAATAATTGGAAGATATATGTATGTATTGAAATATTTAAAGTAGGTGATGGCGAAGAAAGGAAAGGAAATGAAAAATGTAGGTTCGTAAGAATGATTTATAATAAAAGTATCTATATATTTAGAAAAGGTGGATAAATTCTATTTTCTAGTTGTGGATGACGTGCAGCAGGAAAAAAAATGTCTTAATGATGTTATTTGTAAAATGTAACTTTTTGTGTAGTGTTAATTTACGTATCGATATTATTTCTAGGTAACTATTTAATGGTTCAAATTCTTGACCCATTGTATGATATAGTTAAAAGGGTTTTATTTGTAGCCCTGCATTAAAACAGGTTTTGTTTCCTTGGCTTAACCAAAATTTAAGTAAGTGGTTGCATGGGGTCTTAAAGCAACGCCGTAAGGATCGGTTGCTCAGAGTGGCGATGGAAGAAAGTTATACACATTGTAGGTTTGACGGTTACCTTACACCTTTCTGGTAGGTAGGTCGGACGGTCTGGGTCTCAACAACAACAACATTGTAGGTTTGCCACTCTGCTCTATAAACGGAGCTGGTGATAATAGGGTTCTGCAGTCAGATCTATCTCCGATAGGAAATAAGCGGGACGGTATCTGAGATGTAGGTACATTCTGAGTGTCGACGAATAAGTTGAGGTAATTTTGCAGGGCATATCCCGTTTAGAAGGATCTCCCGCTCAAAACTCTTTGTTGGTTGGGCCGTGTGTGAAGTCTATATAACCTTTGGTTCTTATCTCCCACAGTTTCGTTATCATTTATGTTGACTTTATATTAACAACTTCTAATCCGTTCGGTTATATAGACCAATTGCCAAGTAACATCTGCTGTCCAACATGGCGACAGATTAAGTTTCGGATCGCGAGTGAGAAAGAGGGAGGCTGCGTAAAGTCCAGGTAGTAATCTGGTTGATAGTTCTGCTGAAGTTCGGTTAGAAGTGGGAAGTAGTTAGGAGTTGAGTCGATATACGAGGAAAGGGCAAGCCCGTGGATCAGGCACTAGGACTGATACCACTATGATCATAAGAATCTAGTAGCACAGGCTGGCGAAGACAATGTTTAGATGTCCTAGGAAGAAGTTGGGTAAGCATCGACG
Organism: Amaurobius ferox; assembly: GCA_951213105.1. Lineage (NCBI taxonomy): Eukaryota > Metazoa > Arthropoda > Arachnida > Araneae > Amaurobiidae > Amaurobius > Amaurobius ferox. Next base: position 153,455,045 of record OX578141.1, read on the forward strand.
ATTTATAGCTCTTCCACTGATTAATTAAATATAATATATCACCAGGCCTGCCAAAGTTCATTAATGATCTGTTGTGTTAAGTAATGGGCATATGCAATACTGATTTTTTTTGTATCAGTTTATATTTAGTTACGCAGCCTGCTGCTGTAATTGGAGTGAGTACACAATAAATGTGTTTAATTTAACTTCCTATATCAGTGTGTTACTGTCCTGGACATAAGACCGTTTTGTATCTATTACTACCAAAGTTTAGAGTTATGTCACTTGACTTGAAATATTTATTTAATCACACAAATAGCGTCACTAAGTACTTTGCAATGAATCCCGATCAAGGCTCATTACTATACAGGTGATAGAGCTCTCGTTAATCAAATTAAAAAAAATACTTGATTTACTATCAATTCGTTCATGAATCTTCTCATGACGTATCAGATCTTCCCTTCTTATAAAGCTCATCTCCCACAGTTGATATATATAATCTTCCTTTGCACCATGTATCTTCATATGCAGAACTAGACTTCTCTTATGCGCAAACTTCCTTTCACAGGTAATACATACCTAACAAAGATAAAAATTCAGTATTTGAGTTTATGTAAAGTATTAAGTTACTCTAAAAGCTTCGTACATAGCACTGCATTTATCAAGACTTAAATAAAGTAATCCTAGATTCCTTATATCATCCCAATAGGGAACATTCCAGTATCATTAAAAAGCACCATTATTCATAGATACTAACAATCATTTCACATCTCCTATTCCCCTTTAGAATACATTAACGATTTGCACCTAAGTGCTGTATCAGGTTTACAACACATACTAATTCAATAGTATGCCTTTGTTTACTATTATAACATCCCTCCAATATCCTTTTTCCTCATATGGATAGCAAGCATTTTTCAAATTACTTTTTATCATTCTATCATTGTAACGACTATGTCTTTATAATTTTCTCATTCAAAAACCTCCCCAAGAGTATTGAACACTATAATTGGGATTAAGAGTTACACATATTTAGAGGATTCAGATAAAAAACTCTCACCACTGCTCGTTTTTTCGCCCAGAACTCCTGGCAATCAGAGAGGCTTTAAAATATGTGGAATCTAGTAACTGTGAATTTGTCTGCGTTCTAACAGGCAGCAAAAGTTCTGTACATCATCTTGAGAATTGGCCAGAAATCACTGACCAGACTAGCCGGGCTATCATCACCTTGTTATATGAGATGAAGAATTTCAGATTAATTACAATCTAATGGATTCCTTCTCATATTGGCGATTGTGGTAATGAGACTGCTGACTCCTTAGTCAATGAGGTTTGTCATCTGAACTTACCTTCGAAAAATTTTGTCATTGCTTCTGAAATACAAACCTTGATTAGATCTAGGAATTGTCATAACACCCCTCCATGTCATCACTGGTACTCGGCTAAGATCCCTGGATTATCGCTCCAATATTATGGCCCTAAATCCATTCAGATTTACCCTCCTTGAAACTGTTCTTTCTCCTCAGTTACTCCCTTTCATCTTCTCGACTGCATGGAAGCCTCTTTAAATCTACTAGTAGAGGACCAACAGAAGATAGCCTCATTGCTTTATGGAATTGACATAGCATTTTCTGGGTCAAGGGGCTTAGCAACAACAGCAGAAGATTCAGATTAAAATTCAGTCTTCAATTGACTGACTCGATTAAAATTTGCTAGTCGATTAAAGGCTTTTCCACACACTGCAAATCGATAGGAATTAAAATGTTGAAAACGTATGAAATGTAGTATGAAAACGTTAAAAGGATGGGGGGAGGGGGTAAAAGAAATATTAGTAAATTCATTAACACTATATCATTTTATTGATAATGGGAAAGGAATAAAATGTAATAGTTTTGTATATTGACAGTAGAGGGCGCTGTTCAAACCATTGAATTGAATGTTTATAAACTTGAAAACTGGTTTTAAAACTTTAAACTTTAAACTGTTGAACGCATATTTTAGCCTGTTTTTTATACTATGGTACCATGTCTGTACATGTCGAAATGTCGAAAACCCAGATCATTCGACTCACCCTAGGGTATGAGCAGCAGTATGAGTGGCCGGGTTGTGTCTGTACATGTTGAAAACCCAGACCGCCTGACTCATCCGTGGATTCGAGTAGCAGTTTAGGCGGCCGGGTGTCTGTACATGTCGAAAACCCAGACCGTCCGACTCGTCCTAGGACATGAGCAGCTGTTTGGACGGCTGGGGGTGTCTGTACATGTTAAAGACCCAGGCCGCATAACTCGCCCTAAGGCATGAGCAGCTAGTTGCGCGGCCGGAAATGGAAATCAGCGAATGCCGACTTCCATGGTTAGCGACACTACTATACTGCATTTATTGAACCATTAAAGATAACATTTGAGGAAAACATAGGCCTTAGACAGACAGTTTTACATAACTCAGAGGTGTTTAAGTTATTAAGCTAATACACAGTATTGGCAAAATTTAATTAGAATAATTTAAGTGATTAAGAAAAATTTGTCTATTAAAGGGAGAGAGAGAAATCCAACATTATAAGTTGAAAGAAAAAAGAGAACAAAAAAATTTAGATTTTGTACAGAGAAAGAAGAAAAGTGGAGGGAAATCGAAAAGGCCAAAAGAGAAGAAATTTAGAAAAAATGAAATGCAAAAAAAGAAAAATTTATGGGATTAATGTGAAAACTTAATAAAATTTAGAAAGAATTTAGACAGAAAACCAAATATAAAATGGTAGAAAAGGGGGACAAATTTTTCTAAAAAACACAAGAAAGACAGTACAGGAAATACATCATACAAAATATATAAAAAGACATACAAAACAATCAAAAGGAGCAGTGCAGGTTTCAATGACCAAAATAAAAGTTAAAAGCAGAAAATACTCATAAACTGATTATTTGATCTTATTGGAAATATCTCTCGCAATGAGAATACAGCTTTTAATTTTAAAAATAGAGTTATTATTTCTACAAATATTGGAAAACCAATTTAGTGGGGAGGGTTTAGTTAAATGGAAATCTTTAGTAAATCTTTAGTAAACTATGTTAAAGACCCAGACCGTCCGACGCGTCCGAGGACATGAGCAACCGTTTGGACTGCCGGGTAATGTGGAAGATCCAGACCACACCACTGAGCCGAAGGCTTACAGTAGCTTTTTGTGTGGTCGGGGGTACTAAACCATGTTGTTGTTGTTGAGACCCAGACCGTCCGACCTACCAGAAAGGGGGTGAAACCTTTTACAATAGCTTTTTGCATATGACAGATGTTGTCTTGAAGGGGTATGAATATTCCTCTTCTTGCGACGTGCTTGTTTTAACACGTTTCTACCTTATGGGTTAGAAAAGGGTGGGAGTTTACGATCTTTTATAAAAATACTTACAAAGAGCCAGTGGGTATTTGCATAAACTACGTCTTCAGAACATGAGCAATTTAAAAACAAAAGTTTCTATAGGTTCTTGTTGTCATTCTTAAAAATGATTGTATCACTAGGGTATCACGAATTCTAAAAAAGAAATAAATGTGATAGGTATGAAATATACTTCGAATCTTGAATAGGATTTAACAGAAGGATGTTGTATGTGGTGATGGGTTAATGGGTATTAGAATTCTACTTTAGAATTTGTTCTTTGAGACATCACATGTCTTCATGAAAGTCATATGAACTGTGCTTCATCTACACCTGACGAAAATAAAAAAAATATATCTATAGGCGCCCATAGGGAAGGGCAAGAGGGGACATTTGCCCCCCCCCCCCCCCCACCGGATGTTCAAGTTCCCAAAGGCGGGCATTATGACGCTATTCTTCTTCTTCGACCCAGACCGTCGACCTACCAGAAAAGTATAAGGTATCTGTTTGGAATGGCACGATGAGCGAATGGCTGCGTCTAGCTAACACTTAACAGAAAACGCCAGTTCTATCCATGCACAAAGAAACGGATATATGTCCTTTGTTGCCGCAGGCATAGACAAGAAAGGAATATTTGACTCCAGAAAATAATTCGACTTCATTGGTTCAAAGACTGAAAATGTTGTTATCTTAACAGGAAAATTTCATTTTTGCTGGGAAATGAAATCTGTTATTTGCCGTTCGAAATAGCAAAGCGACATCCATTTATTTCAGATTTTTTTCTTTACAGTGCACTTGTGGGTTTCCCTAGTTTTGATTAGATTTTGCTACGGGTCGAGAAAACAGTACCTGCTTTATTTTTTTGCGAAATGGCCTACGAAAATTGTCAAAAATTTAATATAAAAACTATATATGTTCAAAATTATCAATTAAATGTTTGTTTTATTCGTAACTTTTAACGACCATCGAATAAGATCATTCCCATAACTCTAGGATAAGCCGTTCTTGAGATATTTTGGCTTGTTCGCATTTTTGAAACTTCGCCTTTGAAAATACGCCTAACCGTCAAGTGAAAACAAAAATTGAATTAAAATTGCAAATTCAGTGTAATTTCAAATAATTATCCTCGTTAATAAGCGCAATTAAACCCAATTTCATGAATTATGAAAGAAATAAAAAGAAAATGAAGTTGAGTCTGTAGGGAATGTCAAATGCTGTCCACATCAGATTTTTTTTCATTAGCAGGTATAACATAATATTTTCCTCTTGGGTCTATCAATTCATAAATCGCATATTAGAGGTTGTGTTCATATGCAAATTTTATTCATTTTCCGCATGGGCAAAATTGACTTCTGGTGGAATAGGTTGGCACTAATATTTTTCTAGAAAATCTATACCACATGTTCAGAGGTGCACTCCTACTAAGTTTGGTTGAATTTTGGCAATTGTAAAGTTTCTAATTACTCGAGAATGACTTGTGATAAATCTTAGATATCTATATCTTATCTAAATCTTATCTTTATAGTTTCATTTCATTTCGGATTAAAAGCATCCACAAAATATTCAACTATGTGGTAATAATGACTATATTTAAGTGTTTATGATTTTATTCATTTTAGATCAAAATCGTGCAATATGTCACGAACGGTGCCATATTACTGTCTTATAAATGATATCATTGGCTTTTAAATAGCAAATTAAATGTAAAATAGCTATTTTCGTTACACAGTTTAACATATTTAACTTTTTAGAGGTTTTTGGATTTTCGTTAGAAAATGTTCGAAAACTAGTGCCTTTAATTAGAAAACTAGCTCAAAAACTAGAGTCCACCAAGTGCTCTAATAGTGTAGACACATCAAAATTTGTGGGTCATATTTTGATCCCATTCCAATCCTTTCACTTTACATAAACCTGTAAAGAATCTTGCTGCCCCAACCAGGAATCGAACCACGGATCTTCGTACGGGTCAGCCAACTATCTACCGTTGATCTACCGGGACGGAATTGCAAGCTCTTACCGTCAAAGTGGACTGACTCTACAGTCTCCATCTTCGAAAGTCAGATTGGCGTGCGACTGACAATCTGACTGACCACCTCCTGTTATTTTTAGCGCAAGTTAGCCTCCTAATGCTATTTTTATCCTTCAAGTTAAGTTCCTGCGTGGTCGTTATCCTGCCGATTTGAAATCGGAGCTCCATATCCCGGAGCTCACTGAATCCGTGCTAGACATATTAGGGTCACTTTCACCTCGGACAGATTTCCACTAATCTACAGCGTTCATGTGTTCTGCGCCATTGTAGAAAACCTTGCTGTCTCAACTGGGAAACGAACCACCCATCTTCGTACTGGCCCGACGCTCTGCCATTGAGCTACTAGGACGAAATTGCAAGCTGTTATCGTCAAAATGGACTCTTCAAACTATGCATTGGAAGGAAAGTAATTGTTAAATTATTTTTATATTTAAAAATTTTTTCAGTAAAATTTCATTTAATAGGCGGAGCTAGAATTTTTAGGTTGGGGGTGCGGAATCTTATTTTGGGCTGCAAGTCCTTCCAGCCCCTATCATTTCAGTTGCAAAGTATAATAGCAATATATATTTGAAAAATCACTGGGGGTGCTTAACACCTCCACCCCCCACCATCTCCGCTATATGTAATCAACTACCCTCGAAGATCTTCGATATATAATTTAAATTTGTAGTTATCCCCTGAACGGACTCTCGTGTTTCTCCTCCTCTCCTTCCTTCCTGAATCTTAAAGCTGTCACGTCGCTGGAGAAGCCCGTTCTGCAAATTGCTTGCATTCAGCGCTAAAAAACTGCATGCTTATTATTGAAATTGCAATAATCATAACATGTATTTGTCACAGAGGGTAATCTTCTCTGGCATGTTTCATTTCGCAATGGGTTTTAAAGATGTGTCCCTCTTTTTCTTTCTGTGTCTCTCATCCAAAGGCGGTGCTATGGAACGGAATCTCTAAAACTAATCGAGTGCAGACGAAGCAGGCTAATTGCGGCATACACACAGATGGCAATCCAGCGTGATTACGGCTCCATTTGCAAGTGGCTCTTGCCTCATTCGGGTCCCGCTCGATACCGTTGCTGGCCACGCGAAGGATTGGTCCGCCACAAGATGGAATTGCCGTAAGTGGTCCGCCTTCTAAGAAATGGATCCAACAGCTTTGCTACGGATGCTTGAGGATTTCACTTTTCCTCCATTCTTTAGGAAAGGGTAAGAATTCTTTTGCCTTATCCGCAAGTTCTAGGTGAGAGCGCTCCATCCATAATAACACAACACATTTGCTATAAAGCTGCGGAATATGACAGAGAATTTACAACTTTATGACAAGTGAGATAATGTCCATTTAACGCACATGCTAGAATATAAAGTTAGGCCAAAATGTACAGGAAAGTTCTTCATAAAAAAAATTTCTTAAAAGGCATCCCGATTATTTTCCTTTAGTAAATATTTCCCTTGACGTGCATTCCTTTTTAATGCTTACTTTCGTTATTATATATATATATATATATATATATATATATATATATATATATATATATATATATATATATATATATATATATATATATGTATATATATATATATATATATATGTATATATATATATATATGTATATATATATATATATATATGTATATATATATATTATATATATATATATATATATATATTATATATATATATATATGTATATATATATATATATATTATATATATATATATATTTATATATATATATATATACATATATATATGTATATATATATATATATATATATATATATATATATATATATATATATATATGTATATATATATATATATATATATAATATATATATATATGTATATATATACATATATATATAATATATATATATATATCTGAATAAATAAAGAATGCTTTTGCCTATTTCAACTGTTGCGTATACGAAAGATCTGCAGGACCGACATTTTAGTCTTCGCCACCTGGTAGTACCAATGCACAAGCTCGGCCTGAACCAGAAGCCGCTTAGGTCCGAATCCAGCTTGGTTCGAAGACCGTTTAGTCTCAGCCCAATTCTGCCAGAAATGATGCTTATTGAAATGTGCCTAAAATAGGAATTCGTGCAATTTTGTCCTCAGAATTAAAGTAAAGACTGATATTTTTAAAACTTTATTTTCGCGTATTTCAAATTAATATAATAATGCTATGTTTACTATTAAGTTTAATGTATATATTTTTTCAAATATCGAATAATTCCAGTCCGTCTAGACCCGAATTAAGTCCGAGACCCATCCAGTTTGGGAAAGGCCCTATGATCACGTCAGACCTAATTTCGTTGATCAGGCTCAAATTCGGACAGACCTTTATATTACATACGGCGGCAAAAAATTATTTTTTTCTTTGCTGTACTTTTAATTATTTTGATTTGGAATAATTACTGCTTTGCGGACATATAAAAAATGTTTACGAATGGTTAAAAAATTATCGACTTCACAAAATTTAAACTATTAGCGAACAACTTGTGTTTCTATATTATTTATGGCTAAACATACGAGTATGTTTATAATTATGTATTATGCAGCTATTTAGTTCATTTCTAAATGGGAATTATGTATTATTTTCTGTTGGTTCTGGGTTTTAAACTAGAATGAATTTCTGAAATAATTACATTATCTGCTAGACTAGATGTTGCTTCAAATCAGCGTAACACACACACACATACACACACACGCACACACACACATATATATATATATATATATGTGTGTGTGTGTAATATATATATATATATATATATATATATATATATATATATATATATATATATGTATATATACTAGAATATATATTAGAATCAGTTTTATTATTGCAAACAGAAAAAGTTCTTTTTCACATATTGCTTTTTATCTGCAGTGAAGAATCTCACAATGGCCAAGTTTATGAAGATACTTAGTTTAAATAAACAAGAAGATATCATTTAGATGAAATACCGTTTCTTACCGAAACTTAAAAGTGCATTTCTTTTAATCATCTTGTTCGTTTCAAGAACGGAGCACTTTAAAAAATAAGAAATTTTCTGTAGTACTATAAGCACTCTTTTCTGTGCAAACTGATATTTTTTTCCCCATGAAAATTGTAAATTGTATTCCGAACCACTTTAAACCGTACTCGGTACTTCCTCCTCGTGTCCGGAAAGAGTAGTACACCTGCATCGAAGGCCAGAATGCTAAGCGTTTGGCCATACTTGAGCTAAGGGACTACAGAAATAAGTGAGTTAAGACATGCATGTGAACAAAATTAAATAAAATTTCATCGATCATATATTGTAGTCAAACTATTGAATAGTTTAAAATATTTTTGATATCACTATATCATTTGCTGTAAATTGGATAAAACCTTTTAGCTGAGTCTGACCTGTCGGTTTTCGGTACAGATCTACGTTAGTCATACATTTTGGAATTGAATGATCACCATTAGAGTTTTTTCCCATAAATTAAAACTATTATAAAAACTAAAAAACTAATAATAAACGTGAAAAGAATAGTAATTTGTTTTGTACACAGGACGACATATGGCACAGTATTTATAAGTTATCATAGGGAAGTAGTTCAGGAATCATAGGGAAATAGTTTACGCGGATGTGGAGTTTTGCAAATGATTACCTAGAGTGGAGTCTCCAAGGAGTAGCTTCAGGGGTCGTAACCCTCCCCAGAGACCCATTCTGTTCCCGTATTATATTTTTACGTAGTAGTACGCAGTAGAAACATGTTTAGTAAAATCTCCTCAACGGATACCTCCAATTAATGGACATTTCAGTTCCAAAAACATATCTGGTTCTGTGTACTTATTTACAAATTTTCTGAATCATAAACAATGGTTTTAATTGTTAAAACCGCATTTGCTAAAACACTTTTTAAATGTAGAAATATTTACTTTATCCATGCATTTAAAAATTTGTACTGTAATCACAGTTCTATTGCTAATGAAATAAAAAAAATGTATATAAATATTAATTTAATGATCATTTTGAGGATGGTTATGAAAATATTTTTAATTACTGTAAAGTGATCGAGGTAAATTTATATATAAAGACTTAAAATGATTCTCAAATCTGCCATAAAGTTTTATAGCATAACCTTTCATAATGTTTACTGACTGACCTATGAAGCGTGCTTGTCTAATGAAAATCACAAATCACGCTTTTTTCACTTATAAAAACACATAATCAACTTTTTGTAATATGTATAAATATTTAATTAATTTATTTAATTTATAAAATTTAATTAATTTATTTAATTCATAAAATTAAATTAATTTATTTAATTTATAAAATTTAAATAATTTAATTTTTAATATTAAAACTTAAGGGTTTTTTTCCTGCCCCTCCTCCCACTTTGATCAAAACATCCAAATTTATCCAAACGCATGATCCGCAGAAATTTAATGTCTTTTAAATTAAGATAAAATATAGAAACAAAGTGCATTTGAAATAATATGTTATAGCATAACACCTTAAAAATCATCAAAATCCAATTCTGTATCTGAATCTATACGTCTTTTTCAGTTTAACCAAACCATGCCCAAAATTTGACGGCGATTTTACTTTCCTTATTTGACATACGTTTTCAAATCTAGCCGAACCCCTACCTTTCGTGTTAATTTTTGGCTTATGCAGTAATTTAATTATGACACTGTTAGCCTTAAAAGGTTCTCCACGAAAGGTATAACTGTATAACCATACATGTCCCTTGCATAATAACCTCTCCCCACTTGTTTTACTTCAGAGGTACACCATTGTTAATTCCGAGGTACACCATTCGCTATATTTGTATTTTACCTAAACGATCCCCTATTTTATACTGAGTTTTCAAGCAACACATTTGTTTCTGTGTAGAATACATCCGCTGGAATTCAATTGATTTTTTCGTGCCATTTTGCGCTCCATGTGGAAAAAGTAAATAATCTGCGTTTGATATCTCGGACGGCTTATGATAACTAATAACGACTGCTGTCCATTTATTTTCAGTTAAAAGTACTTACAAAGAATTTACTGGTTTGATAATGTTGAACATAATTTATTGTGTATTGAACATATTTATTTATTGAACATAGTAAATTTATTTGGATTTGAGATCATAAACATGCCATATCTCGAGAACGGTACATGCCATCGTTCCGTAAAATGTGCTTCTGAATAAAAATTTCAAAATAAATATCTTTTTATGACTTGTTTTCGATTTTCGAAAAAGAATGTTCTAAATAATCAAAAGTGCTTCTTAAGTATATTCATTGAAATAATCGAGCTAAGTTTTTTTTTTTATGTTCTCGATTTTTTCGATGTGAAAATTTCCAATATCTCGAGAATGGCTCATGGTAAATTCCAAACCATGTTTTTTTTTTTTTTGCAAATTTATTAAAAGTTTTTACAGTAAATTCACTTAATTTATAATTTTGAAATGAATGGTGTAAATAATTTTTTTTTTCGTTTCAGATGAAAAACGTGAAATCTCTCGAGAAATTCGCGTTTTAGCTTCCGGTAATTGATGCCATTTACTTCTAAATAAAACAGCTATTTTGTAAACATTCTAAACGTAATTACAGTTATATAACATTTTTTTCGATTTTCGAAGAAACTAAAATCGAAAAATTGAAGGTTTTCTCTTGGTCCGTTGACCCCGAAAATCAATAATTCACCAGTTTAAATACTCGTACCAAATTCATTCAATTTACTTAATTTGCTAGAGAGCTATCGATCACACAGATAGACAGATGAACAGACAAACAAACACACAGGCATATTTAAAGAAAATGGTTGATTCGTATTCAGGGCTGCTCATAATATGTAGATCCATCAAAATCCTATCGCTGGCCTCATCAGAATACTTTACATGCATCACACTATGCATGTAGGTATACAATAAATATCAAATGGCATTACAATGAATGTAACTGCTTATGAGAATGCAAACTTTTAGTAATTTCTGTTCAAAGGGTAGAGCTTTAATCAAACATATAAGATCGAATCTATTTAAATATCTATAGTTCACTTTTTCCATGCTATCCTATCATCATCATGGATAAAAAAGAAGAATACTTGCTTTCAAGAGATTTTCAGATATTTACTTCTTTTAACCACCTATCGAACTATATATTTTTTTAAATGTATATAGTTTGATAACACAAAGGAATGGTCTAATAGAATTCTCTGAACTCGTTTGTAATTTAAAAGAAAAATTCTACAAAGTCAAGAGAAAAAGAAATGTATTGTAATGTATTCAATTTTACAAATTCTTTATGTATTTTTAAATATCTAAATATATGGCTGAATTCAGACGGTTAGATTTAAAACTATAAATATATTTTTATAGCATATTTAAATATTTAAATATATTTTTAAAATATATTTAAAGATATAATTTATATTAGATAATTTATATTAGATGAAACGTTTTAAAGTTGCAATTTTTTTTGCAATTGTAAAGAAAGAGTTTAAAGCTATTTTCAGTTTCAATTTTTTTTTTTTTTTTTTTTTTTCTTTTTTTTTTTTTTTTTTCTTTCTTTTTTTTTTTTTGCGTAAATAATTTTTAATTTCTTCATATTCATGTGCGGTTCCTGGTATGGGAACTTTCATTTGAAGTCTTTGATACAGAAGGATACAGAAGGATACAGAATAGGGAAGGATACAGAAGGACGTAGGCTCGATTCCAGTATGTAAAGCTGTTTGTAATGGCGGTAGAGAAGCAGATCTCTTTCTCAGTGTGTGGATGCCATATCTCACTTGTGAATAAAGCATTTCCACAATAATTGGGTACGATTATTAAAATCAGTGACTACTGGAATCTTATTGATTTTAAACGCAATCAAATGTTCAGAAAGCACTCCTAACTTTCAAAAGAATATTTAAAAAATAGGGACCTTCAATAATGGTAAACAAATGACCATTTCAGCTGAAATTTTCAATTAGAAAAAGAATGACATAAATTTTCGAACGCTAGTATGAACTATTTTTTTAATATTGCACGATTTTCGAATGATTAAAACAATCATTAAAAACTTTCAACAATTAAATAAATAATTATTTAATGCGCGATTTTTAATAGAAAATGAATGATATAAACTTTAGAACGTCAGCATGAGTCGTTTCTGAGCTATTGCACGTTTTTCAAATATATGTATTAAACAAATTGCTTAAAATTTAAAAAGGATATGCTCACTTTCTATATAAAATATTATGCGGCAAATCTGTTAACATCATTTTCGCTCCATTCTCAATAAAATATACTTTTGCAATAGTTTTGTATTTTGACGCTATAGAATTCGTCAATGGTCATTTAATTCAGACATTAATTAAATGACAATTGCATTTTTATGAGGATTTTGCGCTGAGTAGGAGGAAGACATTCTGTTTGGAGAAATAAGTTCCCAATTTCTATATACGTGGTGTTAATTCAATGCCAAAAATATTGTGTCGTGGAACTTGTACACCATTATTTTTCTGTCAAAGAAGTAAAGTCATTTTGTTATGCAGGGAAAGTCGCGTGCAGCACACATCAGATTTGGATGGGTACAGGGGTTGTCGAAATATAAATAAAATATATAAAAATAGAAATAACATTATGTACACTTTTTTTTGCCATTTGAAGAAAGTAAAATTGTGTTGCTTAGTAACGAAAACAAATCATTTTTATTCTGAATCTATGTAAATAAAATTGAAAATCTGTACGTCTGTCTATCTGTTTGTCCCATCATCACGGGAGAACTGCTGAACCGAATTTGATGAAATTCTGTGGGTAGCCTAGAAATAGCCTCACTTAAAATTTAGTCTGTGTTTTGAGTTTCTACGAGCAGTGGTTCTCGAGATATTAGTAAGAAACGAAATTTTCGTTTGTTTCATTATTACGGAAAAACGGCTGAACCGAATTTAATGAAATTTTGTGAATAGCTTTAAAATAGCCCCCATAAATTTAGTCCAAGTTTCGAGTTTCTAAGACCAGGGGTTGTTGAGATATTAATGAAAACGGAACTTTTTTCTAACAGTTCTACTCTCCAACTCCGTGGTTTATCCAAATAGAAAGGATGAAAATCGTTTGTTTAAAACGTCAAAATGAAATAAAACTTTATTTCCGAGTTTGGTGCAGGATTTTTGCATTAATTAGTCACTATCGGAAAACATGAATTGTTTAAAACATGAATTTAAATGCAAAAATCTACCTCCATGGATTATCTTTCACAAGCTTTTACTCAACGATGAAAAGTATAAAGAAATCAAAATGGCTATTTAATTTCGCATTTTATGAGGAAAATTCTATCTTATAGCATATTGCTCGGCAACGAAATGAAATTAAATGTGTTGTTAATATTTATTATTATTTTTTCCATTTGAATAATAAATAAATGGATGTAAAAATATATTTTATAAATGAACGGTTTCATTGTTCTTTGAATTATATAAATTGCGGACTACGTACATCACTTTCATTTATTTTAGCAAAGAGGTTTCAAGTTCATAAATTGTGTTTAGCTAATAAACTCATATATTGTGTTTACCCAATAAATTCATTTAGCCGATTGTTGAAACAGAAAAAGAGTAGAACGGGTGTATCTTATACAATTTTAGTGTTATCATTTAGCATATACAAACGGGATCAGGATATTTTATTCCTCAGATCTGCAAATTCAGAGCTACGAATTTGGCGGAATATCGCTAACTTGGTAACTTTTCTTAAACTTTACCAAATTAGCTGAAATGTCAAATGACGCAAATCAATGAAATTAAATTTATTTTTTTAGAACAGAGTACAGAAATGATGTTTCGGTAGCATTTGTCGGTCAGTCCATCCATCCTACTTAGTAACACATTTACCGAATTTTTTTTAATATCACCAAATTGATAAAAATATTTGTAAATCCATAAAAATATCATGGAATTGATAAAATTGCGCTTAATAAATCAAATTAATTGGATTTTGTTAGGGGATATTATTGTGATGATGTTTCGTCAATTTGTCGCAAAATGGGACTATCAGTTCTACAGTCCCACTTGGCGATAAATTTAGCGATTTTTTAAGTTATCGCTAAATTGACGAAAATGTTGCCAAACCTTCCATGGAGATAGCATTATTCAGACGATATGATTTCCATCAATTTATTTGAAGCAAATGATATCATGTCGCTTAGCAACGGATCCAATGTGTTATGTGCCATACGATTTTTATTAAATATTTTCCGATTTGAATAATAAAGATATGTATATAAAATAAATTTCATTGACATTGCATTTTTGACTGGATAATATCAATTACGGTCTTCAGGTTTAAACATTATTATCATTGATATTTTCGGGGACTGTTGATTCAGGGATTATTGATATTTTCAAGTTATTATGCCATTGTTTATTTATGACGAAAATTGTTGAAACTCATATATAGTACGTTGTACGAGTAAACTTCTACAAATGCACGGATATATCTTCTAATCTACGAGAATATAAGTAGTACAGGTATATTGGCATATATTTTGACATATAATGGCATATATTGGAATCAATTACGACCTTCTGGTATAAAGATTACGGGGATTATTGATATTTTCAATTTATTACGTCATCTCTTTTATTTTGGCAAATATTTTTGAGACTCATATTGTAATACGGGTAATCTTCTACTAACACACTGGCATATTTTCTAATCTGCGACAATATAAGTAGTACGGGGTTGCATATATTGATTCAATTCTTTTTTTTTTTTTTGTAAATTTGCTTACAAAAGGGGCCAGGATGTTTTACTCTTCAGATCTGCCCGTGAAGATAATTTTGCATAGTGAGAACAGATATTCTTAAACTTCTCTTTAGGAGCAATAAATTTAATATTTTAATAGAATTTGCACATGATTGCGAATTATAAGTTTCTTTATATAATATATTTCGTACGAAGAACGGGTATGCTGCTAGTAAATCTATATAAATAAAATTGAAAACGTGTCTGTTTGTTTGTTTGTCTCATCATCATGGAAGAACGGCTGCACCGAATGCCATGAAATTTTGTGGGTAGCCGTGAAATAGCCCCACTTAAAATTTAGTCCATGTTTTGAATTTTTAGGACCAAGGGTTGTCGAGATATTAATGAGAAACGAACCTTTCATAGGAGTTCTCCTCTCCAACTCCTCCAAACAAAAAAGGTTAGAAATCGCTGGTTTAAAAAGTGAAAGTAAGTGAAAACTCTATCTCCAATAACTTTTCAGGCAGTTTATTGCGCTTACCAGTCGTTCGTGAAACTCGCTGGTTCAAAGCCTGAATTTAAATAGAAACTCTATATCCATGGTTTATTTTTCACAGGCTCTTACTCAATAATGAAAAGTATGAAGATATCAAAATAGTTATTTAATTATCAGCTTTTTATAAGGAAGATTCTTTTTTATATCATGCTGTTTAGCAACGCAATGTATCAAATGTATTTGCTTATATGGCAGACGATTTTTTTTCCAATTTGAATAATAAATAAATGAATATAAAATATATCTTATAAATGAACGGTATTGTATTTTTTAACACTTTACAACATAGTTGAAAAGTGCTTATGATTTTGTTCATTCATTCTGTCTGTCTTTCAGTTCGCACGATAACTGTCGTAAAAATCACTTTATCAAAATGAAATTTTAGCGTGTTGTTCAAACGGTCTATGGGACATACGGGAATGTAAATGAATAATATCACCAAATTAGTTTTGGATTGAACCCGGGTTGAAGAAATGAAATACATTGAACCCTATGGGACCTAATTTTTCAAACATTTTTAAGCGAATTTAAAATTCACAAATTGCTTCGAAAATTGTAGGAAATATTTAAATTATCCCATAAAATATATATAAAAAATTCAGCAAAATATATTCAGTTGCTTTTTAAATAAAAATTAAAATAATAATTACACCCATATTATATGAAGAGATCACGTGATCCACTTCAAAATAAAATATGGCATCCATCTTGTGTCGAAATCGTGATTTTTAAAGTTCTTTTTAATTTACATTTAGTGTTGTATCCGTCCTAAAATCACTTTATTTTTTGCTTAAATTCTGTGCTTCTGATCATCTTAAAATCTGAAACAACGCAATTAAAATATTTTTGAGTTTAAATAACTTGAGTTTAATACTTGAGTTTAATTAAATAACTTGAGTTTAATCAAACTTTGATTATTTCTACAGAATTATTTCTACTAATTTTAACGTTTGCAGAATGTAAACAAGTGATTGTAAGATGAGTTGTGCAAAAATTGCTGAATTTTTTTAATGCCAAATTAATTAGCTCTGGAGTTTGGAATAAAGCTGATATGATTGAAATATTCATTGATTTTGCATAAAGAAGCAGTCGATTTTATAGCATTGACTCTTTCGATGAAGTTAGAAAGTACAGAGTTAGAAAGTACTTTTACCTCCATGGTTTTAAGTTTTTAAGTAAAATGAATCATTGTAGCATTGTGATGAATTCTAGAATGATGAATTGTTGTTGTGATGAATTGTGAATCAATGTAGCATTGTGAGGAATGGAATAAAAGTGTATAAATGAAATATTTACTGATTTTACATAGAGAGCCAGGCAATTTATATTTCGATGACGTCATTTGAATAAAGTTCATTTTTTTCGATGAAATTTTAAGTTTTCAAATATAATAAATTATTGTAGTATTATGAAAATTTTAAAATATTACCGCTGAATGTATCGCATTTTAGAGATGTTTAAATAAAATTGCATTGCAGTTGGAAAGTGTTTCACAATCAATACTTTATGTATGCTTGATCTTTCTTGTTTAAATTATGTTAATTACGGATTGCGTGTTTAACGATTACTGGAATTATTATTTATATTTTCAGTTTCTTACATCATTTATTTTATTTTCGCAAATAGTTTTCAAACTTATATATGTGTTTTGCCAGTAAACTCATATATTGCGTTTAGCCGATTGTTGAAACAGAATAAGAATTGTACGTGTATATTTTCTAATGAAAATTCAATATTTGGCAATAATAAGTACAATTGCTTAGATAATCTCTATCGTTTTGTGAGAATTAAAAATTATTTTTGTATTTACTTAAAAATAAATAAAAAATACTGAAATTTCCTTCGTTTTTTTTTTTCTACTAATTGAGCTAACTAAAATCTATGAGATTAGAATCAAAAACTCATAAAGGTTTTTTAAGTAGTCAAGTGCAAGCTTTTCAATATATTTTCCCTAGGACTGTCCGTGATGAGGTCAATCCCTGTATCCTTTTTCTCAGAACAAACGAAAATAATCAATTTGATGTATTTGGAGCAAGCTAATGCATGATATCAACTTGTCACATTTTAACCGTATCAACTTGCCCCAAACGACTGCGTCACGTTTTAATCAAGATATGCATAGAAAGAGTAAAAAAATACACTAAACAATAATGAAATTATTTTACCATGTAATACTCGAATAAGTCCCAGTTCGATATTATATTAAAAAAATCATTGAAATTGTTCAGAAAACTTCAAAGAGCAATATAAAAATGTATTTTGTACCATCAAAAGCAGCTTTGAATGGATAACTTTTGCTTAGTTAGAGTTATTTCACGTCACACATTCGCATTTTAGCGGTAATGAAAGCTGATATAGGGCTAGATTGATACAATAGAATCAACCTGCCCCTTTATCAACTCCCCCCTCTTTTTTATAGTTGATTCTAATTTGTAATGAAGTCTACGTATGTTGAATGCATATTAAGAGTGATTCTACCGCACCATTGGTTTAACTCAAAATCGATTGGTTAAATGTAATTAAATATGGTACAATTATATCTGATTGATTAATTAGCATGCAATTATATATACATTTTAATCAATTGATATTACGTATAGTATTAATCAACAGCAATTAACTGTTTTTAAGCATAACCCTTAATATTTCGCTATAATTATTACCGACTTTTAATTACTATTGTGACGTCACTGTAATTAATAAATGTGCATGTAAAGTACAATATTTTACACCCCTTCAAATAATTTGTAGGTACACTATTCTCTATAAAAACCTTTATTTGTGAGTAATGGAATAAGTACCTTTAAGATTCCCTTTTTTAAAAGAAACTTATAAACTGTTAAACTTTTGTGACGTCAATGTAAGTAATAAATGGTTATGTAAAGTAGAATATTTTACGTCCTTTCAAATAATTTCTAAATACGCTATTGTCTATAAGAGCCTTTATTTGCGAAGTATTTTTAAGATTCCCCTTATCAAAAGAAACTCACTGTTCAATTTCTCAGTCAAGCTTGAATGATAAATTATATTTATAGTTAATATTATTAAAGTTAATATAGTTGTTTAACTTAATTGATTATTCTCTTACATAAATGCAATGAATTGGTTTCTTTTATATGTAATGGCATTCAACGGTGATTTTCTGTAATGCAGAAAAAAGTAAATGCATGCATCTAGAAGTTAAATATAAACCGTGGATGAAATGAATTGTTTCCCAAATGTTTAGAATAACCTTTTTCTGTTACGCACTTTCCTTGAAAGCGATTTCATATTTTATTGAACGTAAATTGAGTTCATCATTAAGTCAACCATCCCCTGTAAGGAAACATCAGTGCTCAAATAACTATCTCCTTCAAAAGACTTTTAAATAAAATAATAGAATGTATTTTCTCAATGGTGTTTCTCAGTGCTCAAATAACTATCTCCTTCAAAAGACTTTTAAATAAAATAATGGAATGTATTTTCTCAATGGTGTTTCTCAGTGCTCAAATAACTATCTCCTTCAAAAGACTTTTAAATAAAATAATGGAATGTATTTTCTCAATGGTGTTTCACATGTATTTCGCACCCCCACATCACACAGGCGTTTCCAGAATTTCAGAAAGGTGGGGGTGGCAAACCGTAGTCGAAGCGGGAATGTTACAATACTTGATTTCGTTTTTAAATATGAACCATTTTCAGAACTAATATAATCATTGATTTCTAGTACTTCCTTGAAAAAAGCTTAGCCATAAGAGAATTAGGTGATTACAATTCATCCCCAGGTCAAGAATAACGTGTTCTTGACAAATACTAAGATGTAACTGCTGCAGTTATGTCTTAACGTTTGAACTGCTATTGAACTGAACTGAACTGAGGAAGAATGCTCGTAACGCTCGCGAAGAAATTGTGTTCACCTATTTTTCTTATGCCTGTTTTTTTTAGGAAATGCTATAGAAAGTTGCACAAGCAGCACTTTCACTTATTGTGAAATAGCAAAAAATAACCCGTTTTTCGTAATGATTATATAATATAAAGAAACTTAAAATTCACAATTATAAGTGAATCCGTGTAGTATTTTAAATGACATTTTGATTAAAAACATCCTATTAAAATATTTAATTTAATTCTACTAAAATGAAGCATAAGAACCTCTGTTCTTTCTATACAAAATTAGTTTTCAAGCAAATCTGGAGAATAAAACATCCTGGTCCCTTTTGTAAATAAATTTACAAAAAATATAAATTTAAACAATATATGTCAAAATGAAAGCATTAAAATGGTATTAGAAGATATACCTGTACCATTTTTATTCTGTTTCAAAAATTGCCTAAGCACTCTATATGAGTAAAAATACAGATGACAAAAGAAATTGAAAATATCAATAATTCTTGTAATCTTTAAAGCTGTAGGCCGTAATTAATATAATTCAGTCAAAAATGTAATAACTTTTATTTATAAAATTTATATTAATAGTTTTTTCATTATTTAAATTGAGAACAAAATAATGAAAAACGTCAACGACATAAACACATTTAATTTAATCACGTTGCTAAGCAACATAATTTTCTACATATAAATTTGTGGAAAATATATAATCTGCTATTTCTATAGAAAGTTTAATTGTGCGTTTTTTATTAATATCTCGACAACCCCTGGTCCCAGAAACCCGAAACATGGATTACATTTTAAGTGGGGCTATTTTAAGGCTACTCACTAAATTTCATGAAATTTGGTGTAGCCGTTCTTCTGTTAGGATGAGACAAGCAAACACACATACATACACACAGATATACACTCACAGACACAGATAGACAGATTTTTTATTTCATTTATATAAACTAATATAATTGTTCAGTCAATGAGAGGGATTTAACACCCCTATTCCGCCGATTAGGAATATCTTAGATTAGTAACACAAAATATCATTTTATTATCTTTGAGAAAAGTTCAGTTAGAATTTCATATAGTACAAGTATATTGTGAACAAATATTCATATATCATGTTTCGAAATATAATCAATATTCAAAATTTCCAACGTTTCTAGACTAGAGTTTACATACTTGCCTATTTGAAACACTGTTTTTTATATGTTTGCAATTGTAAGAGAAACGTAATGGGTTGTTTTGCTATACGAGGGCACTATTGCTAATTGTCCTTGTTTAGTGCATACATTTGCTAACTGACCGTAATCAGTGAAAAGTGGATGCAACAAATATCCTTGTATATTCTCGGAGGCTAACATATTTGTATTCGAAGGATAGAGGTCCGAGTTGAGGTGGTCTCTAATTATGCAATTCCAGGTCATCTAACATGTTAGTAAATAAAATGCAAGTATTAGTACTTAAAGGTAGAAAATATATTATTACCTCTAGGAGGAATATATATAAATGTCCGTTTCTGAGTATAAGTTTAAAAGTGCCGGGTCTCCCCTTTCCCTGATTGTATCGGAAATCGGAACTCGATTTATGACCCCTCCTCTTCAATTGCTTCTCATTGGAGTCTGTCAGAGGAGCTGTTGTCTCCTAAAGAGCAGGATGTGATATCACAGGATGTGCCAGTTAAAGCCTATTAAGGTTTAAACCGACGCCTGCCTCAGATGTGGGACTTGGACCAAAAGAATGATTCAGCCCGAAAAATGAGTCATAATAAATACAATATTAACACTTAATCTTTAAGTCGTTTACTGAGAATAAGCCGGCACATACAGAAGAGGTGCCCTCTTTGTCAAGCTAAATGTCACGATGTTTTAGCAACACGGGATGTCAATTCATGGCTCCTGTTTCTCATAGGCCGGACCTTGTTGATTTCACTAATAAGCATGAATACATATAGGAACACATGGAAATAATTTCATTCTTTTTTTGTCAATATATATAACTGAATCTCATTCATTTTGTACAAATTAGTAAAATAATTACTTTTCCAATTGCACAACTCCCTAGAATTTTTTTTTAAAATAAAATTTTAAGAATATTAAAAAAAATTGTCTTAATATTCCAATTAGAAAGTATTTTATAATGAAATTGAAGAAGCAACACATGCACAAATCAAGCAAGCCTCCTTGACTTTGAGATGGTTTTTCTCAAAACTTAAATTTTCAACCTTGCGCGCATTGTAGCGCTAAAACTAATTAACCTAAAATTTTAAAACTTTGCATGCTATTCTATTATATGCATATACGCATACTCCATCTAAATTTAAATAACTATCTGTCAACAAATTTTTATTAAAATTTCTTTCCACAAATATTTTTTTATATTTTATGTATTTAATACCGAAACTACCTTAAAATTCATTTGTTTTTCTTGCAAACCTCAATATAAGTTCAGGTGAAGATGAAAGTACAACCTTTAAAGGGATTATACTAACACAATTGGGATATGTCGCGGTTTAACAAGAAACCTGCAAGCAGCACTCGCCACACTTTAAAAAACTATCAATTAATGCATCCATAAAAGCAAAATGATATACCAAACTTTTATGAAATATTCTTTGTTTTTCAGCATTAGAAAAAGAATAAGATTATTATTCTTTACCTATTTGATTATTACACCTATTTGAACAAACTACAAAAATGTTTCTTTCTTTCTTTTTTTATTGTAGTAATAGATAAAGGGTAAGACCTCCAAATTTCATATCATTTGAAGAAATAAATTCGGAATATTCCACTCAAAAGAACTATTTTTGAGTTAGTAAGGGTGACATCCCCTTTTATGGAAATCAATCTTAAAAATTAGGTTATACATATCACTTTGTTATGCATTTAGATTGAAAAGAGGTTCTGTATGACAAATTGAACCATCGATCTTCGGATGCGGCCGGAAGACGCTCTACCCATTCAATTACCGAGACAATATTTTTTCTTTACACATTTGAATTGTACCACCCTATATTCTCCGCTTTCAGATTTCAGATTGAATTCTGTACGTCCTCCTCATTTCACTGTTTTTAATTAATAACTTTACTTTTCGTCATGGGGAAATCGTACGATCCTAAGTGAACATAAATCTTGTAACGTAGGATCCATATGTCAAAATTCCAATTGTGGTATTATTCAGATATCGGTCATTCACTGCATCTAACTTGCAGGGTTAAGATGCTCGGACCTAATTGCAAAGAACTGTCTGAGCGGGGTATCAAACAATTGTTACGAATATGTAAAAAGTTCCCTGTGCTGGGCCTCTATTCAACTAATATATAGCGGACTTTTGCTCCTATTCAAGGCCTTTGCTATATTCAAGGAGAAAACACCTATTTTTCTTATTGCGTGAATGTAGAGTTGCCATATTTAAATGTCGAAGCGGGTTTACGAGATTTGGCGGTTTATCGCCAACTTAACAACTTTTCAAATGTACTAGAATTTTCTCGAAATGACGAATATTCTGGAAGATACGAACCCCTTTTGAGAGTTTCTACAGAGAGTATATAAAAGGAGTCTTCAGTTGAAGAGTAGTTGTCGTGATACGAGCTGAATTGAATTCGTGAGATACTTCAGTATTTTGAGAATAGTATCTGCTATTTTCCTAATTAGCTGAACATTTAATTGTTGTTTTATTGTATGGTTCAGCTATCTTGTAAGAGAGTTATCGAGCAATTCGCTGTATATTGTTCCTGTTTGCACTTATTACTGCTTTTAATAAAAGTGTTAGTTATCCAGAAGTTTGGAGACGCATTCTTGCATCCTGAGAGTACAGCCCCGATTCCATAGAATACGTCGTAACACTATCGATCTCCGACTGGCCCGACGGAGGTCTATCCTTTGAGCTCAGGCGATTGTAGGTAGTTCTCTTGAACTGGTCTCTATACGCTTGTTTGATGCTATCGCAGATGGCAGAAATTTTCACTTAGTTAATGAGAATGCAGATCAGGGGGCTGGAACCCTTTATAACATGGGAGAATCTTTTAGCATAAATCTTTCCAAGGAGAAAAATGTATAGGACTTAATAAAGCATATAATGTCATTGTTGTTAACAAATGCCGAACGTTCGTGATGCCATTAGCCCCCGAGCTCTGCAGCATTTCTGTCTGATACCTAAAAAATTTCTGAGTGCATTGCACGAGTCCTAATGGCCATAGTCGTGAATGCTCTAGAGTCCAAATAATGTCAGAGCGAGCCCAAATGTTCATTTACGTTTATAAATAAAATTGAAAATATCTCTGTTTACTTGTGTGTGTTTGTCTCATCATCACGGGAAAACGGATGCACTGAATTGAATGAAGTTTTCGGGATAGACTTGGAACAGCCCCACTTAAAATGCAGCTCATGCTTCGAGTTTCTAGAACCAGGAGTTATCGAGATATTAATAACAAACGCACTATTAAACCTTCCATTGAGCATTAAGCAGACGATATTTGTTCAGTAAAGTTATTTGATTTAAAAAATGATATAATGTTGCTAAGTAACGGAGTTAAACTAAATGAGTTTATATTTGAAATAAAAATATCATGTTTCTAAGCAGCAGAATTAAATCCAATGAGTTAATGCAGCAGTAAATATTTTTTGATTTAAATAATAAAGAAAAATAAATCAATTTTATCGGAATTGCATTTTTGATTGGATGATATCCATTACGGCCTATTTTCAAATTCTTACGTTACCTGTTTTATTTTGGTGAAATTATTTTCAAAACCATATATTGTAGTACGGACATATTTTTGAATACACTGGTATAATCTTCTGACCTACGAAAATATAAGTAGTACGGGTATATCTTCTAATTCACGAAAATATAAGTAGTACGGGTGTATCTTTTAATCTATGAAAATATAAGTAGTACGGGTATAACTTCTAATCCACGAAAATATAAGTAGTACGGGTATATCGTCTAATCCACGAAAATATAAGTAGTACGGGTATATCTTCTAATCCACGAAAATATAAGTAGTACGGGTATATCGTCTAATCCACAAAAATATAAGTAGCACGGGTATATCTTCTAATCCACGAAAATATAAGTAGTCCGGATATATATTCTAATACAATTTTAGACCTTTTTTTGTTAGCGAGACATGATATTACTTTTTTCGCAAATTTATTTGAAAAAAAGAAACAATGATATCATGTCGCTTAGCAATCGATTTAAATAATAAAGAAATTTATATAAAATAAATTATATCGAAATAGAATTTTTGGCTAGATTATATTAATTACGACCTTCAGGTTTAAAGATTACGAGGAATATTGATATTTTAAATTCATTACGTCATCTGTTTTATTTTAGTATAAAGTGTTGAAACTGATATATTGTGGTCCGGGTAATCTTCTACTAACACACGGATGTATATTATTAGCTACGAGATTATAAGTAGTACGGGTATATCTTCCCTTGCAATGCTAGCGTTTTTATTTTGGCATATATTGATTCAGTTTTTTTTTAACGTGGCCAGGATGTTGTATTCTTTAGATCTGCTTGTGAAGATAATTTTGTATAGATAGAACAGAGATTCTTAAACTGCTTTTTAAGGGCATTAATTTCAATGTTTTCATAGAATGTTTCGAATAATAATGTCATTTAGAATACTATAGGAATTTGCATGATTGTAAATCAAGTTTCCTTATAATATATATTCCGAAGAAAGAACAGGTATTCTGCTAGTAGGAAACAAAAATAACTCGTTAGTAACAGCATAAAAAGGTCATTAAAATTGTTAACGGGATTTGTGGGATTAAAACAATGTCCTTCATCAGGATAGAAAGATAGAGCAACCGCACCATTAAAAGAAAGAGCACATCTGTAAAAGAAATATGTTTTACGCGGCCCAGTATGAAAATCGTTAGCAAAAAAATAAATAAATAAAATAAAAGATGTTAATAAAAATCAATAAAGAATGAAAAAGAACATTAGAAAGAATCAAAATAGTTTCTCAGTGAATAAAACTATAAACTTAAGCTCTGTGATAAATTAAATAGAGATCAATTGGTTTCAGATGTTACCTGAAGAATAACAACTAAGAAAAAAGACCATTTGCAAAAATTTTTGTAAAAATACTTATAAATTGACGACTACGAAAACGTCTAATATCTAACAAAAGAAAAGAAAAGAAAAAAAAAACTATTTGAGGAGATAAATAAGCTAACATCATCAACAGCTTCAAAAAACATTAGTTTAATTTACTGTAAAAATGCTTCCAAAGTTAAGAAGATATAACGGTTTCGGAAAGCTTCATTAACTACCATATCAAATAAATCCAAATAATAATTTACTGTAAAAATTCTTCCAAAGTTAAGAAGATATAACGGTTTCGGAAAGCTTCATTAACTACCATATCAAATAAATCCAAATAACTTACGATCCAAACTGCTTTTAAAATAAATTAATATTCTACTAAATTAAGAATTCATTTTGTTTTGATTTTCTCAAAAACAGTTTTATTTAAATACCTACCAATATTAGCTCAAATTCAATGATAGATAGATGAATACACAGACGGATGTATGTATATATAGAGAGAATTATGTAAAGATCTAAAGTAAGAATTATGTAAGGATCTAAAGTAAGAATTATGTAAGGATCTAAAGTAAGAATTATGTAAGGATCTAAAGTAAGAATTATGTAAGGATCTAAAGTAAGAATTATGTAAGGATCTAAAGTAAGAATTATGTAAGGATCTAAAGTAAGAATTATGTAAGGATCTAAAGTAAGAATTATGTAAGGATCTAAAGTAAGAATTATGTAAGGATCTAAAGTAAGAATTATGTAAGGATCTCAAGTAAGAATTATGTAAGGATCTAAAGTAAGAATTATGTAAGGATCTAAAGTAAGAATTATGTAAGGATCTAAAGTAAGAATTATGTAAGGATCTTAGGATAAGATTGCAAAATTGTGAATTTAAATTGTTCCTTTTTTTAAACGGTACATGACACGGACATATAAAACGGATTCGAAATCGCGCATCCATACCTGTACAAGAAATATATATTGGATGAAAGGAAACAAATATTTTGTCTAATTACATAAGTTATGAATAATACACTCATGTATATGAAAATTGCAATACCACGAAGAAATGGTCAGATTAGAATGACATTTATACCACGTATTACTAATGGTGATAAAAATTAATGATCAATGCAACCACATTGCTGGCACAGAATCAGTATTTTGTGAAACCGCCCCTAGCGGCATTAAGAGCTTCTCTAAACGTCGCGGCATCGAATCAAAGTGAGTTTGGATGTATTCCTGGGGTATTGCCTGCTAGTCTTCTTCGATCTGGGTCCACAATTCATTGGTGGTGACTGCTGGAGAACAGTAATGGCCCAGTCGCCGAGTGACCATATCCCATACATGTTCAATCGGTGATATGTTTGGCGAATGTGCAGCCCAAGGAAGAAGGGGTATCCGTTATGCAGTAAAGAAGGCTTGGGCATTCCAGGAACAAGTGGTCGGGCGTTGTCTTGTTCGAATATAGCGCCAGGAGTGTGCTGATGGAAGGTTACAACTTCCGTCTCAAAAACTTCCCTGATGTAGCGGCTGCTGTTGAGCGTACCTACAATGCGTAGCAGCCGGGATCGCCTATGATAGCCAATGGCACCCCACACCATCACACTTAATGTTCGTGCAGTATGACACTCTAAAATTCATGCAGGAAGATGGCACTCACCACAATACCGTCTAACGCTTATGCGGCCATCATTGAGGTCTAGGTTGCAGCGGGAATCTTCTGAAAATACGATCTGGTGCCAATCCACCCGCCATGGTCTGTACTCCTCCGTCCATTGTAACCTGAGGCGTCGATGGTTCAGGGTGAACGGTATCCTCCGCAAATGAATGCTTGCAGGCAGTCTTCTGCGCAACAGACGCCTTCGAACCGTGGAAGCGACAATGCCACACCTGTAACAGTGCTCCAGTGTTGTGCTAACACTCGAAAATAAGTTGTACGGTTTGTCACCGCTATGCGAATGAGATGTCTATCATCCCATGTTGTTGTCACATTGCGTGGTTCATTGCCGGATTTTCGACTCGTCCGGTTTTCTTCGGTCCACTGCTTCCACACTCACATTGCTGTCGTGATATTATGACCCGTACGGGCAGCAATATCCCGGTACGGAAATCCTCCTTCCCGCAGGCCGATTATGCGTCCCCGTTTGAACTTTGTAGTTTGCTTATAAGGCGCCCTCTGATATTGACGAGGCATAGCGATTCCAATAGAATAGTTTTCAATTCGCGGACACCGATACCATACTTGTCTGGCTCTTCCACAACCCTCTATTTATACTTCTCGTAAGACTGTCCAGGACGGAGCGCAGGCATACACATTCACTCTGCATTTCTAATCAATTGCATGTCCTACCCTGCTTTGCATGTCCCATACGTTTCATTCTAATCTGACAATTCCTTCATGGTGTTGTAATTTTCAGAAACATGAGTGTATTTATATAGTCAAATGATCAACAGAAATACGTAGAGGAGAAAAGTAAATTTACTGAAGTTTTGTTTATCTATAGTAAAGTGACGCTGGCCGATCGAATGAAAGTGATTATAGCTCATTAAAAAAGTTAGGATAACGAAGGGAGACTGACGAAAAGTTGTATGTCTAATGAGTAGGAATCTACAAAGCTGTTACAAAGGTATTTATTTGACACAATAGGATTATTGGTTAATTTTTATTATATTCAGGAATGATGCAGTAAACATGAACAGAAATCGAGTGTAGAGCCTGTTTAAAATGCCCTCCGTCACGAGGCACGTTTAGCACACCGTGTTAGAGGTCCCGATGATACAACTTTTAATAGGTCTTCCGTTCCTCCCTGCTGTTGATGCTCACTCATTAGACAATGCTCTGTAACTTTGCAATTTTCTTTTTTCGTCTGCTTTGTTGTCGAGTTCGTTATCCTAAATCACTAGATATATGGCCATTAGATATATCTATCGCAAATAGTTATATCTAACGTATACATTCATGAACACTTCCTTACAAAGCTATTCGGGTGCATTCAGAGCATTCCTAGGAAACCTGTGTAATACTATTGGACGGAGAAAAATTTCTTTTACAAGTAGAAATTCATAGGCATGTTTCTAAACTATTTTAAGTATTTTGATTAACATCATCCGACAGCTTGTTGATTTTTAAAGACGCTTTAGCTGTAACAACGAAATCATAAGCGTTTAAAACTGTAGATAAAAGTCGAATGAAATGCAAAAAGCGTAGGCGAAAAACTGTTATCGAATGCTTTTCAAAAACTCACGAACACACGATCCTATTTGCTTGATGCGTTGTTCACTGGAAACGAACCTGATTTTCTTGCAGGCTGTAGGAACATCAAGAAAGTTTATTCTTTGCAGAGATGTACAGATATCAATCTCCATTCTGGAGAGTTACATAAGATTTGAATCGCCTTGCAAATGTTAAAACATGCCAGTAAACACACAACACTAAGTCTTCCCCCTGTTTCAGATTATAATGCTCATTTTCCCTTTCACGCTTTCCATGCTGAATACTTCCTTATTAAACTCGCGAGATTTCATTTATCTTAAAAGCGTTTCAGTTCATTCAATTTTTACTTTCCCTGCAATATATGTTAATGTATAGGGAAAGTATTGGAATCATACAGATAATCATAACTCGAGTTTCCGACGGATCTACACGTTTTGGGACCTCTAGAACACGAAAAAAACATTTTCAGCTTGACGTCTGTGTGTTTGTCTGTCCGGGCAGATATTGTATCCACTCTAACTGAAAAACTAATTAACCGAATTTTATAAAATTTGGTAGGTAAGTTCCTTGTGGGTGACCCTGGTGCTGATTAGATGTTGGTGCGATTCGGGTTAAAAAAACCTGCCTTTTTTTGCGAAATGGCCCGCAAAAATTGCCTGTATCCACCCTAGCTGTAAAACTAATACCAAATTTCACAAAATTTAATAGATAAATCACTGGTAGGTTAAGCTAGTGCTGATTGGATTTTGGTACGATTCGGAAAAGAAGAACATGCCTTTTTTTTTTTTTTTGCGAAATGGCCCGCAAAAATCATTAAATCTAAAAATAAAAGTCTACGTATTCTCAAATATATCAGTTAAATGTTTATTTTAACGAGGAAAATAATAAGATCAACCCCATTACTCTAGGACTAGCCGTTCTCGAGGTATTTTTTTTTTCTGCATTTTCGCTACGCTACCTTTGAAAATATATCCAGTTACCGAATGAAAACGAAAATTGAATTAAAAGTGTAAATTCAGTGTAATTTAGGATAATTATGGCTCTTATTTTGTGCAATGAAACTCAATTTAATGAATTATTGAAGAAATAAAAAGAACGTGGATATGAGTCTGCAGTGAAAGTCATGTGCTGCCTACATCGGATTTTTTATATTCTTTTCTAAAATGAGCAACTTTAAAAATATTTTTAACCAGGGGATTTGGTGTACCCAATGTTGAATACTTTTTTGAGTTTTATAAAAAAAAATCATTTAACTACAGCATACAGTAAATATTAGGGTGTCAACCTGTTTTTCAGCCTTCTTCTTCAGGTTAAGCAATAAGCGAGACTTTATCTATTCGAGCAAGTTCGGATGCCGAACTTATGAAGTGCTTCTTACTTTTTCGTCGGAAGAGTGCTGTTTTTAACACATTCCAACATAGTTGAAAAATGAAATAAATTGAACGTTATAGGACTTCATTTTTTAAACATTTTTTTAATGGAGTTAAAATTTACAAACTGCTTCGAAAATTTTAGAAAATATTCAAATTATCGCATAAAATGTGTAAAAAAAATTCAGCAAAATAGGTTGGGTAGTTTTTAAAATAAAAGTTGAAATAATAATTACACCCATATTATATGAAAAGTTTACATGACTCATTGCAAAATAAAATATGGCTTCCATTATTTTTCCACTGTGTGTTTTTTTCCGCAGGTGTTTAAAGATCGTTTAAATTTATATTTATTGTTTTGTTGCATCCGTCATAAAACCGCTTTATTTTTTGCGTATTATCTGTGTATTTAAATTTTGTGCCAACGCAATTACGATATTTTTTTTAAAATGATTATTAAGCTTTCTTTATTCTTACAACGAACCTAATTTTAACGCTAAACTATAACATACATAACGTAAACAAATCATGTGATTTTAAGGTGAGTTGTATTAGAATTGCTAAATTTTTTCTTATACAACTTGTAAGAATTAACAATTTCTATTCTCGACTTCTTATTTTTCAAGCAGTGCCTTCCCCAGGGAAAGAAGAGTCTAAATTTAAATAACAGCCGCGCAGATTGCGATCGGCAGGTGGAGCTGGCAACCGGGTTATAAACAGGCAAAGTGCGAAGCACTAGCGGAACGATAC
Source organism: Amaurobius ferox (assembly GCA_951213105.1). Lineage (NCBI taxonomy): Eukaryota > Metazoa > Arthropoda > Arachnida > Araneae > Amaurobiidae > Amaurobius > Amaurobius ferox. Next base: position 153,485,924 of record OX578141.1, read on the forward strand.
GATTCGAGATGATAGGAGTTGGTACGAAGGAGAACGTGGCGTGAGTGGATGCAGACGATAATAAAAAATGTGGACCACGTACATGTTGATTTATTATGTATAGTTTACGTTAATGGAGTTTATTTTTATGATTTCTAAAGTTTAAGAATAAACTTGTATTTTTTATAAAAATATGCCTGCGTGTTTATTCCGACACCTTCACAAACTCACTTTACAATCGCCAGACTCCAGTGTAAAATTATTTAGTTCTGGAGTCTGGAATAAGTGATATGAATGAAATATTTATTGATTTTACATAGAGAAGCAGACGATTTATAAATTGAAATGGTTTGTCATAGTTACAGCAATTTCTAAGAACTAATTTAACATGAGATAAACAAACGATAAAGTTTCTATGGTAATGAAATATTAAAATTGTGATGTAATATTAACTGCAAAAGCATTGCAGTAAACATTTCGCAAATTATACTTTCGATGATGTTATTTGAATAAAGTCCATTTTGTGCGAATAGCATTGTCTTTTTCAATGAAGTTTCAAGATTCATTTTTGAAGCAGTTTAAAATGCAAATAAAATTGCAGTTCACTTGGAAAGTGTTTCATAATCAATGCTTTATGCACGGTTGTTATTTCTTGTTTGTCTTCAAAACCGGTTGACAGCCTTATTTTTTACTGCATGCTGTTGTTATTCAAAGATTTTCTATAAATCTCAAAGTTTTATTGGCAGGTATGAGCGTATTTTTGAGCGTATATTGATTTTCTATTAACTTGTAAACTCAGCGTTTATGAAATTTTAAAATTCAGGTTTACTCATCAGTTTAAATAGGCTACATCTTAGAAAGTTAAAATTTAAGTTTCAATAACACAAGTTAGATGTTTACAGCAGTTACATTCAAAAGTACACTTTGTTTATAGACAAATTATTAATAACCGAAGAAATTAATAATAAATAAATAAATAAATAAATAAAAATGAAAATAAAAAAGTCAATCAATAAATAAATTAAGAAAGCGTAAATTAATTGAATGGAAGTTGTTTTAATCTAACTCTTTATCACAAGGTTATAATATCAGACAGCCATTTGTCCAAATTTCGCTATTCACAAATGACGCCGCTTCCCATTAAAACTCCGTATTGGTGAAGTTGTGGCATTTGAATGGCAATGGAAGAAACATTTCTAATTATTATAGAACCATATAATTTAAACCGAAATATAATAAATACACCACAATTGAAACTTTTAATTTCATGCCTAATCATAATTATAACAATGATGTTAATGATCATAATTATAACGATGTTCATAATCATAATTATAACAATCAACATTTAGGAGTTTTCCCTGTAAAATATCTCATTTGCAGGTTGGTGCATAAATAGCTCTACACTTTTCAAATTAATACATTATTGCATGTTTTAATTTTACACTATTTATAACACTAGGGGCTCCGCTCCCTACTCGCTGACACTCGCCTTCCCCCATCACTCGCTGATGCTCGCTTCTCGAACTCTTTTGTTCCGTCTGCTACGCTAGCACTCACCAACCCCCGGATTTCGCTTCACGAGTTCTTTCAACCCTGCTGATGCACACGATCGCCATTGTATCCTTCGCTCGCTAACCCCTAGGTTTCGGGGACTCCGCGCCCTGCTCGCCGGGGTTCATTAATCGGAGCTCGCTTCACCTTCTACGTAGGCGCATAACACCCTTTGGGGGCTCCACCCAAAATTCGCTGACGATCTCAAATTCCCGTCTATTTGCTGCACTCAGAACTAGCTCGCTTCTTGAGACCTTTCGTCCCGACAGCTACGCAGGAGTAATACACCTGTTAGGCTTCGTTTCTTGTTCGTTAATTCTCTGCAACCACAGGATTTCGCTTCGCAAGTTTTTTCGCCACCCCCTGCAAAGTATAATTGTTAGTAAGTTCAATAAGGCATATCATTGTCAACATTGCTCCACGTGTACAAGCAGACGTTATATTCTGTAGTTTTTTGATCGTTTATTGTTGTATTCTATTGTTACTTTCCGGACGGGTCTGCAATGTATTAAAAATGTGTTGCCAATAAGTAAAGAGAAGTCCAGAGAGTATTCTGGAGCGCGTATAAGGAGCGTGTTATTTCTTTGTTATTTCGTTGATATTTCATTGCTTTTTGTAGTTGATGTAAACTGCTCGATGATGCACATGACGCCCAGCGCGAACAATGCGAGCGGCCGCATCATAAACTTGAGAGAAGGCGGATAGTCAACCGTTACCTTGATCTGAGAGACGCTACAGTAAAAGGATGTTGGTAGCAGTAGGTCCAGCATGACATATAGAAACACTAAAAATATATGGACGTCCTAGGAAAATAGCTGACTGCAATAATCGTGTGATAGTGATATCCTTCAGAAAGGCACCGACAATTAGCCTGTCGATAATCCAAATGCACCTAGGTTCCTCTACGCATCATTCAGTATCAGTATTTGTCATCGGGAAGCGACTGCATAAACAGGATGCCGTTATCGGCATTCTTAAAGATGTCTCTTATTGACTACCCAACATTCTCAGCACCGTCTGCATTGGTGTCCAGCTCAGAAATCCTGGACAATATCTGAACGGCGTCGTGTAATGTTTAGTAATGAATACCGCTTTTGCCATTAAGCGAATGGCCATTTTATTTGTGTACGGAGGATGATATAATCCGAGTTGTCAAGTGACACGTAGACATTACATCTGGAGCGATAATCTGGGGATCCATCTTTTAAAGCCAGCCTCCTATAGTATTGCTGCGTGGTACTTTAACAGTTCATCTGTACAATAAAGACATCCTGTGGACAGTTCTGTTGGCTATACTATCATGTCTTCTGAGAGCTATTTTTCAACATGATAACGCCCAAACACGCATGGCACACGTCTCTTAAGAGCGTTGATAGCCTTTCATGTCCAGTCACAATTCCAGAACCAATTCTCGCTAATTGAGCATGTCTGGAATTTGCTGTGATAGGTTCAACCAATATTTGGTGCTTTGTTGAGCCGTAAATAAAACCATAGGAGTATCATAATTTAGCTTATGTTATAAATTCAAATATGCCGAATATAGAAACCTGTCGGAATTACTTGTGTTTCGAATTAGAACAAAATACATTTGATGAATGATTTTTGTTGACACTCTTGGACTACTTAAAAATTATAAGATGTCCTAAACGCACCTCTTACCTCACCAAACTTTTTTATGAATTTCAGGAAAACGTAGTGAAAAGTTGAAAGAAATCCACTTTCTTACGTTATCCAGTGCATACAGCTGACTCAGGTTCACGGTTACTGATTGAAAAAGAAAAGAATGTTTTGTCCAGTATGATCTGACAGTGAAGGTGCTCCCAATCGCTTTGATGTCGTTAAAAATCTTTTCGAACTAGATGGGAGTCTATAATCTTGTGCCTCTATGGCGAGAACAACACGATTTATTCAATACGCACTCTAAAATGTGTTGCACTTAGTTTGAACGGAAATAAACGTTAAGTTAAAGTGTTTGGTTCAAAGTTAGCTGCAATCACAATTAACGCTTGGTCAAACATAAAGCACGGTTGAACTGTAATCAGAAACCGATTATTTTATAAGATAAAATTTAAATTATGGATCAAAATTATAGTTCAAACTTGTTTCAATTTAGGGTTGTAACTAATTTAAAAGTCATTTTTGCTTCACCATTTTCTATTGTGTATGATAAAAAAATTTTTCGATGTTATCACTCTATAAACAAGGATTAGAACTTTTCATGAAAGAAAAATAATCGCGAAATACAAAATTCTGGAAGTAGCGAATGTATTGTCTATATGATGATGTCTATAAGAATTCAAAATATTTTAATTTTTATTGATTCATATTGTTTTGTTCTTTTCAAGGCTCTGGATAAAGAGGATGGTTCACTTGTGTCTCAAGCAATTTACCTGAACCTCATTTCATATGAGCTGAACGAGCACTTATTGAAAAATGCTGTAGAGTGTTAAAAACAACATTTCAACTAAGTGTTCTTTCAGCTGCCAGTAGAAAATGCTTAAGAAAAGGATCTGACAATGGGGGTAAGAAAATATATAATTATTCGGATTTCTTTTTTCAATGAATATTTTACGCTCTTGGGTGCCATACGTCCATCATTAGAAATCATAAAACAAGAAAGCACCATACGTAAAATGCTATATATAGTTCATGCGGTTATATACATAAAAATAGTTAAGAATCGCATATAAATAAATGTTATTGGAGGGTGGTTTTTGTTTTCTATACGTTTTACCATTAAGTGGCGCTTTAGTAAGATTTCACTACTTTATATAGAAATATGTATCAACATAATTATGCAAGAATGAACCTTTACCGCTGAGCACCATTTATTCATAATTTTTTCAATTTTTGAAATGCTAAATCAGATGTTCTCCAAATTTTAAAAGAAAAGTATATACCTCTCACTAGAACACACAAAATGAGGCATCATATATTAAAATACGTTCAGTAGTTAAGGCTGTAGGTAACACGGAAGAAAAAAACCCATCGTAAATAGAGCCTTGTTACAGTTATTTTTTCTTGGGTGCTACCGCACCAATTGTATTATTTTTATGTTTTCTCATGTTTGTGAGCGTATTACAGTCTTTAGTTATATTGGGGATGAGCTACGGACCCCTAATAATCGGGGTTCGTTCTTGTCAGCTACGGATTCAGACATGACGAATTTGTGGCCCTAGTTAGGCCCGTAGAAATTGATCGAAGGACTCGTTTCAAATCCAGTGAAAGATGGAATGGGGATTAATAAATATATTACCGTTAAAAATGTGCGGACTTTTAGATAGCGTTTTGTAATGGATATCAAATATTTTGATGAAATAATTTTATTTTCATAAATTGTCCGCTTTCCATGAGGGGAGAAACCCCTATGGCGCTTTTCAGATCGGTCTTACTCGCAGTGTTACCTCATCCAACTCGATTCGCTATTTCTCATAAATATTTGAGTGAATCTCTTGTTTGAATCTGTCACGTTCATCCCGAAGTAAAATATGAGCCATAATTGCGAGAAATTCTGTAGGCGCATCCATTCATCAACCGCTCCCCTTTCTTCGTCAAGTTGAGCCGCATCCCCCCTCCCCACGCGTGCAAACATGGAAACAAAGATGAAACAATCCCCCCGACAAAGGAGCCACAGCAAAGAAAAGGGAGGGGGGGGGGTCGGAAATAGATTGGGTATCCATTAACGAAATGTAGCAACAGTCTCTATCCAACCCCAGGAGCTCCGGGGTATAAAAGATAACTGTTGCAGCTTGGACAAAATGAGGGGATTGTTTTCTAAAATGGAAGGAGATGCTTAAGAAGATGGCAACCTCATTCATAAAACGCAGAAGAAATAAAAAAATGGGAAAAATGCATTTTCCGCGCCTGAAGTGGGCTTGGCTTGGGAGAGTAGAGAATTAAAGAAGTCGGCTTTCTTCTAATTCCATACTATTCCTAACCAATGCAATTACTCCTAACGGAAAAGGGGAGTGTACAAAAATTACTTCATGCTGCATAGAAAGAGGCGTATTAGATGGAAGATAATCTTCTTTATTAATATATAGGCTTTATATATAAAAATATTTGGAAAATGATCAAGAATTCAATATTTAGGGGAGTTTTTTTTTATGAAAATGATCATTTACATTGTGATGGTATGATGGCTGAAAACATTAATAGTTTTCTTATTACTTTCCCTACATACATATTATAATGTATAGGGAAAGTGTTGTGACAGGGTCGAAAATTCGAATTCGAGTATTCGACGGAAAAGCACGTCTTAAGCAACCTTGAACTCTAATCGAACGTTCTCGAGGTGACGTCTGTATGCGTATGTATGTGAGTGTGTGTTTGTATGTATGTGTATATGTATATATAGCAAATATGTTAACATTCTCGTGAATTTACTTCATTCCATTCACGAGAGAAGATACTTTATGTACTTTTTCTTATTTTGACGACCAATAATTCACTAATAGTCATTTATTTCAAGGGATATTCATTTATACTTAATTGCATTTTGGTGAGGATTTTGCATATATTAATAGGTTACTCTGTTTGGACTCATAAGTTGTTAAAAGCGCCAAATTTCAATTTACGTACAATAAATACAATAATACAATGCCAAAATTATTGTACACCATTATTTGCGCTGTCAAAAAAGTGCATTGTGTAGGGTAAGTCATGTGCTGCCCACATCAGAATTTTAAAAACATTTAAAATACAGGAACTATTTTAAATGGAAGCGGAAAATAGGAGCGGTTGACTTTTTCTCTTGGCGTCTTCGAGATCTTTATTGGTTCCATTAACTCTACAAAAAATGACTTAAATTTGTTGGAAGAAAAGGGGATCGTTAATGGGCAAGATCTATTAAAAAAAGGCAAAATTCGTTGAAGCAAATTATATTTGGAATGTATATCGACCAGAGAATCATATTCCTTTGTGTTCACTTCTATTTGTGTTGACACATATAAAGGATACATTTTGTCTCAAGCTGCGTTGGTGATATTTTATTAACTTCACTTAAGCATGTAATGATTTTTTATTACCAAATGGTTTTTAATACTTGGAAATGCTCCAAACATCCATTTATTTATTATTCATATCTAGTATAATTATTTCTAAACATCCTATTGTTATGTCTCAAGCAAATTTTTTATAGCAGTTAAGTAACACTGCTTTTAGAAATGTTGGGCCTCTTCAAAAATTTCAATTAGACTCTAATAGGCACAGCATTAGATTTTTCTAAAGCAGCGATGAAGAGCATCCATTTCTTCTCAAAATTCTACTTTCAAAAATATATTTACTATCCCCACTTGATTTCCGCAGGCGATAAAATTTGGGAATTTTCCCAGCCCAGGGACTCCAAAACTGAATTATTTGACCCTTTGAAACATCTGTTCTTGGGTTGTTCTTTGAGAAATTATTGAGTTATATAGATATACTACATTTATTCATTCATTCATATTCATTTTCCCACTGTTTCATTCTGGTTTTCATAAAAAATTCTTTCTGTACATATGGCTTATTTACATTTCTTTGGTTTTATTTTTATCACCAATACATGTTATACATCATACCCAATACATCGGGGTTATTCATCCCAAAGCACTATATAAATGTTTTTACAGTTAATAAGGTAATAAACATTTATATTGGTAATTTAAGCTAATTTGTTATTTTAATAGTATAAGACATTTTAAATAGTTCAGGTAATACATATTCTAAGTAATTAATATTATTATATATAGTGTTCTTTATTATTATACATACTGTTTCCAACTGTTATGGTATTGTATAAAGCACATAATCACTGTATAGAGTCATCTTAAATACAGTGTTAACCATAAATATTGCAAAAACTAGCCAAGTTCCAATACTTACCTTAATTCAAGCAACTAGTATTTGTTCTGTATATTATTACATAGATGAAAAAACTTGTATTACTTTTTAAGGAATCGCAATATGTACTATTTCTCTTGCCTTGTATCTTGTCGAATTCTTTTAAGATAATTTGCTTTATTTCTATCGTTTATTTTTCAGTTTTAATTCGTTTTTCAATTATTTCATGCTCGTTGTGTTATAAATGCATATTTTGTCACACATGTATTTGATAATATTATAATTAATATATTAAAAATTAATATAAACTCAGCTAACCGACTATTTTTTTTTAATTCATTACATTGGAAAAGCAAACTTTTTCATATAAACTAAATCAGCTATATTTAAATAGTAATATTGTTAAAAATAATTTTGAAAACGATAAATATTCTGTATATATAACCATATTTTCTCATAAAATAGTCATGAACTAATAAGAAATTAATTAACTTAAATACAAATCTTTCAATTACATTTCAAAGATCTATTTCATAACATTAATATACATAATCTCTTAAAAGTGGTTCATATTATTTAATGACAATATTTATAGCAGAGAAGTAATAGGATATATTCCGCAGAAAGGGGCATTTTTAACAACTTACATATGCATTACTCTGAATACAAGTTTATATACATAAAATTCAAAATTTTATGAACATTATAATTTTACTACGTTATCTGCATGATATTATTGTAACATCTCTAAAGTAATGGTGTTTCCGATTTCATGTGCTTTAAATTCGATTTTTTGTAAGTATTTTGCTTATTATGTTTAAATATAATATTTATTGACGTATTTGTGTACTAATTATATACGCTCAACATCGTAATCTACACCCAGAAACTTCTGTATTATATAGGGCTTACATAATATTTTTAATTACATACATATTTTTCTAGAAATGTTTCTGCCATAAATAGAAAATAAAAGATTTTTTCCTCAAATTTTTCCATCCACAATTTAGAAAGAGTCACAAGTCTACTACTGGATATTGCAGAAATCCGTGGACATGTTTCTATCTTATTTTTTGTTATCAAATTATTTATCTCATTAGTTGTAAATTGCAAAGTATTATTACATACATATGAATTTTGATTATTATTATAAACTATAGTTTTAGAGATTTCATTATAATGAAATATAATTTAATATATTGGATATTGCACGTGTATGTTTTTTGTACTTTAATATATTTTATTGGCCATAAGTAATATATAGCAATGTATGGGTTCGGAGAATAAAATTTACAAAAATAATGTATTTTTTTTAATTTTCATTCAGCGTACAATTGTAATTACTCTGTAGTATTTTGTAGCACATCATTTTCATTTTAATGCTTTAACTATTCATACTATTGCAACCATAATTTTCTGAGGGCTGTTTTCTTCCTAAGGCGATGCTCGTTAACGTGGAGAACCAAGTTCACCGATTTCTCACCTGCGGAGATTAAGATTATAAGTATTATAATTTACATCTTTACAAACCTATAAAAATAGAATAATCATGCTATTAGTTAAAAAAAAACTTTATCAATTTCTGGGAATACCATTTTTCTCTAAATTTATGTATGACAGTCTGCTGCCGATTTATACTTTTAACTTTTTTATTTTGTACTCTTTTGAGTCCGTCTATATCTTTGTAATTAGGTTTATTTGGAGACGCAGAATATTAATATATGCGGATAATGACAAGTACTAAGTATCTAACCTCTTTTAAATCAACATGATAAAATTAATATAGACGACTGGGGCAAAAATTTATAACAAAATTTATAGCAAAAACTATTATCTGGGGCAAAAATTTCACATTCATCTAAATTAATAAACTTATTTCTTTTCAAAGAACATTTCTTCTTAAAATCTGCCCTGGCTGTATTTCTTTAACTGGTATTCCTCCTATCCATTTTACCATTAATTCCCTCTACAAAACAGACATGTTCTGGAAACATATATAGAATTACCATATTTTCTTCTTCCACCTCCTTCTGATTTTGACTTTTTTATTCTCTTTTATAATATTCACCCTTCTGCTCGCACTGTTGATTTGGTCAATCGATTTGATAAGGATTTCTCAGAGTATGACATTTACACTGATGGCTCCAAAATTGACAATAAGGTGAGCTTTGCAATTTGTATTTCTAAACATGATACTTTGTTTGAGGTTTTCTCCTCGTACTTGGTGATAATAACACGGTCTTTTAGTCTGAACTTACAGCAATTTCTTATGCCATTAATTGGGCTTCTTTTAAATATTTTAAAGTTACACTTACTCTGATAGTCTTTCACCCAACTTTGCCCTTGATTCTATTAAAAAAAAAAACTAATTACCTTAATAATATTATATCTAATGCTTTTTATTACAATAACCTCTTAAATATTTCTTGGGTTAAGGCTCATGCCAGCAATGTTGGCAATGAAACAGCTGATTTTCATGCCAAAATTGCCATTCATCTGGTGTTCATATTTCTGTCCCCTATCCATATTCCCTCCATTTCTAAATTCTGTAAAAGTTCTATCCTTTATCTTTGGCAAATTTATTAATCAGAATATATCATCCCTAGATCTAATTAATGGTGCTCGAACTATCTCCTTTTTACCTACGGTTAATACTAACTTCCTAATTTCTAATAAATACTTAATTTACTTTCTTACTGGTCATGGTCCCTTTCTTGATTATCCTTATTATTTCAAATTAAAATCCACCTCAAACTGTATCTGTAATAATTTTGGCGACATTGACCATTATGCTTTTAACTGCCCCATACTTTCAAATTTCATCTCTGTAGACTTTCTTTCATTAATCAGGCTTCTTAGGTTTTAATATCTTATCTAATGCTGCTGCTATAAATACAATTAAAAACTGTGTTATTATTGCCAAACATATCTCTGAATCTGTAAATTTATAAGGCTATCAATAATTTCAATGAACTTTCTTCCTGAATATGTATTTCTTTTAATTATTTATTAAATATTTTTCTGGAACACTTGACCATGAGGGGGGGGGGGGGGGGATTATATTTCTTTCATTTTCCTTTGATTTTTTCTTTTTTAATATTATTATTTTTTTTCTTGTATATTGTGTAAATTTCTTATTTTCAAAATTTTTATTCTAAATTTTCTAAATATTAACTTAACTTTCTATATATTTAAAATATTTCTCAACTTTTATTTTATTTTATTTTCAATCTCTTTTCAAAGTTCACAATAATCTTCTACATATTTATGCCTAAATGGACGTATATGTCAAGTTTATTTATATGGTAAACTCCATGTATAAGTCAATATATTCTTCAACTGTTACTTTTTCAGTTTAATAAATGCCAGTTTGGGCAGGACTAGAGGACCTTGCGTACCTCATGAATGGAGGCATTATTTCCAGGCCGTGCAAATTAGTTACTCGAAACCTATAAAATGAGTCGCACGGTCTGGGTTCTTTGATCTCCTCTAGTTGCGTTGCCAGCCGATCTGACAGGCCGCTTGCAAGTCGCCAATATTCTGCAGCCGACGGTCCTGCATATGCTGCCAGCTGTCAAGCTGATCAGATTTCATTTACCAACAAGACAATGCTAAAACGCATACTGCACGACTTTCTCAACAATGTCTTCAATAACTTAATACTCTCCCATGATCATCCAGGTCCCCAGACCTATCACGAATAGAACACGTCTGGGACATGCTGAGATGAAATTGCATTCTTCTCAGAAAGCCACTGAATTAGCTGACCAGTAGAAACATGTGTGGCAGATTCTTCAGAGGGACATAATCAACTTAATTGCACCGAATATCGACTTCTATAGCTGCCAGGGGAAGATTTACAACTTACTAAAATGTTTTTTTGCTTCTAAATTCTAATCATTTGCATATCTCCTCAAACGATACACACATGCCGAGTAGCGCGGCTGCTGCTCAATTTCTTATGGTGCATATGTATATATATATATATATATATATATATATATATATATATATATATATAGGGTGATTCAAAACAAATGGGCCAAACTTTACGAGGTGGTAGTACACACCAAACCAAGCATTTTTCGTCATAATTTACCGGGTCAGAAATGAAACGTAAATGAGTTATAGGGCGCTTATTCGTTGGAAAGCAGTCGCTCCGCAAACTTAAAAGCGTCATTCTGGTTGTTATTTTCTGGTTGAAGAAGAAAACCACATATGCAAATTTCATCTGGGGAAGAAGAAAAACCCTTATGCAAATTTTCGAAAATGGGCGAGAGGTCAGGAACTAACTGGACGTCACTTTTCTGGGGAGATGGATTGGACAAGGTGGTACCATAGCTTAGTCCCTACGATCTCCCAATCTGTCGGGTCTTGACTTTTTTGGGGGGATGTCTCAAGAATCTCGCCTATGACACTTCATTTGAATGTGAAGAGGAATTACTCGCCAGAATTTCGGCCGTTGCTGCCGAAGTGCGAGACATGCCTCGTCTGTTCGAGAAATTTCGCCAATCTTACATCGCCGCTGTGAGACGTGCTTTCAGATTGGCGGCCATTACTCTAATTTTTATTTATTAAATGTCATTGTTTAACTAAGTCATACTTGTGTTTTCACCTCACCGCATCGGTTTCACCATTAAGCTCGCACTGGCGTCTTTACGTTTAATTTTCGACCCCGTAAACTATGACGAAAAATGCTTAATTTGGTGTTGTTGAGACCCAGACCGTCCGACCTACTAGAAAGGTGTAAGGTAACCATTTGGACGGTCGGGAAGTGCCACACAATTTGGACCGGACCCAGTGGGGAAGACATCCACAGGGACCGTACCCTCCTTCCCCTACCATCAACCTCTCGGAAAGACTTACGGACCCACATGTTTAACGTGATCGAACTCCGTATGAACACGGCGGCAGTTGTGGCAGCGTGCAAATCCAGCGCTCAAACTACCGGGCTACCGTACCCGAAATGTGCCAACAGCATTTTTATACAGCATTTTATCATAAAAGTCCCAGAGATATGTTTAAACAAATTTGGTGAGGGATTAATCACAAATTAATATGCAAATGTTTACAGCAAGAGTGCAAATCACGCAACGTAGAAATGCATCATAGGCGAATTAATATTTGCCTCTTATCTTTAGATTTATTTACAATTTTTCAAAAATATGCTTCCTGCAAAATACCGTAAAATTTTACATGGTTAATTACAGAATAAAACTTGGAAATGGCACAATCAAAATGAACATAAAGAAACAGCTTAGAAATGTATGCATATGCAAATAAATATCTGCCTCTGATCGGTGCGTCACACAATCGCAACAGACGCATCATCACATGACAAAGTTGTTTTTGCTCTGCCATCTGATCAATCGCCTCACTTACGCAAGCGCAGCGCGCTTAGCCCGGCAGTCTGAGCGACACTTAAGTAGTTCACATTCCTACTACATTTTGAGAGTGTAGTTAGCCTGTACCGACAGTATGTCGCAATACAGCAACAAAGAAATTTTTGAAATGCTTATGCTGTACAGTTTATGCAATCTCAATGCTAACGAAACTGCACGGGATTATGAATGTACTTTTCCCAATTCTCGACATCCTTCTGGGAGATTTATTTCCCAATTGGTGCAACGAGTGCGTGAAAGAGGAAGCGTATCGTGTTGGTGGACTAGGTAGGCCCAGACTTCACTCAACTGATGTAGAAATTGATATTTTGGCTTACTTTTGCAAGTATCCACATAGTAGTGTTCGTACCGCTGCTTCAGAAATGAACGTGCCACGTGCAACAGTGTGGAGAATACTGAGACTGAATAAATGGCATTCATTTAACATTCATGGTGGGCAAGGACAGGAGCCAACAGATTATTCACGTCGTCTAGATGTTTGTAATTGGGCTCTAAATCAGGAAGATGCCACTTTCTTGAGAAACGTAATCTGGACTGACGAATGCTGTTTTAAACAAGATGAATGCATAAATCCTCAAAACGAGCACTTTTGGTTTGACACAAATCCATTCGTGATACGTGATATTCATCATCAGAAGCAATTTTCTGTTAATGTATGGTGTAGTATTTTCAGAAACCGTTTACTTGGACCTATACTCTATGATGGTACGTTGACTGGTGACAGATATGTTAATGAGATTCTGAATGCGGTTATTCTGGATTTTATGGATGAACTGCCTCTAACAGTACTTCCACACGTATGGTTTCAACAGGACGGATCTCCAGCTCACCATCCTACAGTTGTGAAACATTGGTTAAATAACGAGTTTCCAGACAAGTGGATTGGCTTGCATGGGCCAGACGAATTTCCCCCTAGATCTCCCTGATTTAACGCATATGGATTTTTATTTACGGGGTCGTTTACGCACAATTGTTTATCTGTCACCTCCCTTGAATAAAGCAGAGTTGCAACAACGCATTCAAGATGGGGGCGCGGTAGCCCATTGGTTAGCGCGCTGGAGTTAAACTCGGTAGGCCCGGGTTCGATTCCAGCCACTGCCAAAACTGCCGCCGTGTTCATGCGGAGTACGATCACGTTAAACATGTGGGTCCGAAAGTCCTTCCGAGAGGTTGGTGGTAGGGGAAGGAGGGTACGGTCCCTGTGGATGCCTCCCCCACTGGGTTCCGGTCTAAATTGGGTGGCACTTCCCGACCGTCCAAACAGTTACCTTACACCTTTCTGGTAGGTCGGACGGTCTGGGTTTCAACAACAACAACGCATTCAAGATGGTTGTCGTGACATCACTGAACAAAAACTTGATCGAGTGCACAGAAGTGTCAACAGGCGAATGCAGCTCTGTATTGGCATGGATGGAAAGCATTTTGAACAAGCTTTGTAATCTTTATGTAAAGTTATTATTTCTACACAGTGTAGATACTTTTGTACCAATAAATAGCAAAATTATTATTTATTTATGTAATCATTGCTTTATTTCGTAATTTGTGTATGACCCCTGAAATGCGATCTGCGGACACGATTTTTCCCCTCTGAGAATCAATGTCGATGCATCGAAAAGTGGTTTAAGTCAGCATTTTTGTCTTTTCATATCTATGGGACATTTTATGATAAAATGCTGAAATTTTGTACATCACCTTATTAGTGGATAGGGCACATTTTACTCATTGGAAAAGTTTTTGTACGGGAGCCGTATAAAAATTTAAATTTTGTATTTCTTAAAATTTAATTCCCTTGAAAATTTTAGTCGATTTCATAAAATTCTGTACCTTTTTTCATGCAACTTTGTAATTTATTATATTTGTCTAAGATCAATATTTAAGGAATAAAAGCCGAGGTCATACTTTTTGGGACACCCTGTATATATATATATATATATATATATATATATATATATATATATATATATATATATATATATATATATATATATAAATTCCCAAATAGGACAAGTAGCAATGTACTCGTAAAATTTCTAGATAAGTGGCGGAAGTAACGGCCGGGGGGAGTTGCGACCCCCAACACTCCGGTTAAAGCTTTTTTTGCTTTTAGCTTATTTTGCTTTTAGCTTTTTAATCAATTCACTCAAAATTGTAGCATTTTTTCAAGTTTTATATTATATAGTTTTATATTATAATATAAAACTTATATATAATATAAAACTAGGGCTTGTCCGCGTGTAAAGCTTTAATGCTTGGATTTTATTTGATTTTCTTCAGATGATTTCTTTTCTTCCGATCTTTCTCATGATTTTGTCTTCAGCTTGATGACCAGAGGTTTGCATTTTATTTTCCACTTGATTGATGATTCTCTGTTTGATACTTTTTTATTTGTTAGGCATTTTTTAATGTTGGAATTTTTTAATGTATTTTATCATTGGATTTTCAAACTATTATTACATATATATATCCATTTTAAACATTTATTCTATGATTTGCTTTTCACCAGAAAGTAATATTCTTAATGTTTATTTATTCGTTACTGACTTAAACTTAATTGACGAATCTAAACAATCTACTAAAATTAACGAATATTGTTCCCTTAATTTCGCCAATCCGGTTATTAATAATCTGAAGGTTAATAATATTTTAAATTCAGAATGTAATATCTTTCCAGTCAAACATGTAAATCCCAAAATTGCATTTAAATATGATAAACCGGTAGGATGTTATATTTTCAATTACAATCAAATAGCCAAATCAATAGATATTAATAAAAATTAAGAATTGGATAAAGAGTCTCTCTGCCACTGTTTATTAGATAAATACAAAGATTACATTGATTTACACCATGGGCATATTATAACGGGAAATCTAAATATTATTAATTTTGATACACCGAGATCACTTATGTTACTGGGCACTAAATACCGTTTACCTACTAAATTTTTGCGTGAATTAATTTTTAAGGAATTAATATTTGACTTAAATAAGTTTATTTTTAAAATCAGCTATAAATATCAAATTCCTGTAGAAGCTTTTAAACCCTGGAGAGTCCTATTAGAGCAATGCTTAAATAATCACTATATAAATATTCAGAAAATTAATAAATCATATAAACTTAATTCAATTAAAAAGGATATTAAAGAAATTCAAAAAGATTTTGTTATTATTTAATACTTTGTAATTATTAAGAATGAGTCACTGGAGGGTACTTATATAGTAATATTTACAGATGATAGAACACTCGATTTCTACTAGCATTATCGACATAAGTACCCTCTAGTCACTTTTAATAATTACAATTATAATTTACATAATATTAACATTAAAATCTTATCTAATAGAATCTCAGCAAAATAGAAGCAAATCCATCTTAATAATAGTAGTAATAACATTCCATATCTAGTTTTGGTACCCAAGTTTCATAAATCCCCTGTTGTTTTTCGAACTATTACTTTTGGGAATAATTCTTACCTTACTAATGCTGGTAAATTATTACAAAAAAATTTAAATGAAATCTCTTTGTCAGATGACATCTCTAACAATAGTCATATTGTAAAAAACAGCTTTTAATTAATTCAGAAATTAAAAACTCTAACTAATAAACATAATATTTGTACCTTTGATTTTAAGGAGTTAATCAATAATATTGATATAGATGATCTCTTTAGAATTTATTTTACAAATTTTTGAAAATATAATACTACCTTAAAATGTTCAATATTCCCTTCTAAAAAATTACTTAATTTCACTCTCTATGAGAATTATATTCAACATAGTGATTCTATTTTTTAGCAACAGTTTGGTATCCCACAAGTGGGGTGTGCTTCATCATATGTAGGATGCTATCAGTTTTTGCAGATAATGTTTATGTTTCGAGTACTGATTTTATGGGATTCATTATTTTGTAACAGACTTAGTAATTGTTCCATATAATTTTCCCTAATTTCTCCACTTCCGGGCTGTAAATTGAAAATTCGAATTCGTTAGCTTCTGTACCGTGGTCGATATTATAAGTATGAGAAGATTCCGCCTTCGGGTCACTGGGGGCTTCTGGAGGGTCTGGAAAGACAAAAATTCATTACACTCATTAGACAATTATATATAGGGATGATGCATTTATGTAGTAAATACACTCTGTTGGAAAAAAATATATGCACTCATAAGAAACTGACCTACAGCTGCGAAATTCGGCATATATGTATCGTTTGAGGAAATATGCAAACGATTAAAATTTGGGAGCAAATAAAAAAGTTTTATTAAGAAATGGTGGTAACAAGAAGATGGCATTTTAGTAAGTGGTAAATCCTCCCCTGCCAGCTATTTATAGTACTAGGCAGTTTAGTAAGTGGTAAATTCTCCCCTGTCAGCTATTTATAGTACTATATTTATAGTACTAGGAGAAAAACTATAATCTAGTGTCGCATAATTTGCATATGTATAGAAGTGTAGATGATATAATATGTGTATCCCATAATAATAATTCTTTTGTCTTAAACTTTTATCCTAATAATTTACAACTAAATGTCAGTAATAATGACTAATGCTGCAAACATTTTAGACATAAATTTAAATTTAAAAAATTGTAATATGTCTATAAACTTATATGATGAAAGACTAGACTTTAACTTTAATACCTCTAAAATTTAACACTTTGAGGCTTGTCTTGCATATATCAGTGAGTGTTTAGAAATATCATATCAAATCAGGTTCTTAGAATCAATAAAATTTGTGATGACAATTATAAATTAACACATTTTATAGAATTATTAAATACTGCAGCCAATAATGCATATCCTCCTAATTTCGTAATTAAAATTATAAACTCAGTGTATCAACTACCACTCGATAACCTTCAAGAAGTGGAGAAATTAGGGAAAATTTTATGGAACAATTACTAAGTCTGTTACAAAATAATGACTCCCATGAAGTCAGTACTCAAAACACAAACATTGTCTGCCAAAACTGATAGCATCCTACATATATAGCATATAAGAAAATTGAAAATCTAAATTACTGTTATCTTATAATTTAACATTTCATTAACAGCCTATATTGCATTTAGAACTGTGACTGATGGAGCTAATACTGATGCAAACAAGGCAGACAGACTTCTGTTATCAAAGTTAAATAAAAGTTATAGAGCAATCTCTAATAATAATTTATGTAATAACAGTATCATAACAATATTGATTTACAAAACCTTTTTCGTGTTATCATTGATATATATTAGTACTATGAACAGTATCACACATTTTCATTCTTTGTCGCCAAACCTACAAAATCAAATCTTCTTAAGTTTATATTATTCAATAGTTTTATACATCTAGGCTACTTAACTTATCTGCAGCAGGTCGGTATACCGCTAGATGGAGAAGCCTCCAATATTTTTGCAAATGTGTATTTATATTTTTATGAAAAATCAATATATAATCCTAGTTTCTCAGTGCTACGATATACTGATGATTTGATAGTCTTTCAGACTAATGAAACTGAATCACAACAATTGTTAGATTAATATCCAATTAATTTAGATTTATTATGTCATGATTTAAACTGTGAATCTGCAAAGTTTTGGACATTAATATTATTAATATTAATGATTATAGTCTGCGCTTTGGTGTTTATAGTAACTTACTAATGCCATATCTGAAACAAGCATTTGTTTGGGTTCATTTGCGTTGGATGCTCAGACCTGATGAAGAATCTATTCTAAATTGACTTCCAAATTAAGTCTAGTGCTGTTCATTTCTTTTTTCGGCATAGTACCAGTCTTTTAACTGTTTCGGTGATTTTATTGCCTTAATGTTTTGTCACAACTAGGTATTGATTATTATTCCATCTTTCTAATATATATTTATATATATATATATATATATATATATATATATATATATATATTAGAAAGATATATTAACCAAATCAAATAATAACGAAATATTAAAATCAACAAAACAGTTAAACCACGGCCATAATGTCGAAAAAAGAAATATTCAGCACTGGCTTAATTTTGAAGATTAATTAGACTAGACTCATTTTCAAGTCTGTGCATCTAGCTCTAATTAACCCAGATATATGCTTGTTTCAGAATTGGCAATAGTAAATTACTATAAATACCAATGCTACAGACTACAAGCATTAAAAGAGGAAGAATTGAAAAAAAAGGAAAAAAACAGGAAATCAAGAATTGCCATTATCATGAGGCAGGAATCTTAAACTGCAAGTGAAGTACGAGCAGAGCCGGAATGAAGATGGTCGAGAAACATCCAGAACAAGTATGACGACTAAGATCTAGGGGAGGGGGGGGGGGTTACAGTGACATTCCCTAAAACCAGTCCAGTGAGTTAGAGTATACGAGACAAAACAATTTACCATATAAGTAAAGCAGGATGAACAGACAAGTGATTCTTAATTCTTAGAAGAAATTAATAAACGAGTATTCCATCTTCACCATTATATAAGGGGCTCAAATCGTAGTATCAAATTGGCTAATGTTACATATTTTTAGCGAAAATAATTTTCAAAATATTATATATTTATTTATCTTATTTTCAAATTTACTATTTTTCAATTTTTTATTTTAGTTTATTTTTTATTTTATATAATCATATAATTAAGAAATTACAATAAATAGTCTTTTTTTTTAAAATCAAATTAGCCGCCATAATTGAAGGTTTTGAGTACTGACTTTATGGGAGTCATTATTTTGTAACAGACTTAGTAATTGTTCCATAAAATTTTCCCTAATTTCTTCACTTCCGGGCTGTAAATTGAAAATTCGAATTCGTTAGCTTCTGCACCGTGGTCGATATTATAAGTGTGAGAAGATTTCGCCTTCGGGTCACCGGGGGCTTCTGGAGGGTCTGGAAAGACAAAAATTCATGACACTCATTAGACAATTATATATAGGGATGATGCATTTATGTAGTAAATACACTCTGTTGGAAAAAAATATATGCACCCATAAGAAACTGAGCTACAGCTGCGAAATTCGGCATATATATATTATTTGAGGAGATATGCAAACGATTAAAATTTGGGAGCAAATAAAAAAGTTTTATTAAGAAATGGTGGCAACAAGAAGATGGCATTTTAGTAAGTGGTAAATCCCCTCCCCCTGCCGCTATACAAGTCGATAGTCGGTCAGTTAATTAAATTGCTTATGTCCCTCTGCAAAAAATTCTGCCACAGGTGTTGCAACTGGTTAGTTAATTCAGTGATATTCTGAGAAGGATGCAATTGCCGTACTAGCAGGTTCCAGACGTGTTGTTCTATTGGTGATAAGTATGGGGACCTAGATGGCCAAGGGAGGGTAATAAATCCCCGAATACATTGTTGAGAAAGTTGTGCAGTATGTGGTCAAGCGTTGTCTAAATGAAACCTGGATGGTTTGACATCATAGGCTGTATATCGTTGAAGTGCAAACGAGCCGTCGGATGGGCCTGCAGAACAATTAGAGGAGATCGGCTGTCCCACGAGATGGCTCCCTAGATTGTCACACCACGTGTGATGGCTGTGTGCCGCTTGACAACAAATACGGAATCAGAACGCTGGCAAGTCCTCGTCTACACACGTATGCGTCGGGCATCAGCACTGAGAGAGAAGCGAGATTCGTCGCTAAAGACAACATGCCCCCAATCGGACACTGGCCAGGCTGACCGAGCTCGGCAGCAATCCAGACGGCTCTGCCTATTGTTGAGAGATCAGTGGTAGGCGTCTTAATAGACGTCAACACCTAATTTTACCTTCTGCCGGTCGTCGCCGAATAGTATCCCTTGATATAGGATGCATGGAGGATGGTAAATAACTTCGAATGGCTAATAGAGTCGCCATTGGTGTGGACTGCCTCCTCTCCTAACTGCACGATCTTATGACTGCACGAGTTTCTCCAGCAGTTGCCTGTCCGGCTCGTCCTGAGATTCTGCGTCGGTTACGTGTGCCTTTTTTAATCTACCTTTGATAACACCGGGCAACTAGCATATTTCACCGACTAAGATGGCGACTGATGCTACCAACTAGCTTCTCTTAGGCCTGTGATGCGATCTCTCTCTCTATCTGACAATTGTTCGTAGCACAGTCGAGTGTGTCTCAAAGGCATTTTTGGACACAGCTTGCAGTATCAAAGCAGAAAATCCTATTCCACTTGCTCATTAGTAAGAACACCGATCGTTTTAAATGCGCGTTGCATGTACCCAATAACATCATTGGCGCTGACAGTTTCATCATTTGCATAATTCTTAAAAGGATATTTGCATATCTCTTTAAACGATTTTCATAGCTGTAGCTCATTTTTTTTATGCGGGTGCATATATTTTTCTGCAACAGAGTGTATTTATTTTGTTTCTGAAAATAAATAAAACATATTGATAATTAATACTGCGCCTTTTGAAAACAAAATATATATGTTTCGTGGATAAAAGGACCTAAGAGCTAATGCATCGGGAAATTATAAATAAATTAAAATATTTATTCATAAACATTAGATAAAACGCTATGATATGTTGAACCATTTCACCTCCTCCTCCCCTAATTTATACCTGAGATATATATAAAATGTATATGATCACTGGTAAATCATTTTCTTTAGCGTGCCGCTTTGGTTTGGGTCTTTGAACAATAGGGAACATTGTCTGTTATAAGCCTCCTTCTTCACTTAGAAAGAAAGGGATAACAAACACAGATACTTTTTTACTTTTTTAAGACGCTCTGTATACCTAGATTCTTCTTTTCCGTCAAAGAAACGACTGAGGACCATCCTGTTTACTTTGGCCGCAAAAATATTTTTATATTTATTATATTTTCTAGTATTTAAGCCTGTCAAAAACAGGGAAACTCAGACTGTCATTTTTTATAATATGTTATTTTGTTTAATAATGCATGATGCGTAGCGCCGAAAATACCTTTGGTTCAATTGCGTTCTGTCAAGCACTGGATTGTCCAATCAGTTGCCTATATTTAGCTGAACCAATTTAATTTGCATATGACATTGCTCTGGTGGATCAGAGGGGGCGACAGCATCTATGCCCGCAAACTGGAAGTCCAGAGAGCACAAGGAAACGAAAGTTGCAGATTTCTAGACCCTGGGAAGGTTTCTAGAAGGTTTATAATAAATCTCCATCCCCCTCATTAATTTACGTTAACTTTTCTGTTCGCCCCGGGGAAAAAAATAAAAAAAGCCGACCTCTTTTATTTTTGTCCGGTGATCGATATCACAAGTTTACAAAGATTCAGATATTTAGCTCACTAGGAGAAATTTGAAGGATGTTAAAGAACTTAAAAACATTCATTTTTAAAGCCCCATCGGGAAGGGGAGCGGGGAACAAATAATTCTGCTCCTCTGATCGCTCGTCGTTTCTATGAGCGAGCAAAAATTCAGACCTCTAAGTCACCGGGGGATTTCTGGAGGGTCTACACATGTTAGATATTTATTATATAGATTATTTTAGAATTAATAAGAACAATTCTAAAATTAATTCTAAACGTAATCAGCGCAAAATTGGACCATGACTTTTGTTATTTGCAATGGGAGCGCGATTCAACTTAATTAATATTGTGTGAGATTAGCATAACTTACATACATACTAATATATATATATATATATATATATATATATATATATATATATATATATATATATATATATATATATATATATATATATATATATTTATTTGAAGGATCATTTTAGAAATAAATAAAGCAATAAGTAAAGCAAACATAAAGCAAATGGTTGTGCAAATATAACAATAAAAGTAGTTGATGGTTTAGGAAAAACTTATTATTTGAATAGTGCAGTAATTACTTTTAGTATCGTGACGAGGACGAAAATTCAAATTTGAGTTTTTGACGGAAGAGCGTGTTTCAAACATCCTTGAACTCGAATCGAACGTTTTTGGGGTGGACACATATACATCAAGTACATTTTCCCTGAGTCTGTGGAAGCGATATTTCACGAGCGAATGGAACGTTTCGAACTAAATTTGGTAGCAATATTACAATCAGTGAATAGTGAAAGTCTATTAATTTGAAGCGCAATGGAATGTTCGGAAGACCTCCCAATTTTTGTGGTGAAATATTGAAATGATCATTAAAAAAATTAGATCCTTCATAAAATGTTACGTACATGATCATTTCTTATGTAAATTTTAATTAGAAAACAGAGGACTCAAACTTTAGAATGCTAGCACGAAACGTTCTTGTGATATTGTACATTTTTCAAATAATTTTATAAAAAGGAAAATCACATAAAATAAAAAAAAGGTATTAACTATTGTGAAATCACTTTTCACTTATCACTTTTCATATGCAATATTATGCGATAAATTTGTTAACATCATTCTCATGGATCTAGTTCGTTCCTTTCACGAGAGAAGATACTTTGGGTAATAGTTTTGCACTTTGACGCCAATAGTCATTTATGTTTGAAAAACTTTTTCCTCCGTTTGTCTGTAACGAGTGGCGATAAATTTGTTGAAGTTGGCCACTCATTTAGTGCCATCATTTAGTGCCACTCATTTAGTGGCCACTCATTAGCCAACTTGGCAATATTTTGCCTCAGTCGTCAAATGAAAAACCGCCAATTGAATAAATGACGCTAAATTAAGAAAAATGAGGATAAATTGATGAATTAATTATTAAAATATTTCATATATAGACTATGTTACTTATTGCGAATGCTATCAATATTCATAACTGACAATTTAGAATTGGACGAAATATAATTTAATTGGGTACTTCGAAATAGTATTACATGTTATCATCCGAAAAAGTGCCTAATGTACAATTAAACGTGAAAAACATTGAGTTGCGGATCTTATACATTATTTTTTTCAATGTGAATAAAATGTAAAGAATATGAAAGAATGTTAATAAATAATGTAAAATGCAATTGTTATTCCATTTGTAATTTAGTGTTTGAACGCAAATAAGATCAAAGTCGTTAAAGTATTTCATCCTCCATATATTAATTTATCTTTTAGGTAATATAATAAAAAAAATCTGATGTTGGCAGCACATGACTTTCCTTATTTAATGCAATGAATTTACTTCTTGAATGGTGAAAAAGTGATGAAAAGATCTTCTGCACAGTGTTTGTAACGTTAAATTGTACATTTGGCGCAGTAAATTATACATCTGGAAAACTATTTCGTACCCAATATATATAAATTTAACTTAACTCTAAATAAACAATTATCAATAATGATAGCAACCCCAATAAGCAATATAGTTCATATATTTAAATATTTTAATAATAAATTCATCAATTAGCGATATTTTCATTAACTTGACGTCATTTTTGCAATTTTGACAATATTTTCGTCAATGTGGGGCCAAATATCGCTAAGTTGGAGATATAAAGCATTTCTCATATAATAAAAGGTATGCCAATCATATGGCGGAATTAAAAATTTGCAAAATATTGCATCCTATTTGGAGTCATTTTTATGAGTTTGGCTACATTTTTATCAATTTGGTAACATTTTTATCAATTTGGCAACAGTTTCGTCAATTTGGCAACATATGAAAAAGTCGTTGGCTATATGCTGCCAAAATTCGTCGCCAAGCGTTAAAGGCGGAGTCTTATGGTAGAGTCTTATATTCTTTCCAAAATATTGAATCTTAATCAGTTAGTTGTGATTTTCATTGATTCAGCGTCATTCTTATCAGTTTGGCGACATTTTAATTAATTTGGCGACATTTTTATTAATTTGGCGACATTTCCATCAATTTGGCAACATTTAAAAACTCGTCAAGTTGGCGATATTCCGTCAAATTTGTCGCTAAAATTTCGTCAAGGTCGGAGAAATAGGTTATTCTTAAAGCAGATAAACGACTAATAGCGCCGAATACAAAACTATTACCCAAAGTATCTTCTCTTATAATAGATACTTATTCTTTCCAAGATATTAGATTTTCATCAATATTAGTCTTTATTTTCATTGATTTAGCGACATTTTTATCAATTTGGGGCTATTTTTTGTCAATTTGGCAACATTTAAAAAACTCGCCAAGTTGGTGATATTCCGCCAAATTTGCAGCCAAAATTTCGCCAAGCATTGCTTATGGAGAAATAGGTTGTTTTACGGTAGATAAACGAGTAATGGCGTCAAATTACAAAGCTATTACCCAAAGTCTCTTCTTTAGGTCTACGAGAATGATAATAATAAATTTATCGCATAATATTACATATGGAAAGTGAACAAATTTCACAATAGTTAATATACTTTTTCATGTTATGTGATTTTTTAATAAATTTATTTGAAAAATATCCAATATCTCGAGAACGGTTTATGCTGGCGTTCTAAAGTTTATGTCGATCGTTTTTTAATGAAAAATTACATAAGAAATGATTATTTACGTAACTTTGTTGAATATTTTAATTGTTTGATGATTTTTTAAAAATTTCATATCAAAATTTAGGAGGGTTTTGAACATTCGATTGCGTGTAAAAACAATAGGTTTCCAGTATTCATTAATTGTGATTTTTGTACTATATTTTGTTCGGACCATACACATACAGACATCACCTCAAAAGCGTCTGATTCGTGTTCAGGGATGCTTGAAACGTGCTCTCCCGTCGAAAACTCGAATTCGAATTTTCAACTCCCCCTCACAATACTTTCCTTATGCATTGTACTATGTGTATAAGGAAAGTAAAAATAAATGTTCTCAATATTGCTCGATGTTACGAAAATATCAAATTCCTTATTATTTCGGTAACATTTTACTTTCTCGTTCTTAATCGAGGATGCAATAAATAATTCAATAATTTACTGCTAGTTACTCACACAGTTTTCTTCAAGTAGCACTAATGGATTATTGTGCTTGTTCCCAGCGCGCCAATAAAAATGAATGATATATCAGTGCAATGCTATTATTTTTCAACTCTCGTAATAATGATCTTCTTTTTAATTTGGATTTTAGAATTCACTGCAATGCAATTCATGTTTTCATCAAATTGTATGTTCCAAACTTCGTATTGCAACGCCTCCTTGGAGAATTTACTGTAAGGTGGATCATAATATGTAGTAGAAATAAAACAAATATATTTCTTATGACGTAAACTTGACGTAACATTTATGTGTCATTATTAGAGACATGAGTCATTTATTGTTACCTCGTTCATTTATCAGAAGTATGTTTGTATAGAATGTTTTTTTACATGAATATCAATTGTTTTAAAAAAGAAGAAAATAAATATGTTTGGCAGCAGTACTTAATACTGCTGCCGAACATACTATATATACTGGATTTAATATGTATTATTATTTTTGGTAGCAGTATGTAATGTCATGTGGGATATACCATCGGTATAACTGAAAAAAAAAATGCGAGCTTAAATTTATTTAAACCGTTTCATAAACAAATGAAATTACATAAAACAATGTTTGACCATTTATAAAATTGTAATAAATTTAAGAACATTTATTTTTTAATTTGCATCTTTGTTGATATAATTATATATTTTTTTATTTATATTTGTTGCATTTAGAATTATACATCCATTTTCCATTTATTTATTTATTAAACCCAGAATATATGCCAATATTTATAGAAATAGTTAAATAATGAACTGAAACCTATTTTTACTTTGTGCTTTTGATATAGTTAATTTAGAACCGTGCTTTTAAGTTCAAACTTTAAATATTTGAATATTATTATTATGTTCGGATAACTTTATTTTTCTGTAAGATTGTATTTGATAATATTTTTACGTTCGAACATTTAAGACTCCTTATTTTATTCATATTTTAAGATTATTCTATTTCCAGTTAAAATATTTTTCATATAATTCACGGTTTAATTCACAACACTTACATCTCTTGCAGGATAATCACATTTTAAATGTCATTATTATAGTTTTATATAAAAGGATGAAAGATTTTCAATGTATTTTAATTTTCAAAACATGTCAAATATTTGTTTGACAGCTAGTTTAGATAGAAATTGCAGTTTTTATTATTTTGTATGATTCTCACTGTAATCCAATTTCATTAATTTTGCTTTACGAAATGTTTTATTTCGATTTTTATTTTGTTTTTATGGTTAAATATGAATTCAATTTTGAGTGTTTAGAATCAGGTGTAACATATTTACACATTATTTTAAATGAATTGAATTGGCATTAGAAAAAAAAATAATAATGTTTTCGCATTCTTTTTTTTTTAATTAAAGATGATCAAACAATTATTTTAAGACGTTTCATACATTTAGAATAATAAAAGTGGAGATATAGAAACGAAAAACTAATTTTAAAAATTATTGACAAAGAAAATTATTTTTAAATGGTTCACGCAATTTTATTATTTATCCAACAAATTATCTTTGACTCTTCATTTTGAATTAAATTACAATAATCCGCAAATAACATTTTTGGTCTTAGAATTGTAAATAAATGACTAAATATTTAAATTAAAGTAGCTAATATATTTCAATTTCAGGCAGTACATTTAAATTAAAAAATCTGCCTGTTAAAAAACAAACAAACAAAAAATACAAAACATGGAGTTTCAGTGAAGGGAAGGTTTTTTTTTTTTTAAAAATAAGAAGGAGGTAATTTGTTTAACTGAGGGCGAAAGAGTTAATTGTCTTTTCTTTCTGAAAGCATCAGCAAATCTTTTCCCCTGAAGTTCGGAAACAGTAATTTTTGAGTTAAATGACCCTCAACAATAGTTTATTTTGAATATTTTTTCTGTTTGTGCTTTGTTTCTTTTTAGGTGCAAATAAACTTATTTTTTTATAGAAATATTTAGAATAAAATATGCAATTATTTTCTAGAAATATTGTATAGCAGAGAATATTTTATAACTTTTCTTTTTTATGTACATCGATAAAATATTAAATATCAGTGTGATTTTCTAGGGTAATATTAATTATAATTTGTATGGGTACAAGCCAAGCCATTGCATTGAAAATTGAAAGTATCATTATTAACATTTTTTTATTATTATTATCATCATGAAAATGATTTATTTTTCATTTTTACGTATTTTACGGGAATTTGAATTGAACTTTTCGGTTTTCCTTACTTATCCTCTTTTATGAGCTCGTTACAATTATTGTTGACCAGGAGATCCAATCGTTTTCACAGAATTCATGTAAATGCATGTAGACATAGAATATATATATATATTCCTGAACAAATTATTATAAATAATTTAAAAATAATTTTAAAGGTATTAATATATGGCAATTTTATTATCTGTTATTGAATCGACATTACGCATTGGTTTTGAAATTTATGAATTTGTAATTAAATTTTAGCGAAATGGATTGATAGTTTAGAGGGCACCCCTTCACACAACATTAGAAGTGAACCGGAAGAAATCATTTAGAGGAAAAATGATTTTGAAATTAAATCGTACATGAAGGGGGGAAAATCATAAATTAGACACTAACGAATGACTATAGCATAAGAAATTCGGACGTCAGAAATGGCAGCGCTTGCATGTAAAGGAGGGGGGGGGGGGGGGGGAGATGAATAAAAAATTAAAAACAAAAATAATAAAAAAGAGGCAAAGCATGGTTACCGAACCTCTAATGTGAACCTCGAAGGGAAAGTTATTCCTGCTCCCATCAATCGCATAAATCATCCAAATCTGTCAGACAGCTTGCCAAACGCGGTCCCGGTCCATCCATCTCTGATCGCCGCCGGCCCGTCTGCGGGGCTCCAGTTTGCTGTCAAAGGTCAGGCCGGGGCCCTGCCCTTCTGTACCACCCACTGACCAATGAAAAACTATGGGAACGCCTCATGGAGTATTTTATTCGTTCGGAAGAGCCAGAAGGCGTCTCTTCTTTACCTCCATTGGTCGCATTGTTTTGGACGCCGGCATTTGCTGCCACCTAGGCGGTGGCTGAATGCCAAATGTGGGCCTCCCCCTGACCCCCGGCGAGTGAGTGTGATGCGGCGCTGCTAGCACTGGATTGCGGTTTGAAAAGCTTTTGAAAATGGAGGCTGTCAAAGGGCGAGCAATTACAAGGTTTATATTAGCACATGAGAGAGTTTTAACCCTCCCCCATAGATTCATTTCTTATTTGCAAAAACGCACAACGAGCGCCCCTTTTTTAGCACTCCAGGAGAGATCTACTAAAAACAAATCGGACAATGTTTTGGTGTGTTAGCACTCTAAGACCGCCCACTTCAAAACTGTTTAGTTACCTAATATCATTAAATACATGTCTTCCATCGTGATAACGGTAATACCAGCTCTCATCTCTCCCTTGATTGCATAATGCTAGAGTATCACATTTTACCATCATCCTTTGTAGTCAGTGAATAGGAGGCGTGCCGGAGTTTTAAACTGATTGTCAATGATGGGACAGGTGAGAAAAAAAATTGAATTTCACTGGAACAAAGACAATTTAGGAACTTAAACGGAAGCGCTTTTGTCAACACGACACATTTTTCAATGAGGTGGCCAAGTGATATATTAGAATACATATTTTATTTCTAAAATCACAGAGGCTGGCCATTTTTATCTAGGATGGAATAGGGGGATATTTTATTAGACAAAAACCTGGGTATAGCCATACTGTGAAGGGGGATTTTTTTCATGGAGTACTTCTAAGGGAAACTAGGCAGTTTCATGGTCAGAAAACTTAACACATGTATAGGCTGTCAACAATGCTTTATGCTAGAACCAAATTCGTGTCCAGCTGCTGGATTCCCTATGATTCAAAGTTCTACATATACTATCTTGTTGATCAATGGCTCTCGTGAATCACGTCCAGGTTACTAAATATTAAGGAGATGTATTTTAGGAATAACTCATTTAGAAGTAATGCATGTAAGCTACACAATGAGAAATAATTTATTAATAAATTGAAAATATATATACGAGCCATCTTAAATATAGTGACATCTCTGATACAAAACACTGTCAAACCGATATTCAACATCTATATCAATAAAAAATTCTTGAAAATTCTAACAAATAAGTTTTACAAATGAAATATTGATGCACGTGATCAGTTAATATTTAAAGCATGCAGTTTATTGCTACTATTGAATACGCTACAGGCTCAACTAGAATGATCTGCAATATATTTTATTACAAATATATCGTATGATTACTATCTTATTATAACAAGTTGAAAATATATTCTATACTATAAGTTATATTCTACAGTGTAAATATAACCTATTCTGATGATTTAGAGGTTCCTCAAAATTAATTACATTTCCAAAGATATAGAATTTTCATTTATAGTTTTTATTGGGAATTCGTGAAAATGCAAAATAGGAATTACAGATTAACAAGTTTTATTCACATTTAAAGCAATTAATGTGAATCTTCTAACCAGATAGCAAATTCAGATTTATTTGATCGAATTACTTTTACTGCAGCATTGAACCTTTTTATATTTTAATAATTTCTTAAGTTTGCTAATGTCTAATTAAAAAAAATAATAAAAAATGAAATAAAATAATGCGTTTTTAGCATGTTCGTTCTCTACGATTCATACTCATTTCACTAATTCGGAGTAAAATGATAAAAGAAAATTACAGTTTTTTTGTCACATTCGTTTTATTGTTCTTAATAGGTAACGAATTGTTTCAATTATGTAAAATGAGATGTATTTTATTCTGGATGTAATGTTGATTAATTAATTACGGATTAATTTATTATTATATTGATTGAAATGTGAGTATCCGTAAGTTCTTTCAGACAGTAGCTTTTTGGGGATGTTGTGTTGTCTCTTTATCGTTGTCTCTCTGTGTTGTCTCTCTCGATCCACACTGTTTTATACTATCAAGAAGTAACAATTATGTTTTCTTTGGAGCATCAGCATAGTATTAAACTCTTTCAAGGTGCAACTAATGACATTTTTTGTGCATATATTTTCTACATAATTTTAAATCAATATTTGAAATGCAGTTCTTTGACGATTTTTCAACACAATTACTTGAATTACTGGTGAAAATTTAAAATTTGAAATTACGTTCTGGTAGTACTTCAGATTTATACTAACACAGTAAACTGCCGATAATCTAGCACGTTCAAGACTTCAGCGTTGTCAGATTATCGAATGTAAAAATAAAATGGGAGGAAAATAAATAATAAACAAATAATGAACGCTAAATGTAATATTTATTTGTCTAAAATGTTATATAGACTGTATAATATGTGAAAAAGTATTTAAATTAATTTAAACATTACAAGGTAAACGTCAATAAACAAAAATTCGCATAGCGACGCGAGCTCACGAACATTTTTCAAATACAAAATTCAGTTTGAGTGGCGTGCCGGACTATCAAGCATGCCGAATCATTTGATGCCGGATTAACGGAAGTTTACTGTATAAAGATTAGAGTAATTGTATGTCTCTTGATTGTATCTTATAAATAACTACATCTAATTTATTTAAAACAAATTCTCTACATAAGGACTTAATACTACAATTTTAAACGAAAGTATTAAATTGAATATATAATAGTATGAATATAGAACATGCTAGAATAACACTAAAATATTCGTACAGATGTAAACATTGTTGCATGATTATAGATATTATACTAAAAGAAAAGGTTATTTCAGTTAACGTGAGAATTTTTTTTTTCATTGTTAATTTAAGAAATGCCGTGCGTGTGATTTTATCATGGAATTGCATTTTATAAAGATAACAATAAGTTAAAAGTTCGTTGATATATCTACGCAAACGGTATAGGTTTCAAAATATCTTTTCCATGTACAAAATTTGAAATTAAATAAATATGCCAAATATTCGGAAACTTCATAACTTAGGAGAGCATCAAATTAATGAGCGTGTGCACCATAGTACTTGCGAACAGCAAGCAGCTCTTGTCATTTTATACATATAATGTTATCATAAAGGGCTTAATATTGCGCCCGTATATGTAAGTGTGGAAATTATGACAATTATTAGAGCAAAACCCACTTAGCGACGTTACTGTGCATCTGCACAGTAATGTCGCTAAGTGGGTTTAGGGTGTTATTACGCCCCCCCCCCCCCCCCCCCAGGAATTCGTCGAAACCTATTAAAATTCGGAGAAATAATATTTGAAGAAATGGAAAAAATATATTTGGTGACTCCCCAGCCCACCAAGTTTTTTGGCGACGCAACCAACCCTGCCAAGACCACAAATCATATTTTCTTGGAATATATGAGCATAAATGTTTAGCTGATTTAGTCTAAAATGTATTCGCTGTACGAAAATCGCAGTCGAATGAAATAAATAAAAATTTATACTCACAAGCATTATGTATAGTTTATTGTTTTGTTTAACCAAGTCAGTCTGCTATTTTAATCTACTGTCTCAAAAAAATAAATAAAATAAAATAAATAAACAAATAAAAAAAATTAAAATTTAGCGTTTTTGGCAGTTTATGAGTCCAAACAGAACGATTCGTTCATAATCACATGCAAAATCCTCATCAAAATGCAACTGACATTGAATAAATATCTCGTGAAATTCCCTATTCGTGAATTCTTTGACATCACAATACAAAACTATTATAAAAAGTGTCTTCTCTCGTGAAGGGAGCGAACTAGCTTTACGAAAATGATGTTAACTTATTTTTTGCAACGTATATGTTGGAATATTTTGAGAGCATTTGCAGAGTACAGTTCGACAATAAGAGCTTGCAATTTCGTCCAGGTAGCTCAACGATAGAGGCACGAAAATCCGTGGTTCGATTCCCTGTTGGGTCAGCGAGGTTCCTTACAATTGCTCTCGAACAAATCAACCCTGTTGGCTAGTGCAAATATGTCGGCGGTCTGAAAGTGACCCACGATTACCACGATTACCACGGATTCAGTGGACTCTAGGATATTGACCGCCCATTTCAAATCGGGGAGATAACGACCATGCATGGAGAATAAAAATAGCTGGAGGTTGTCAGTTGCACGCCAATCTGGCATTAGAAGATGGAGAATGTAGAGTCTACTCCGACAATAAGTGATTGCCATTCCGTCCTAGTAGCTCAACAGTAGAGCGTTGGCTAGGTAGGACGAAGATCGGTGTTTCGATTTCTGGTTGGGGCAATAAGATTCTTCACACAGTTCAGATTCTTCACAAGGCGAGGTAGCCCAGTGGTTAGCGCGCGGGAATTGCACTCGGCAGGCCTGGGTTCTATTCCCTCCGCTGCCTAAACTGCCGCCGTGTTCACGCGGAGTACGATCACGTTAAACATGTGGGTCCGTAAGTCTTTCCGAGAGGTTGGTGGTAGGGGAAGGAGGGTACGGTCCCTGTGGATGTCTCTCCCACTAGGTTCCGGTCTAAATTGCTTGGCTCCTCCCGGCCGTCCAAACAATTACCTTACACCTTTCTGGTAGGTCGGACAGTCTGGGGCTCAACATTAACAACAACACAGTTCATATTAGCTTTCTGAAGTTTGTATCATTCGTTTTCTAATGAAAAATTACGTATGAAATAATACTATATTTATCTTTATTGTAAGTCTTGATTTTTTTTTTATGATTTTTTCGAAATTCATTTGAAAATGCGGAGGATGGAGTCTTTTAAACATTTGATTGCGTTTAAAATTAGCTGGATTGTAGTATTTACCGGCTGTAATAATAGTAACAATTTGTATTCGAAACGTTCCATTTGTTCCTGAGATAACGTTTTTAAAGACTCACGGACACACATACTGACATACACACTAACATTCATACACACATTGATATGCTTATTAACATTCATACGCACACTGACATACACACTAACATTCATACACACACTAAGAGACACAAATACACTAACATTCATATAAGCACTAACACACACAAACACCCACATACACACACTAATATACACATTCATAGTCATCATTTTGAAAACATTCAATTCGAGTATAGGGATGCTTGAAACGGGATCTTCCGTCACAATGTTTTCCCTATACATTGTACTATGTATGTAGGGAGATTAATAAAAAGGAATATGTAATTTGAAGTCGAATTTTAACTGCTGAAAAATCGTTCTTTGAAAAGGGAGGGTGTATTATGTGACGGCTGTTGACAATACCAAGTTAATGTTGATCCATCCGAAATTCATTATTGCGTTCCTTGCATGTATTTGACATCTGATGCCGTAAAATTCTTGCTTTTATGGCTCGTGAATAATACATTATAAAATTGACGCAATAATAAAAATGTGACTATTTTTCTCTACACTGTTCTTATCAACTTCACATGGACTCTCTGCTCCCACGTAAAGAGCTCAAAACTTAGCACACACTTTCATTTCGAGGAACATTTTCATTAATTAAATTTTCACGTTGTTTTGTTGCGTTATTACTTTACGTCGTTACGTTATTTACGTACATCATCTTCTATGGGTTCGTTCTCGGCTCCCAGAGCACGTAGAAAGCTGAAATGGATCACTCACTTCCATATCGCTAGCATTTTCATTTGTAAAAATTTTCAAGTCATTGCGTTGCGTTGTTACGTCATTTACGTACGTCTAGACTATGCTTTTGCCGTGTTTATGCATTTTTTTTTTTTGCGAATTACGGTTTATCTTTGGATGTAATGTTTTCCAGTCTAATGCATCGATCCGTGTATAATACTACATAGGTTTGAACATAAATTGCATTAAAAAACAAAAGTAAGTTTTTATATCCTCCACTACACAACAGTGGCTCACAGAAAAGTAGAAAATATATTTTAATCACTCATGAAATTGAACCGAGTTGATGGTGTAAGTAGATTCTATTCAAAACAATACTATATAAATCCTATTTCCTTATCTAAAATTGATATTATGCAAAATTTTCGAAACTATTTCATCTGCCTACACCTTCAATCCCTTTATACAATTTTGCTTAAAGATTATTGTTTATTAATATATTATTGTTTTGAGTTGAATCTGCCTTGGTAGAATTTCGTGTGCGATTAAAATTAATTTCTTACTTTTGTGTGCTTTACTGTTATGTAGGGGAGGGCATAGAGAATTTGTTTTGTCTCTCCGAGTTTTTTCATATATCCATACATAGAGATATTTTTAACAACTGCCAAGAAATGTTTAACATCTGAATAGCCACCACTCACACCTCCATATACGGAGTGGATCGGAAGGTAAATGTCTCATGCTTCACCTGGCACGTGCTTGTTTACTGAATCAATGTCTCCGACACACGACAGTCGATTTACACAGCGGGGCGGGAGGGGGTCTCAATTGCTAAAGGAATCACTGCTTTGCGCAATGGGGCTACACAAAGTTAACACGAGATAGTAGATGTCGACATTGGGGAATTACAGCCTCTGACAACCGACATTTTGCACGAGATAGCGTATGTTGCAGCGGAGAGTAATTCAAGTTTTTTCAATGCTAATCAAAAGACAATTTTGTTTATTACTTTCCCTACAATACATGTAAGGACAAATATTGTGATGGGGTAATATATCTGATGTGGCTAGCACATGACT
>OX578141.1:154258568-154271068 GCA_951213105.1 Amaurobius ferox
CTGTTTGGGTCCCCTTCGAATGTGCTAAACAGTTTGTCACTGACAAAAAGGGATCCAACGTATTCCTGAAACAGCTATAATATGCATTGTTTCTCAATTTATGCGTGATTACGATGCTTAATTTTTCCTAATCTTTTGCACAGTTTTTATTATTTAATTTTACAATATCCGGAATTCAATATTGAGAAAAATAAAAGTAACAGCGATATGGATCCATTTTTATTTTATACTTATTTATTAAAAATTATGTTAAAACTTGAAATAACATTGTGTTTATCTTTACCAAATAAAATCTAGATTTCCAAGCTTCCGATATCTAAATGTAGTACCAGCTATTTAAATAACTGAACGCGAGAATTTGATGGTTAAAACAAATTCTCCCTCTTTCGCGTTCTATCGAATTCTCTGAGAAGTGGCCAAAAAATGTGCCACTGCAAATTCAAAATATCACTCATTCATTTTAAAATAGTAATATCAACAGTGTGCCTTTGAAACTCAATCATTATTTCTAAACTTAATCAATTATTTGCTTAATCAATCATTATTTATACGTTATTAATCATTATATAATCAATTATTTGCTCATAAGCTGTTTAAAATTAGAGATTAAATTGTACTAAGAGTAACAAATTGAGTTCAACTACGAAAATATCAAAATTACAGTGTAGCAGTACTGACGTGAAGTTATGATTGAGCTTGCTTGAAACTAAGTACAAGTCATCTTTAATGAAATGATATTTTGAAGAGCCAATAAAATCATGGACAATTTCGTACTGCAATTTGTTACATTTCACGAAGAAGGTTCATTTCAATGTATTTTACTTACATACAAAATTTATTTCTTTTAACATTTTATATGTTACATATGTTACTTACATAGAAAATGTTAATCATCAGAACAAAACGGTCGTAAAACAACAATTTTCGCTACTCAACTAATTAGCTTTTTTTAAAAATAAAAACACTTGATGGCAAACACTTTTGTTATTATTATTATTATTATTAATATTGCTATTAAATCTGTATAGGCTGCAATGTTTTACCTTAAGAGTTATCAAAACTTGTAAAATTGCTTCTATACAAATATGCGCTTTAAATGTAAATTATAAAATATCCAGATTTCACTTTTACTTTTTACTTTAACGTTTTTTGACTATTTAAATGATAAGAAGCTATTGCTTAAATTGCAATTACGTCCAACCAGAAGATTATATTTTTTAACCGTCGAAATATGTATTCGATAGCCTTTTGACATACAGGCGGTTAGAAATATTATAATGCCATCACAACATATGCAGTTGAATAGCATATATGCATTTGCTATAACAATTCCTTTTAGGGTTCAGTTGTCATAAAAGTAATTAGTTTAGCAAACATCAATAACATTATAATTGAACATTTGATTTAATGTAAAACGACATCTGTTTATGTTTACATTTCCATCAATTTTAACAAGAGAAAGTGAAAGTTACATAATTTGCCCAGTGCTGATTCAATTTTACAAGCATTTAATAATGGTAATTTCATGCCCAGGGCGGCACATTTTAAAGGATGGCAAATTCTTGGACAGTATCATTTTGAAACGGTGAACCGTACAAGAATATTTTTAATTGGTTTAAAAATATCAAGTAAAATACAAATGAATGAAATATTTCAAATTTCTTAAGAACTCAGTTTCTAACATTATAGTTGTGGAAAATTAAGATAAAATTTCATACATATACAACAATTTCATATAAATAATGTTGATATTTCATGCTTTAAATTGAAATATCTTAAATTTTTGCCCTTTAAACGTACAAATTAAAATTTGTATTTTATTTAAGATTCTATTTATTAGTTAATTTCTTTAAATGTTTGCCTGGATGAAACAAATATATGTAATATTTGATGTAACTAGGTGGGGAATAAAAAATATTTTTTAAGGGGCAGCAAATACAGCAGTATCAGAGGAATATATATAAATATATTACTTTTCACGCGAACGTCAATATAAAATCTATTATTATATTAGATTAGGCATATGCATTACTATTAAGGAATAATGCATATTATTGTACAGAAGAGCCATATGTAATTATATCGGAGAGTGACAGACGCAGTGAATAGACAGAATTTTTGGAAGGTGGGCTTGCGAATTTTTTTTTCTTTTTTAGGAGCAGGGGGGGGGGGGGGGCAAAGGACAAGTAGTCCAGACAAGTGATACTGCGCCAAATTGGCAAATTTGTCGGCAATGAAGTCAATTTGTCACATGTCTGTTACCAAGCTTGATAGACAGATATGAACGTTTATTATATATTGTTTACATAATATTTACAGATGGTTCCGCTTAATTTCTCAAAATTTGTTCCATCATTTGTGAATATATACCTATTAAAACTTTTGAAAGCACTGATACGAAAACTCGAGAGATTAATTAATGATTTACCCTTGTTTGTAACAAATTTCAGTATTAATGCGGATGCTAAGAATACATTTATTTCACTAGCATTAATAAAAATTAAAATATACTTTATTTTTTTTTCTCCTGTAATGTGTATCGTACCTAAAATTGACAGCTAAATTAAAAATTGAAAAATTGTCAATATATGTGTGCACCCTCCAACACCCCTCTTGATTACGCCAGTGGGAAGACGACACACACTACGGTTGGCGAGATTACAAGTCTGTCTCTGGACAATTGGATGCTGGACTGCCACTTCTGAATTTTATTTACTACAGTGAAATTTAATGAAGAGAGCTTGTACAAGAGCACATATTTCTGCATGTACGAATTTTTGGATGTGGGCATGCATGCATACACGTGCGTTACTCTAAAGGGCCGAACGAAAGCGACAGCTTGTGAAACGTTTCAATCGGCGTTCGATACGGTCCTCTGCACGTGTAATCTAGTTTTCACTGACAAGATCTACCTCGGATTACGAGGCTTCGCAGCAGCAGCTCTCACTGAAGCATTCCAAGTGGCATCGCTCAGGTGGGCACATCCAAGAAGCGGATGAAGCAGAGCGTGCTAGGAGAATGCTGCATCCTCGGCAGGCGGTCCAAAAGCACAGCGCCCGCTCACTAAAAGGCAAAATCACTCTCCATCCCGATATCAAAGATACACTTTGCGCTAAAAGTTAAAGGCGTGAAGTAAACGTCTAAAACATTGCAAATATAAACAATAAAAACCACAAGTCAAAGACAATTTTGGCCGTTTCATCTCCAAATGGTCGTACACTGAAGAAAATAGGATTTCTAGTCTCCAAAATGATCCTATGGGGGGGGTTAAATTTTAAAGATTTGCATTTCCAGACATCGATTTCTTGTTATGATCTTGGTTCCATTATATATAACAGCAGTTATGGATCAGTTTCGCGCTTAATATGTGCTCGTCAGCACGAAATAGCAATGGCAGCAAGAAAACTTGCTATATGCCTCAATTAATCGTTGAGACATTTTAAATGGAATGCGTGGTAGAACTCGATTTGTGGGCCACCATGGAGATTTGCTGTCATTGCAAGTATCTGCGATTTCCTGCTAATGAGCGTATAATAAGCGTGAACTAAATCCATGGATGTTACTATCTGCAATGAGAGCATGATCCTAAGTACCCCTACGCGCGGGTTTTGTGAGTACGATTTTTTTTTTCACCCTTTTATAACGTGAGCTGAATCTTGAAAACATTCAAAATATGATGCTTAGTACGTATTTATCGGTCGCTATAGAATTTCGCGAAATTGGGACACAGCAAGTTTCTTTGCGGCCATTGCCAGCATTGGCTATTCCACGCTGACGAGCTCATAATAGCAGGAAACTGATCTATTGGTCCATAGATGCTGTTGTCTGTAATATGAGCGGTAAAGATTTACCATTAAGGGTTGTAATGTGAGATTTGTGCCTACGAAAACGGGCGGTAGCACTCCAAATGGTGTTGTCATCAGTCATTAGGGACTTATTGTGAGTGTTGTTTTATCGTGCACGTGCATAGTCCTTAATACGTGATCTCACTTGTGCTCTGGAGAATTTGAGTTCACGTTTAAGGCTGGGATTTCTGCTGGCTTGCCTCTCCTATATATATATATGCCTTGCCTCTACACACACACATATATATATATATATATATATATATATATATATATATATATCAACATTATATTGAATATTTGTAATATTTATAAGAAATAAGTAATAACGTAACAGAACAAAATATGGCTTTCTTTAAATAAAGTAAAACGAAATTCCCGGGAACGAAATATTTTTAATACCGAAATCTCGGGATTGTGAAAATCGTCCAAGATTGCAATCCCTACACGCAATTCATGGTTATTTAAAAAGCGAAGAATCTTATATTACATAGACGTGAAAGATATTTTTCCCAAATAAATACAAAGAGAAAACAATAGAGAAATTTAAAGAACATGATACAATCTTGAAAACAAACGAGCTCCTACTTCAGCTCATTCATCTTTTTGAAAATAAAGCATCCATTTCCAAGAAATGATTAAAAGCCACTTGGAAGTTACATTTTTTTACGTGGAAGCTATTTTTAACAAATAAATACAAAGATAAAACAAAAAATAAATGAAAAGTGAAGCAGCATCACTTTACCTTATTCATCTTTTTCAATTTCTTAACAGTGTTTCATTTATTTATAAGAAAATATAAAGCACGTTTATTCCTCAAAAGAAAACGGTTAAAATGTTTCTTCAAACCAATGTGGAAGTCATTATAAACCTATTGCTTCAAAGTCGGCTTTAAAACAAACCTAACATTCTCTTTTAGTTCTATATTCATATGAATAAGATTAAAAAATGAAAACAAAATGCATATTTCTAAATGAGTTTCAGGCCGAAATTTCTTTTTTCAAAACATTCTTTTTCTCGATTTTTATTTAATACTAATTTAAAACTAATTTAATCTGCGGCTTTTGTTGAACTTGGTTAGATAATCGCAAGGTCATTGGTATCCGGAAGTTTTTCGATCAAAATGTTAAAAAAAGGTTTAAAGGGTAATTGCATTTAAATTGTTTCTACAGCTGTGA
This sequence comes from Amaurobius ferox, assembly GCA_951213105.1. Taxonomy (NCBI): domain Eukaryota; kingdom Metazoa; phylum Arthropoda; class Arachnida; order Araneae; family Amaurobiidae; genus Amaurobius; species Amaurobius ferox. The sequence goes on from OX578141.1 coordinate 154,263,592, forward strand.
TTTGAGAAGTAAGTGAATGTTCGAGTAAATCATCGAGAGTTGTATGCCTTTCTTTTATCGAATATTTTCCTTATGTACTTTGTATAATATACTAGGAATTTCACCCGCGCTTTGCGTATTCTTAATGACTAATGGTCACTAAATGTAACACACTACACACTTAAAAAAGTTATGAATATCAAAAAGCGTTTTGCATTTAAGCATAAAAGTGAAATGTCATATATTTTTAAGAGGCAGAGTGGTATAACATTTTTCAAAAGTCCCATTATATCGTCACCCCCTAATGTAAATTTTTAATCGAATGAGATCAAAACAGAGATTCTAGCTAGAGTGGAAGTGCTCGATCATTTTGAAAAGCGGTTTGAATGTTTTTTTAATTATTTCTTTACTAGAACATAATTTTTTATATGCTCACTCAGTCGCTTCAGTGCATATCACATAGATGCGAGTGAGTACCTGTGAGAAATCACGGTAAACATGATTCACTAAAAATTAATAAATGTAAGAGATCATCATGTTTTTTGTGGGTGGTGGTGGTGGTCTGTGTGTGTGTGTGTGTGTGGGGGGGGGGTTATGTCAAAGATATAATAAAAAAATATTTTTGTATAAATTTTATACAATATTATGTACCTTTGTAAAACGACTCAAAATTATCTCATTAAATCGGTTTTGATATTCTTTTTTTAAGTGACCGGAGAATGATGGCGAACGCACTAAGTGTTCTTTAGGCCTAACTGTACGCTTACGCAGCATCTTCAGTGAATATATGGAATATTTACTCTGGCTTAAGATGTAATGAATCAGCTGAAAGTCATAAAATAATACACAAATGTTGTGTATAAAATGCTATTATTGCAAAAAAAAAAAAAAATATATTTTAAAATAAAGTAATTTTTTACTTTATTAAAAGCGAATAATGTCTATGTTTTGTAAATGCATGAAATCGTGTTGTATAATTTTAAATCCTATCAAATTAATCAAATATTTAAAACGCAAAATATCGTAGAAGAGTAATTGTTAGGCAAAGTAATTTTATCTACAAATTTATTTTGATTTTTATAATATTACTTTTCTACTATTTAGTATACGTATATACTTAAATATCTCTTCTTGATTTATTAAATTATTTCTACAAAACATCATTTTATTTTGCTTTCGAATTAAATGTAAATCTTTGGAAAATTATGAATGTGCGTATCACTACAATGCATACGTTAGTCATTTAGCAACGTACTTTATATTACGATTAATACTATTGAACATAAGTACGTAATTTCTATTGCCATAAATATTACCGTGACTTTTGATCCATAATACAGAGTTTGCACAATATTCTTAGAGATCGTTTCCTTAAGATAATTAAAAACATTTATTTTCATTTCTTAAGTAAAAATTAAGTTCACTTGAAGATTCAGAAAGATAAACAATCAAAAACCTAAAATTGTGAGACGTGATATACTTTTATTTTTATAGTTAACCAGTATTTCTATCAAATTAAATATAATTGATGCTATTCAAATTACTTAGTTCTATGCACACACTGTTACAATAGAGCTATATTTGTATTTACTAAAATCGCAAAATTAAGAATTGAAATGTAAACAATAATGCAGATTTTTCTTTTTGCATATAATTTGACATTTATATTACTGTTTCAGACTTTTAATTATTATCGAAAACATAGAACACAAAATTCCTAACAGGCAGATCTATCGACGAGTATTGTGAATAAAGGATGTCTATCATTTTCTGAAGCAAATAAGAATGAAATGCTTTTAATACGCAAGATCATTCATTTTTAGAAAAAACTTTAAACCAAACATTTAAATTTAGAATGAAATTTATATAGATGACAACTTCTTAAAAAAATCATGCTAATTAATTCTCAAAATATTGGATTCATATTTAAACAAATGAATAACATTTATTAAAGCTATTTAAATTTATTTACTCATAAAAAGTACTAATGCATGTATACACACAAATAATTTTAAATATTTTGTATTATCATTATTTACACTTCAGTAAAAATAAATTAGGGTATTTTATAAGAGATTTCTGAGATTTTAAGAGGAAATTATCATTTTTAGGGCTCTGAAGTTTGAAAAATTGACACTTAAATATCACAAAGAACATCGCAGTTTCTTTGCTTCATAAAGTGACAGGAATATTATGTACAATATTTAATGATAGATCTGTCTGTAAAATTAAATTTCATTCCAAGTTTTCAATAGTAAGTAAGTTTTGAACAGAGCAGTGGAATGAATATCAAATTACACACAAAAATATAAATGTGTAGTATACTTTAAAATTCAATTTTTGGTTTTGCGATTTTAACAAATACAAGAATAGCGCTATGATCCGCGTGCATAAAACTTTGATTAAACTAACTTTGATCCGCGTGCATATAGAACAAAATGATTCGAGTAGCATCTATAAAAATATCGGTACTCAATCGATAAAAATAAATGGATATGGAAGGGATAATGAATACATTTTAAGCCGTAGAGCAAGCATCGATTTTAATTAAATCCCATCTCAGAGGTCACTCGTTTCGTTTGAAAACCATAGAAACAATTAATAACAATTTATTATAAAAAGTTTAAAATCCATTTATTTTAGTAAATAATACTTAAATACAGAACTTCAGAAAAAAATACTCATGGAATTGTCGCATGATATACGAGTATAAGGATTTTTGCTCTTGCATGACCATCCTGCATATACAAGACACGGAAAATCTATTCATGTCTTACTAGCTGAATTATTAAGCCTTTTAACTTAAATATTAACCTTTTAATAAACACAAATTGTTGTTTTCTATGTGCTTTATATTTGTCTACATGTTTTAATAGAAAAGAAAATATATTTTTCTTTTATTTAACTTTAGTGAAGTAACGGAGAAATACGTATAATCCTTTAAAATAAGCGTTTGCAATAATAATCTGGATATCAAGTTATTAGTTACAGATATAAAATATATTTTTCTACTTCTGTCTTCTTTCAAAGGACACTATTATAGTATGCAATCAGGGCCGTAGCTAGAAGCGAAATCTGTGAGGGGCTCAACAGTCCCGAATAAGAATTTTCTTTTAAAGGAAGGATGGGGGTGGGTGATAAATGCGCTAAAATATTAAATTTCAGTTTTTAAATAAACATCTCTATTAAAAAGTAATTTTATTAATAATTAAATACGATACTTTTTCCTGTTGGGGACTATTACTATTAAGTATTACCGAGGCAAAGTTCATGTACTACAAAGCCTATTAATCATTAGCATCTGAAAACTCTAATAGTTATTATTATATATTTCAATCCATATAAATTATTAATAAATAGTTAATTGAAAAGCTATATTTGTAAGAGAATAGTTGACTGTCAAAATCTATATAGCGGCTATATATCAATATTAATATTTAATAATTACAATTGATTTTAATATAAGCATTAACTAGTAGCGAAACAATAGAAGAAAATTTCTAATAGTTAATACAAGTCAACGCGTAAAATATATAACTACTCATTGCCTCTATTATGTATAATGATGAACCCTGCAACATAAAAGTACATGAAATACGATTGTCTTCATTCAATTTTTTAAAACTGTTAAATAATTTTAAATTCAATATGTAAAGGAATTGGTGATCATCAGTGTAAACTACAAATTCGTTTAAACTAAAAAAATCTAATTTCTGTACTATACAATACGAAATAATTTATAAAAAATTCTTAAAAATATCAATTTTTCACGCAATATGTGGATGACATGTTGGGTTGTTGTTGTTGTTGAGACTCAGACCGTTCGATATGACATGTTGGGTGAAATTTCATATCATTACTAAAAATTGAATATTTTTTATCACAGGGGAAGAGTATATCTCTTGGGGGAGGGCTCAGCTCCCTTCGACTCTCGTCTGGAAACGGCCTCGCGTGCAACTCTAGACTTGTTCGCAAAAAGAAAATGAAATTTTTGAAAGCAAGAAACATTTTCAAAGCCGTACGTTTGTTTTCTATACGTAATTTGAGTAGTATTTTACGTTGTGTTCTAGTTATTATAGTATTTAACGTAGAATATTTGCGATATGATAAAATGACATATGAACTGTGCAACTGAGTAGAGAAATAAACTGTTCCGTACTTAGTCGTATTTGCGTTATTGGTGGTCTTTACGAGGTCTACAGAAATCTGGGGGTGTATCACACGAGAAAAGAGATAGAATGAAGGAAAAGAACAAAGACATTTTTGTATTATCTACTTCTTTTGTGTTGTATGGCAACGTTTGTACACCCCTTTATTTTCTCTATGAGCTGGAAGCGACCGTGGATAGACCATCACTCAAAGGATTATTTCTTCCGAAGGGGAAGGTGGGTTTGAGTCGTGGATTGGAAAGCCCGCGGAAACAGTCAAGGAAGGAAAGTCAAAGAAAAAAAATCGTAGAAAGAGGCCCTAAATAAGTTATAAAGCTTGCGATGCTTTGAGTGAGACACGGAAAAGGTAGGCGCCAGGCAGCCATATTATAAATCTTAAAAGAGGAACGTGATAACGAGAGAAAAAGATAATTTAAGGACACCCATTTTAAAACAGAGTATTTTGCTCATCGTCGAAATGTGCATTGAGATTTTTTTCTAATATATTTCTAAGGTGTAATTTCTGCTTGAAACATGGCAGAGTTTCTAAATCAATGTGGCAGAATTAACTTCAAAATTAGAACACACCATATTTTAATTCGAGTGTGCAAAAAAACGCGCGATTTGTTTTAATCTGAACACCATTGAATATAATGCGCGATGATTTTTTTCTAATAAAAACGCTACTTTGATTTATCTATTATCAAGTGGTAACTGAATTAATAAAACAAATTTGTTTCCTAGATAATTCAGTCCTGAACTTCACTGTTGGAAACTAAAGAGCGAAAAATATGGGTATTCTGTGATAGTAATACAAATGCTTAAATGCCACAATTAGTTTTGTCAATAAGCAATGGTCAACTTCTAGTTAACAAGATTTTAGTTACAAGCAGTGTGTAAATAAATTACACCAAAAGTTAAGCATGCGATGCAAATTTCAAATTGCGAACACATCCTTGGAGTTTATTGGATGAAAGTGAGTGTTGTCGTTGATGGGGATATGCGAATATCAAATGATGTGTCTAATAGCGATTTGCTTCTCAAACAATATGAACGTTAGGCGTGGGTTTAGAAAGACTAGTTTGCGCCTAGGAGTTTTAAAGCTCGAAGAAGTTTTTTCGCAGAGTGTTAGAGTTGCTTTTTAATTATATTAGCTTTGTAATGACACAAAGCTTACGTTTGTAAGAGTCGCAACGCTGGCACTGATGTTGAAATGCTTGGAGAAGGACAATCCATTAGGTCACCCATTTCTTTTTGTGTCATGTCTCGTTTATGAAAACAATTCCAAACAAGTAAGGCATTTATTCAGAGACTCATTTCAGGTCGGCCTAGTGATACAACATCGTCTGATGACCAGTGCACCGCATTACTAGCCGAACGACCGCAGAAGCTTTCCGATCAATGACTACCCCAACAATACGAAAGTTGATAGCCGCCAGTACTGTGCAACGTGTCAAAGGATTCTATTCGCGGATACCACGAGTTAGTGCCACTGTGAACGCTAAGGCCAGAGGCCAGAGGAGCACGACTAAAGTGGAATCGTCAGCATGCGACATGGGCAGAAGCGCAATGGTCCAATGTGCTGTCACGATTATTTCTATATTCTGATAATAAATTTGAAAGTGTGTAGAAAGAACGAAAAACACGCAAACAGCCTAATAACATTATTAAACAACACGCCTTTAGTCCTGGTAGTGCTATGGCATGGACTGGATATCGCACAGACCTGCGCGTGTTCATAGGGGATACTGTGTTGACGGAAAGGTATCAGGATTATGTCCTTGAACACTTGGTGCAGCAATGTGTCCTGGTTTTCTTTTGATGGGCTCGACTAGTCAGAGCAGAGTTAGTGGATAAGTCTTTGAAAAGGTAGGACAGTGGTCAGAGTATTCTCCTGATTTTAATCTCATCGAAAAGTTTGGGGTGTCCTTGTAAGAGCTGTCTACCACCTCCAACTACTCTTCAAGAGCTAAAAACTTTATATCAACAGAATTGTCAGTTATTGTCCTCTGCTGCTCTGGATCACTTGATTGAAGGTATGAAAGTCAGGGGATGCTACCTGCCATATTAAGGCTTGTGTGATATTTTTCGAATGTACTAAGCGTGAAGGAAGGGTAAAAAATATATCTAAATATATTTAATTTAACTTTATTACATATAATACTCATGAATAATTGACTACCTTCTTGTGAAATTTAGAGTCAATGAAAGCAGAAATTTTTGATTTACTGCCGCGTGCTTAACTTTTGAAAGGCAATAATTACAATTGTTATTTGACAATTATTCAAATTAACAGTAAAATTCGAAATGTTATTCCACTAGCTATAAATAATAATCCATGAATAAAGATAATACAGATAAAAGTACCCAAGTTTAATAAAAATAAAATACAATGTTCAAAAGTGTTAATAAAATACTTATCATTGTGTTAATTACACAATATGCCTGAGTTCTTTTGAACATATACCACAATTTTAACGCCAATCAAAACCGGAGCCCTAGTTATTCACACATTCATAAAATATAGCAATTTTAAAGACACTTTCCAAATACACTAAAAGTTTTTCACTGTATAAAATATAATTTGTATTAAAATTTCATTGACTGCGGATTATTGTCAACATTATAAGGAGATAAGTTTTATAATTTCGTCCCGTAATTTATTAAATTTTGATAGATTACATGACGACCCAAAAGCAAAATACTGAGCCTTTTTTCTAATGTACTGAGGTGAAAGGGTTTTGAAATATTGTGCTAACGGATGTGTATTTGTTGGATATGTAATTGTTGACGGGGCATTCTGAGCTAAAGGACATAGGGCTTATAGAGATTGACGTTTTTTTACAGAGATGAATGGAGGTTTAGGCATACCTACACCCATGTCATAGTAACCAAGATCCCACTGAGGTTCGTCTTTTATTGACCGGGAGTTGTACTTGTACGGAGCACTGCCCATCATACGGCTCTGGAGGGCAACTAAGGATGAAGTGGCTGCAATTAAGAGGGTTGCAATTTACTATCAACTTTTTACAGGCATCATTGAATAATTACACAGAATAAACCTCACCCGCATTCAGAACATGCAAGAATAGTCCCTAGCAAAAAGAAAAAAGGACAAACGAGCAGTCATGTTTCGTTGGGTAACTAGAAGCGTGTTGCAAAGTAATACATGCGAGCAGCATTTAAAAAGTAGCATTGGTTTTATACGACATATATATATATGTTATAGGTAGCATAATTTGCTTAACTAAATACTGAAAAATGCAAAATTAAAAATTAAATCAAAAATGTAAATAAATTGAAATTTCGACTTATTTAACACTTTAACGTGTGTATGCCTTTTACCCATA